>BSBK01005037.1:0-600000 GCA_027943335.1 Chamaecyparis obtusa | reverse complement strand
GGGGAATATTCTTAGCAATATTTCTAATTATCTTAATTATCTTTAATTTAATGATTATTTGGTGATAAATCACATTTATCCTAAAAGTTTGATTAATTGAATATTTTCATATTTAATTAATTAGATTTAATATTTGCCACTTAATTGTTTAATTAAATTTCATTCTATCTATTATTAATTATGTTATTTAATTTTGACAATAAATCCAATATCCTATGAATAATTAATTAAATTCTCATTTAATTGATTAAAGCAAATTGTCATTATTTAATAATATAGTTTTTAATAAAAGTTTGATTAAATGATTGATTAACCCATAAATTAATTATTTAATTTTTAAAAATCAGTTAAGTTGAGAATAAATCACTTTATTTATTTATTAAATCATAATTATCCATGTGCACATAAAAGGACCAGTTAGACTCAAAATTGGAAAATCAATGCAAGTTGTTAGCTTTTTGAAACTCAACATCTTTTTGAGTTTTAAAGTTGATCTAAACTTCCAATTCGAGTTAAACTCTGCTTTTGCATGGTTTTTGTGACTTAATTATCTCTTATTTAAAAATAACTCAAAAATCACGATGATTTAATTTGAGTGATTTATGGTTTTTCCCATGCACCTCCAAAGCCCAGGATTTCTATAAATTAAGGCTTCAGCTCTTCACAAAACATCCACAAATTTGCACAATCACACTGTCGAATCGGAGACTAAAGAATCAACTTGCAAATTCAAAGCTTTGTGAGATCAATTTCAATTGCATAGTTTTCATATCATAGCATATAATTTCATAGCTTTTATATCATTGTTAGAATTTTCATTGTTAGATCATTTAGCATTCATAGATTCATATCAGTTTTCATAGCATTCATAGCATATTAGTTTTCATTCCTTATTGCATCATAAAATTAAAAAAAATATAGCTTAATTGCATTCATATTTCATATCTAGAATTACATTCAAATCCTTTATTTAGGTATCGTCTAGGTCACTGATCTCGATTACAATCTGAGAACATTAATCTCGCACCTATTAGAAGGCAGTAAATCACTTGGTTAGATTAGATTTCAATTTTGCACGATTTTGATTATAGCTAACCTCTAATGTTTTACTGAGTGTTGTGTCTACAGATCAGGTACAATTTTCACACACAAATTTTTGGCGCCCACCGTGGGGCTCGAGCCTCATTCTCTTCATTTTTATCTAATTTTATATATTTTAGGCATCACTTTTTCGTCATTTTTGCGCAAATAGGAAAAATGCCACTTACGAGCAATCTGACGCTGCTTACGAGAAATTTGTTCACACCTACAAGCATTCTACTCATGCCTGGAACCTTTCCACTTACGTCTGCAAGTATTATGCTCATGCCTATGCCAGTTTATGTCATGCATCTGCCAGTTTCAGTCACGCATCTACCAGTTTCAGTCATGCCTATGCCAGTTTCATTCACACCTATGAGCATTTAAATCACGCCTGGTACATTTCAATCACGCCATTGAGTATTTAAATCACACCTTGGCACATTTCAGTCATGCCTATGCTCATTTCAATCATGCCTAAGCCTATTTTGATCACACTTGCTTTCTATTTTCTGATTTGCTTTTTTTTGAAAATTTTGGCATTTTCAAAATTCGTGCCACTTTGGAAAACTGGCACCCATTTTTTTGCAAAATTTTCACATATGGTATTGAAAGTTTAAGTGTGATATATCATTGGAAAGCTCTTTCCAAGCCAAATCCAAGCATGTTGGTTTCATTTTCAAATTTTTCCATTTGATCACATAATTTATAGATTTGTACTTTCAGATTATTGATTTCTAACGCTTACAGTTTGTTGTTGATTGGTCTTGATTTTTTTTACTTTTGAACCTGTGCTAAATTCTAGATTGTAGAATGTTGGACCTAAGGTATTCTTCTCAAGCTGATAATATTTCAATTTGGATTCTAAAATAAATCTCTCATGTGTCAAGCTTGTGTGCATCTTTTCATACTTTTGATCTATTTCTACACACTTGCATAATTGATAGTAGGTTGTGATCCCTTAAGAATTCATTAAGTAGTCCTAGAATACTAGTGATTGATCTTGATTGCTATCTTGGGTTATTGGACTCGTTGAATCTGCCGGCCCCTCATTTCCGCCCCGTGGTTGTAAGCTCAGTGCCACATTAAAGGGGAGGGGTCAACATGAGAGAAGCGTTAAGTGTTCCACTTGGAAACCCTTTTGTGCTTTTAGGAACTCACTTGTTTTCTAAGTTGTGGACTCATTTTCAGCTTGTATGAGGTGTTAAGTGTTCCACCTTGTGGACTCATCTCATATTTGCTTTAAGCATTAAGTGTTCCTCTTTCTACTTTTTGGATGATTTTGGTAGATTTGCTTTTGGAACATACATCTGTGCTCACATAGTAATTAGGCCCTATGAACACTATTCATGATTCTTGAGAGATTGGATTCCTAGCAAAATCCTTCCTTGACGATGGAATCCTTGTAGGTAGGGAGGATACTTAGTGCATTTCACATTCAACTTAGTTAGTGAGTCTTCTCTTATTGATCAACACATTCTCTCTCCAGAGAGGTTGATAGATCACGTGGGGTTGATATCACGAGCTTTGGTGAATCAACATTGGTTAGTGCATCTTCTCTTATTGATTGATACATTCTCCCCCCAGAGAGGTTGATAGATCACATGGAGTTGATATCACAGACCTTGGTGGAACAAAACTTTGTCTTAGCGTGTCGGATTAATCTTCTTGCTTTGTTTGGGTTAAAATCGAAGAGGTGTCAAAACCTTGAATCTAGAGCCAAGTCCCCTTGTGGTGTAAATCTGTGTCACCTTTAGAGAGGGTTAACCATAGCGGATGATCCCTTTACAGGGAAAACTGTGTTGACAGAACCTCAAGTGGTCATAGCTATTTCAGATGTGGTAGTGACAGCCGCTATATAAATGTCCTTGTGGAAGAAATCTCCATGGGTATGGTTCATTATTGGGTTGTCAGATCTCCCTAGCAGCTCTTGAAGATTAAGTTCTCGGACTGTGTCAAACCCCTGGTGCACCAGGATTGGAGTTCACCCCTTTGAATCATAAAAGTTGCAGAGTCAAGCCATTACTAAAAACCCTAGAGAGGCCAATTTTTCATTTTTAGGTATATGTGTGTTATTGCAAAAAATTTTAGAACATACACAATTAGTACTCTCAGGGATTAGCACAATTTGGTCACTTGATTGTTCATGCGCAAGGTTGCTTTTGCCCTTGTTAATTATTTTTAGACGTGCTTGAAATCACTTGCTTGCTGTTCTGCGTGCTTGTTTATCTACTTGGCTATTAAAAATGATCAAATCTGGTATAACCTTCAAAATCTAGACAGTACAATTTGCAAACAATCCAAAATTGAAAACCTTAAATTTTGCAAAATTTGACATAAAATCTTTTCTGGAGTCAAAAGTCATTTCAGCAAGTCAAAAGTTGTACGAGTTTTGTCAAGTGTCATTTCAGTACTGCCCATCTGTCATATGATTGAGAACCCAATGTCGTACGAGTTTTCAAACTAGCAAATTCAAGAAAGTCAAAATCCTGTTAGCAACTATCGTATGATATTTACAACTGTCGTTTCATTGCTACCCAATTGTCATACGAGTTTAGCAACTATCATTTCATAGACTATCCACTGTCGTGTGAGTCTGTAGAGTGTCGTTTGGGAAAATTTGAGAGGGTTGTCAGAAATTGTCAAATTGCAAGATATCCAATGTTTCCAGCCTAGTTCCAGAATCTGTCAAAAATATCATTGTGTTAGGAATAGAGCAGTAGTTATTGAGAATCAGTACACATTTCTCAAAGAATCAGTACACATGAGGAAGAAATTTTGATCACCGTTATGAGGAAACAGCTGCATGCTATGCAAGTCTAGCTTGACAATCTTAAGAAAGAGAAGGAATCTAAAGAGTTCTCCATGGAGGCCCTTCGCCCTTTTCCATTTGATAAAGACTTGTACATGTCACCATGCCCCCAGACAAAATTTCAGCAATATGATACCTCTTCCACAGAGAGTGACACATCTAGCTTTGGAGACTATGATGACTATGACGACAGACAATGTAATGATACCTATGATACCTCTGTTCCTAAGAGTCCTCCTCATCATCCATTCCTGCTTACTACAAATGGGCCATCACATTGGATAGATCGTGATGGTGATCCATATGATTCTAATTTTGAAAGAGACTTTGATGGCTTTTGTGGACAATACCTTGATTGTGATCCATCTACTACTGCTGAGGACTATGAAATGCATCGTGCTAGCTTGAAACATCAATACTATAAGGATCTCCCCTCTAAGAACTCTCAGGCTGAAAATAAAGATTACACTCTCAAGCAAGATCATGTTAATGTTGGACCTTTGTCTTGTGATGGTTCTCTTCCATCCCCTACTTCCTCCAATACCTGTACATTTCCTAAAGCTTCTGAGTCTTTCAAATATTTCACAGAACCTTCATCTGACACAAGCCCTGATACTTTTCATACATTTCCCTATAGTTATCCTCCAGGGCTACCTCTTAAAGAAACTCAAGTGAACCTTCACCTAGCTGCGAATACTTTCAATAATGCTAAACCTAAAGAGCCTAAGCCTTCATAGGCTATAATCCCTACTTCGGCTAGTCCTTCACCATCTCTTCCAAAGTCTTCCATACAATCCCAACATGCTTCCTTGTCCTTAGAAGTGGCTCCATGTCAAGAGGACTCTAAAAATGATAAAGAAAAGAAAGTAAAGAAAGATCAAGATCAAGAACCCTCCATGTCATCCAATCCCTTTCGTGATGTCTCTTATCCGCTTCATGGTTCTTTTGATCCTACATGCCCTTTTTCATCCATTCTACCATGTCTTAAGTCTTCTCCTAAGCAAGATCAAGCTACTACTTACACTGTTGAGCTTATTGACAATCAAAATGACCTTACTACACTTGCACTTTCCAAAGATGATACTTCCATTAAGGTTGGTAAAAATAGTGTTGTTACTTCCAATGTTAAGCCTATTGAAAATCAAGAAAAAAATTATGAGCTTATGCTATCCAAAGATCCTTGTCAAGATCAAAGTATTACATCTTCTTATTCTACCACTCCATGTTCATTTCTACTTTCTACTCTTCCTAAGTCTTTGCAAGCTTTGAACAATCCTATCAAAGAAGGTGCTCCTATTCAAGATGTTCACAATCCTAGTGAAAATCCTAATGCTCACTCTAAAGATGCTGATATCCTTGGTTGTCATATAGATGTTGATGAACTTATTGATTATCCTTTTGCATTTTCCACGTCCATCCTTGGACCTCCTCCACCACTACTAAGGGCTTCATGTTTTCCTTCCATCTTGGGTCCTTATGTCCCTTCACTTTCCCCTCATAACTCTCCTAATTCACCATCCATCTTGGGTCCTTACATCCCTCCATCTCCCATCTTTCCTCAAGATCAACATAGATGCATACCCTTGAATCCTTTTCATCCACCAACCCATCTAAACCAGTCATATCCTCCTTCTTCTTCCACAAGTCCCAAGTCTTTTGGCAGTAACTTAAATGTTCAATACAAGAAAAAGAAGCAATACAAGAATCCATAAAAAAAAAAGATCACCATGTTTCCTTTAAGCGAAACGGAGGCATCAAGTCAAAAGAGCTATCTAAGAAAAAAACTACAAGACAAGTATGGGTTCCAAAATCCATCATTAAAGATATTCTCTCCAAATTATCAAAAGGAAATAAAAAGCCTATGGCTATATGGATTCCAAAGTCTCTCTTGAAAGAGTCTGGTGTTGAGCAAAAAGTGAAGTTGACATTCAAGCTTCCAAAGGCTTCCACTTCATCTTCTTCTAAAAACATTCTTCCATTCCATGTGCCTAAACCACAACCTCTGCTAAACATTCACCATATTCCTTCACGTATTCCTTCATTCATGATTCCTCCATCCTCTCACCACCCTTCAAGGTATGTGTTGATGTTGATCTTGCCTTCCTTTCCACCTACCCTTTCACAATCCTTCCATTCATTATCCTTCTATCTTCTATCATTTTTCCTCATTTGCATATTTTTCCTATCTTCTAACTCCACTCGCTTTACATAAAACTGTATCCTCTATTTTTCTCTTCCATTTTCCTTTCCCTATTAGTATCTTTGAGCATATCATTTTGAATCCTTGGCATATCATGGTTTATCCTTTCAAGGAGCACTATCTAAAAAGCTTGCCTTCTTCCAAAAATTCAAAAAGAAAAGAAAAAAATTAAAAAATTAAAAATGTGCCTTGGTGAAAACCTGGAAATAGGCACCTTGGTAGCAAAAGTAAAGAGAAATAAATTCATCCTATGGTGAAAACCACTCCCTTGTGGCACCTTGGATAAGTACCATGATAAAAACCTAGCAATCAGGCATCATGCGTAGTTCTTCTACATATTTCATCCATTCCATCTTCTCTCTTTGATCTTGACAAGGTTGATCTATACATGAACATTTGGCTATCTTGTGAGCTGTCTTATGATGATCTTGCTTTCATTCCCTTCATATTTCACCTTCATGTCTATCTTCCTCCATTCATTTTTGCCTATCGCTATTGTTTTCCCCTTTGGTCTTGATCTAAAAATAAAAAAGAAAGAGTAAAACACGATGCTATGAAGCCTCTTGACATGTCTACTCCTTTGGACTGCATCCTTTCTTTCTTTGGCACTATGCTTTTGTGACTTATCCTATGATAGCCTTTCATTCCTTATCCAAATGCACTTTACATGATAATTTTTCCCTAGCTTGAGTATTCTTGAGGAGTTTTCCCTTGAGGATTTCTTCCCTTCATTCTCCTTCATTCTCTTGTCTTCCATCTCATCCACCAGCTTGCCAATCCCTCTCATTCTCCACCTTGCTAGACATTGGGACTGCACGATATGATCTTGCTTGGTAGTTTAAAATTGGAAAAGAAGCTATCAAGTATGCAGAGAATTGTCAAAAGTGTCAGATACATGACAACTTGATTCACGCTCTAGGGAGAGATCTAATTCCCTTTACTACATAATGGCCTTTTCAAAAATGGGCATTTGATCTCATAGGTGCTATCCATCCACACTCTTCTAATGGACATACCCATATAATCACAACTACAGATTATTTTACAAAATGGGTAGAAGCGGTTCCTCTAATGCAAGCAACGGGGAAACAGATCTCTATGTTCATCCTGAACTACATCATTTGCAGATATGGGATCTCTCATTCCATAGTCACAAACAATGGGGGACAATTCAAAAATAAGGACCTAGATGACTTATGTGCCAAATTCAAGATCACTCAACATTGGTCATCTATCTACTATCCTCAAGGGAATGGACAAGCTGAAGCTTCAAACAAAAATCTCTTGAAAATCTTGCACAGAACAGTGAATAAAATAGGAAGAGACTAGCATCTCATGATCAATCTAGCTCTCTGGGCCTACAGAACTAGTATCAGAACACCTACTGGGGCTACACCATTTGCTTTAGTTTATGGGTCTGAAGCAGTACTACCTATTGAGGTTGAAATCCCATCACTCCGAATCAGAATGCATGGACTTGTAACTTATGAAGACTACAGAGTGTCTAGGTTGCAAGAACTTGAATTACTAAATGAACACAGGAAAGCGGCGTATGATCATTTCAGAGTGTATCAGAAAAGAATGTCTAGAGGCTACAACAAGAAAGTCAGACACAGAGAATTTTAGGTTGGCGATCTAGTCTTGAGAGAAAATCCCAAAAATCAATCACATAGAGAGTGCAAGGGGAAGTTTGAACCCAACTGGCTGGGTCCCTTTGTTATCACAACTACTTTTGGCTCTGGTGCCTATCAACTCTCAACGACTAAAGGAGAGCAGCTTTGAGAACTAATCAACGTTCTCCATCTGAAGAAATTCTACGCCTAAGGCATTTAGTGCTTGGTAAATGTCCTGAAAAAATCTTAAAAATCTGAAAAAGTCCTGAAAAAATGAACATCTTGGTGAAAACCTAGCAATAGGCACCTTGATGATTCAAAAAAAAAGTAAAAAATATCAAAAATAAAAAAAAAGATCAAAAAAAAAAATTGAAAAAAAAAAAAATACAAAAAAAAAATGAAAAATATCAAAAATAAAAAAAAATGAGAAAAAAAGAAAAGTGCCTTGGTGAAAACCTGGAAACAGGCACCTTGGTAGCAAAAATAGAATCTCTGCCAAGATGGTGCAAACTTGGCAAATGGGTGCCACTTGTTCAAAATGCTCCATCTATCAGCGCAATCTTGGTCTTTCCCAGCTTTCAGTCTGCTTTAGTCTATGTATATCCTTGTTTCAATAAAGTCAGTTTGTACACCAATCAGCTTGAGCGTCTGTATCCTATCAATGTTCAAACTTGGGGGCAATTAATGTCATATCCTATGGTCTCCAATGTATCTTAGACGTGTCGTATCTAGTTAGAGTCCTTCGAAGCTTCAAGTTGAGTCAGTTAGTATGTCTCGTCTCCAGAAAGGATTTTGCATCAACAACAAAAATCAATCATCAACAAACTGAAAACGATCTGTGCTTCATGCTTTTATCTCCTTGTATGCTTACTGATTCGCATTGAGATTTTTGCATATTGTGTCCCTTCGAGCTCTTCAATGATGTCCTTTACAGAATTTAGAGAGTGATGACTGGGGGCATAATCTTTTCTTGGTTTTCTGCTTGTATGTGAAAATCTAACAGCTTTGGAAATTCTAGATTGAAATGGTGTCCGACTGTAAGAGCCTCTATCTTGAATTGGATGGTCATGCGTACCTCGACCATTGATACCTGGAAAATTCAATAAAGTTTGATCTAACTATTATCTTTTTGAAGTGAATTCTTTCTCCTACTGTGAAATGCGATCTTGCCTAGGGATGTGAACAATAAAGGGTCACTACGGGCAATTCACATTGGATTTTAAATGATCTCTAAAACTATTTGATGTGTTTGCAACGCAAGGCGTACTCAAGTCATCATGAAGTTTATGTTTTGATGCTTGTACAAATTTCTATATCAAAATGGACATGATATTCAGGTCATCCTAGCATTTGTGCCTTGGTGCTTATATCTAATCTGACCTTCCAAAAACAAAATTAATATTCATATATCCATGGTTGTCTAACCAGTGGGTGTTGTATTGATTCTTGCGCATACAAATCAATATTCATATGTCTATAGTTTCATAGCTAGTGGGCATTGTATTGATTTATCCAGTTACCTAAAAGTTCAATGATGATAACAAATCGACACATGATTAGTGAGTAGGTCCTAGGTCTTAGGTTGCATTTCATTTTGCATGTTCCTTTGCATTTTGCATGTTTGCATGATCTCACAAATGTTTGAAAAAACTTCAAAGCTTAAATGATTCTTCAATCATCTATTCAAATCCAATAAGAGCTGAATCTTACACGAAGGTTCCTCCAATGAAATAGCAAGTCGAATCCTTTTTCAGGATCAAACTTGAAATCTAAGATCATTCATATTATTAACTACTTGCATAATCAACCTTCAATCATTATAGAAATCCAGAATTCAACTTAACTGATTATCTTTCATCAAACTATCAAAATTTTAACTTGGTCAACTATGGTCAACTCATGGTTTACCTAGTCAAACTTGGTCTCCAAGACCTCCAAACGATGCAAAATGCATTCTCAGACGTGTATAACCACTTCTCAAATCAATTAACATGCTTCTAAACTATAACGCTGACTTTTCTTGTCAGATTTCAATTTTAATCCCGAAGGGGGCATGGTATTGCACATCATTCAAGTCTATAAATCAAATTCTATCGATCTAATCTATCAATATCTTTCGTCAGTGATCAAGACAACAACCACATCTAGTTGCTGATTCATCAAAAGTCCTCATCACTCAAGGCAAATCTATCATCACTTGGGACATATTAGATTCATCGATCCATATCAATCTGGTATTCTCTTAATCTTGTAATCTGTATCAGCTTTTAGCAACCATCGGTTCATCAGTGTTATCTCCTTGGTTCTTCGACAACTGAAGGGTTCGGATATGAAACTTGCTAGTTCTGCTAAGACAATCGAGTCTAGAACTGGTCACTCACTTCTTATCAATCCTAAGGTTCAGAATCAGGCGTTTTGACACTTTTTCATAATCATCGGTTCATCGCTGCTATAGTGAACATTATCTCTGGTCATTCAGGACCTCCTATCTCCATTTCTTTCAATCGGTTTCTATTTTGAGATTGGTTTATCTTTCAAATCAGTTTCATATCTTTATCAAACACAGACTATCTTTGAACCACTGCGCTTTGCACAGTAATTCAAAGAGGGGCAAAATGTAATACCCCAAAAATGGGCTATAAGTTCATTAACCTCCTATATTGACAAATCAAATGAAATCGACATCGAAGTCCTAACCAAAGGCACATTTGCACATCATTGATCCTAATAGATTATCTTAAATTCTGCATCGGGGAATATTCTTAGCAATATTTCTAATTATCTTAATTATCTTTAATTTAATGATTATTTGGCGATAAATCACATTTATCCTAAAAGTTTGATTAATTGAATATTTTCATATTTAATTAATTAGATTTAATATTTGCCACTTAATTGTTTAATTAAATTTCATTTTATCTATTATTAATTATGTTATTTAATTTTGACAATAAATCCAATATCCTATGAATAATTAATTAAATTCTCATTTAATTGATTAAAGCAAATTGTCATTATTTAATAATATAGTTTTTAATAAAAGTTTGATTAAATGATTGATTAACCCATAAATTAATTATTTAATTTTTAAAAATCAGTTAAGTTGAGAGTAAATCACTTTATTTATTTATTAAATCATAATTATCCATGTGCACATAAAAGGACCAGTTAGACTCAAAATTGGAAAATCAATGCAAGTTGTTAGCTTTTTGAAACTCAACATCTTTTTGAGTTTTAAAGTTGATCTAAACTTCCAATTCGAGTTAAACTCTACTTTTGCATGGTTTTTGTGATTTAATTATCTGTTATTTAAAAATAACTCAAAAATCAAGATGAGTTAATTTGAGTGATTTATGGTTTTTCCCATGCACCTCCAAAGCTCAGGATTTCTATAAATTAAGGCTTCAGCTCTTCACAAATCATCCACAAATTTGTACAATCACACTGTCGAATTGGAGACTAAAGAATCAACTTGCGAATTCAAAACTTTGTGAGATCAATTTCAATTGCATAGTTTTCATATCATAGCATATAATTTCATAGCTTTTATATCATTGTTAGAATTTTCATTGTTAGATCATTTAGCATTCATAGATTCATATCAGTTTTCATAGCATTCATAGCATATCAATTTTCATTCCTTATTGCATCATAAAATTTAAAAAAAAATAGCTTAATAGCATTCATATTTCATATCTAGAATTACATTCAAATCCTTCATTTAGGTGTCGTCTAGGTCACTGATCTCGATTACAATCTGAGAACATTAATCTCGCACCTATTAGAAGGTGGTAAATCACTTGGTTAGATTAGATTTCAATTTTGCACGATTTTGATTATAGCTAACCTCTAATGTTTTACTGAGTGTTGTGTCTACAAATCAGGTACAATTTTCACACACACACCAACTAAATGACTAAATGATACTAATGACAACCATCAATGCTCAAATAGGAGTAACAATATGGATGAAGAGAGGAAGAGGAGGCAAAATTCCTCTCAACCTAGAATTCTGCCCAAGGAGAAGAACAATTTTGATGAGGATTAAGTACCCAAGTCATGAGAATGTAAAAAACATTAAGGATTAGGGGTTGAAAATGATGAGACTTTAAAGGAAAAAGGAGAGTTTTTGAACATGGAAAAGATTGGCGGAATTTCTCTCTTCCAAGGAATTCTACCCTAAGAAATTTGTCTACTTCCAAAACCTCTGCCCAAATGGAACACAAATTTTTTGATAGAATCAAGCACCCAAGTTGTGGGGATTACGAAATTGATGATCAAGGTAATTAAAATAACAAAATGTAGGATTTGATGAAAAAAAAATCTATTAAGCCCAAAAAACCTACATGCAAAAACCTGTTACAAGGAAGAAATTTGTAGGAAACAAACAAGGGTTTTTCTCTGACAATATGAAAGTTTATTATCAGCCAAAAGAATGAATGCAAATATACAACAGATCAATCCTTATAGAAGGAGATCAAAAAACCTAATGGGAAACCCTAAAAGGTAAATAGGCATTTAATAATTAGATTTAATTATTAAATGACTAATGCAAGTGCATAAAGGGAAATCTTAAGAGGTAGTAAAGTTAATTTAATCAATGTAATTAAATTAATTCTTTACTCTAACACCCTCCCTTAAGATGAGCAACAATGCAGCTACAACCAATACAAGAAAGAAGAAAAGGAACTACAATGTTCAATGCAAATTTGGGTCCCAACAACATGGCCTGATGAGGTACCCAATCACAACCAAATCTTTATGAAATAGAGAAATAGGGAAAACCACATGGTAAAAACCCTCCTCCAAAAAGAGATAGAAATATGCGAAAAGCAAAAAAAAAAAGAAAGGAAGGTAGGCCTCAATGAGACCCCCCAAGGACAACTTCCTTCACCCCAATCATAGAATGCAGCTGAAGATACCATGGGGATGCAAAAGGCTTGGTGAAGATTTCAGCAACCTGCTCCAAAGTGGGAACATACTCCAAACTGAGAGAACCATCCTGATTCAGCTGCCTGACAAAATGCATATGGATCTTAATGTGCTTGGTCCACTGATGCTCAACTAGGTTGCGATAAATATGAATGGCACTCTGATTGTCACACCAAAGAAGAGTGGGACTGTCAAGAGGAAACCCAAACTCTGTCATCAATTGTCAAAGCCATAAAACCTCCTAACTAGATAGCATAGCTACTCGATACTTTGCCTCTATAGATGATAATCCAACAACAGTTTGCTTCTTGCAATACCATGTGATAGGACTAGAACCAAGACAAAAAACAAAGCCAAAAGTAGACTTCCAACCATCTATATCACCACCCCAATCAGTGCCTATAAAACCAACAATGTGAGGATCTCCTGATGTATAGTGAATTCCATATGAAGTAGTGCCCCAAATGTACCTCAAAATACATTTGGCAACTTGCCAATGACTCTCATGAGGATCATGGGAGAATCGAGAGACAATGCCAACCGCAAAGGAAATGTCAGGATGAGTGTGTGTCTGGTACAAAAAACTACCCACAAGTCTCCTATATAAGGTGGAGTCCACTGAAGGAGTAGAGCAAGTGGTAGAAAAAATAACACCTGACTGAAAAGGTTTTGGAGCAGGCTTGCAATCAAGCATGTTGAATCTCTAAAGCATGTCAAGAGCTTACTTCTTCTAGTGTATGGAAATCCCATCCAAAGATTGAATAACCTGTAGGCCCAAAAAATAGTGTAGAAGTCCAAGATCTGTCATCTCAAATTGTGCCATCAATGCTCTCTGAACACTCTGAATCATGGAAGATGAGCTACCTGTGATGATGATATCATCAACATACAACACAAGTATCACAAGATCAGCCCCATGACACTGAATGTACAATGTAGGATCAGAATGACAGTAGGTGAAGTGTGAGGCTAGCAAGAAAGAGTCCATCTTCTCATACCAAGCTCGAGGGGCTTGTTTGAGACCATATAATGACCTCCAAAGTCTACACACAAGGGAAGAGTCCTACATAAAACCCTAAGGTTGTTCCATATAGATCTCCTCATGTAGATCCCCATGCAAGAATGCACTCTTCACATCCATCTGATACACTGTCCAACCCTGTGAAAAGCCCTTCTCAACAAGATGTGCCTTATACCAATCAATAGAACCATCTGTAGCATACTTGGTATGATAAACCCACTTGCACCGAACTAGCTTTCTTCCTTTTAGAAGAGTACAAAGTTCCCAAGTGTGATTATTCATCAAAGAAGAGTACTCCTCATCCATAGCCCTATCCCACTCAAGATGTCCTGTCACCTCTGAAAACTTCTAAGGATCATCTAAAATAGCATGACTCAAAAGACTAGTACCAGATCACTGAGCATGAGTACGACAAGTATTTGAAGGATCTCCTACCAAAGAACTAGTGGCACTGACTATATCCTGAGCCCACTTGGGCACTCATGGAATATTTGGTGGAGGGGGGAAGGTGGATCATCATCTAAATCATCCTTATAGGATATAGAATCCTAAAGAGGAGAAGAAGAAGTACTAGGCAGTGAGGGAGAAGCTAGTGATGGAGGCTCCATCTGAGGATAATGCTCATCAAACTGGACATCTCGTCGAAACAAGACCTCTTTGGAATCATGATCAAACAACCTGTGTGCCTTCATATCATCACAGTAGCCAACAAATATCAGTGGTCGACTCTTCCTCTCCATGGCTTTCCTCTAAGCATCTGGAATAAATGCCCAAGCCTCACTACCAAACACTCAAAATGTAGAAACATCAGGCTTGACATGGGACCAAGCCTCCTCAAGAGTCAAATGTCATAATGCCTTATGAGGCATCTGATTCTAAATTTAGTTGGCACAATTCACTGCCTCTGCCCAAAAAGAAGGCTGCATATCTCGAGACTGTATCATACAATTGGCCATCTCCCGCAATGTTCTATTCTTTCTCTCAGCAACACCATTCTACTAAGGGGTATGAGGAACTGTCAGCTGATGCAATATACCCTTCTTAGTGCAAAAATATGAAAATACTGATTCACATATTCCCCCACATTGTCAATGTGTATCCACCTGACAGAAAGACTAGATTGCTTCTCCACAAATGTCTTAAAGACTAAAAATGAATCAAAGACATCATACTTGTACTTCAAGAAGGACACCCATGCGCATCTGGAGAAGTCATCAATAAAGGTGAACACATAATGAGCACCAGAAAAAGGAGTGGGAAATGACATGAGATCACTATGTATCAACTCCAATGGTGCCTTAGCACGTGAGGATCTACTTGTCAAAAAAGGATCTCTATGATGTTTTCCAAGTGCACAGCCTCAAAAAAAACCATCAGTGCAAGAGATCTGAGGAAGCCCAATCACTAACTCTTGTGTACTCATCTATTGTAGATATCTATAGTTGACATGGCCAAAACGCTCATGCCAAAGCTTTCTCACTATGTCTACATGAGAAACAAGAGAAACACCTTTACAATCAGATCTCTCAAAGACATCAAACCTATATAAGTGAGACTTTGAATCAACACTCCCAGTAGCAACAACCAAATTAGGATCATGGAGGTCTCTAATAACTACATCATGTGGTGAGAACTCAACTATTTTTCCAAAACCAGAATGGAAAATCTGATTGACAGGCAGGAGGTTTGTAGAAATGGCAGGAACCAAAAAAACATCCTATAGAGAGCCACCATCCAATGAAATAGTACCGAAACCTATAACTGAAAGTTGTGCTGAGTCACCAACTACAATTTGTGTAGTAGCACTCTAAGCAAGTGAGGTAACCAAACTAGGTGTGTGTGTCATATGGTGTGAAGCACCTAAATCAATGATCCAAGTAGTAGTGGAAGATAATGCTTGTGTAGAAATAGCATGGCCTTTCCCTATGGGAGTAGGTGAAGGCTATGGAGAAGCAATACTATGCTATTGTAAGGCTTCCTCTAGAGCCTTAAGACATTTCCAACACCTGGAAACTAGATGCCCTTCCTTGCCACAAAAACTACAAGGTTCACATGTGAACTTCTTAGTCTTGGAGGAAGACTCACCAAACTTAGAAGATTTACCCTTAGGAGTGGATTTCTTAGACTCTATTTTCTGAGGTGGCTTGGAGGAATTCTCATTGCCAACTGAATCTATTTTGGGCTTCTATTTATGCTTCTATGTCCCCTTAGAAGTCTGAGCAACCAAAGCTTGGTTCTTAGTCCTAGATAAAGAATCCAACTGTGTGAGCTTGGCCTGCTCTCTAGTCAATCGATCACAAAACACCTCAAAAGTGGGCATCTGGAATCTCTGACCCAATGCATCCATGGTAGAGTGGAAGGTGGAGAAGAAAATTTGAAAGTTTCCCCAAAGCTTTGACAGAATCAGGTAGATACACTCTGTGTCAGTCTTAGCCTTTCCACATCCCTATAATAAAGACCTCTTCTACTTGAACTTCATCAAGAAGTCCTCAATGGATGGAAAATGATCTAGTATAAGAGAGGTAAGCTCTACCTCAATCTGAAGTGCTTTGAACTCATTCACTGTACCAAACAAGGTGTTAAGCTTGGTCCACATAGCTAGAGGGGTATTGCACCCATCAAGATGAAACTGTAGACTATCTGATACATGTAAAGAAATCAACCCCATTGCCTCATCCATCTTGTTCCTATGCTGCATGACCTTGAAAGGCCTTTGTAAAACTGGTTGCACTATGTCTAAACAAGACCACAACCCTTTTGACTGGAGAAGCCGTGTCATCGGGGATTTCCGTGTGTGATAGTTATGAGGGGTCACAAGTTCTAGACAAGAAGAGGTCTCGGCAATTTTTTTTGGAAGGGGATTTGTTTTGATATAATTTCAAGTTTACTAAAGTAAACTAAATAAAATAAGAAATAAAACACCCCCCCACAATTTAATAAACCGAACCCTAGAAGCTAGAAAATATTGCTTACAATGAGAGAGAAAAAAGTCTTCAAATGCGTATCATGTGTACCTTTCAATTTTTTTGATGAAAATATCCATAAATCTGGATAGCAATCATAGGTAAAAAACCTTGTAATTCAAGGTACAGTGCCTGCAAGGGTTTGAAGTTTTGTAATTTCAGATCTGCCAACACAAACATCAGCTCATGTATGACAGTAAATAGTGTTGGGAAAGACACCCAAAAAATGCCCTTTCACATGCATGTGCCTGTAAAAAGGCCAAATTTTTTTTTAACATCCTACAGAGAATACCAGATCTGAAAACTATAACCAAAACCTCTCAAATTAGTTGAAAAATCTAAAAACTCTTCTGTCAAACCCTTGCTCCTTTTTTTCTTCAAACATGAACAAGCTACAGCAGATCTAGCTCTGATACCATGTAAGATTTGATGAAAAACAAATCTATTAAGTCCAATAAACCTACATGCAAAAACCTATCACAAGGAAGAAATCTGTAGGAAACAAACAAGGGTTTTTCTCTGACAATATGAAAGTTTATTATCAGCCAAAAGAATAAATGCAAATATACAATAGATCAATCCTTATAGAAGGAGATCAAAAAACCTAATGGGAAACCCTAAAAGGTAAATAGGCATTTAATAATTAGATTTAATTATTAAATGACTAATGCAAGTGCATAAAGGGAAATCTTAAGAGGTAGTAAAGTTAATTTAATCAATGTAATTAAATTAATTCTTTACTCTAACACAAAATTTTGAAGGTAAGAGATGCGTTTTGAAGCATGGTAAAGAACATAAAGGGTGGAAAAATTCCTCTCTTCTATGGAATTATGCCCTTAATCTTTCCTCAACTCCTAAGATCTCTACCAATGAAAAAACTTAGCTGGCTCCATGAAGACAAGTAGCCAATGTGTGAGGATTGAAAATTGATAGTTGGAGGTTGAAAGGAAGAGGGGAAAAGGGATAGTAATTAGAACTTTTTCAGAAAAAAAGGGCATGATCAGTTTGGAATTCCTCTAATCCTAGGAATTTCACCCATGATTATTCCTCTCACCAAAATCTTATTAACCTACAACTGATTGAATATATTGATGAAGATTCAGGAGGTCACCGAGCTGTTAAAGTAATATGTAAGATGATTAAATCAGTCAATATGTTGTCATTGATGTAAACTAGTTTTGACTATACTTATCATGATAGTTACAAATATTTGAACATCTCTAGAAGGAAGAAATGGTGAAGAAATGAGATATCTACATAAGGATTGTTATCTCTCACTAATACATTTGGGGGCATTTTGCGACGGCTATGTGTCGCAATTGCGATGGCTATGTGTCGCAATAGCAACACCTATAGACGTTGCTATTTTTTAGTCGCAAATTGCGACATCTATGGGTAGCCGTCGCAATTGCGACACATAGCCCGTCGTAATGTGGCTAAGATTTGTTAGCGGCATGGGCGTCGCCTCCCCGTTGCATGGCTTCGGAGGGCCGTCTCAATTGCGACAGGCCTCCCAAGCAATTGCGACGGGCGCCTGCATCGCATTACGACGGGTTCCCGTCGCAATTGCGACGCCCATGGGTGGATTAAAAAATAATAATTTATTTAATACATTGCTAATGAACCACATTAATGATTTTTTCTTTCAACAAATGAGGACAGCCACTGTAAAGACAACATGATAATGTACACTCACTGTAAGGACAGTCACAAATGAGGACATCTCACAGTGACTGTCCCTTGTGTAATTGCCACTTGAATGTATTGCTATTCAGCCACATTAATGCTTTTCTTCTTCAACAAATGAGGATAGTCACTCTAAAGACAACATGATAATGTACATTATCATGTTGTCTTTATAGTGACTATCCTCATTTGTTGAAGAAGAAAAGCATTAATGTGGCTGAATAGCAATACATTCAAGTGGCAATTACACTCGGGACAGTCACTGTGAGATGTCCTCATTTGTGACTGTCCTTACAGTGAGTGTACATTATCATGTTGTCTTTACAGTGTCAATATATGCATTATTACTTAAACTGAAGAGTACTCTAAATAATATGTCATTGTGGAGTTCTGATTGCTTCCAATTTGATATACGCTTGTTCTACTTATGTATCCAGCATCATGTAAGAAAAGTTGATGCTTTTAAAATAGATTCATTTAGCCATGAAATGCCTGTGCATGTTACATACAAGATTCCAAGGCCCAAAACTGATTACTCATTATAATTCATGTACAGAATGATAATCAACCACAACGAGGCATGCGTAGGCGCTGCTTAGATTTTGAGGCATCAGAAGCTTGTAGAAGAAACTTGACCAATGGCTCATGGAATGAAACAAACTTATTGCCTAAAACAGGAGCATTGGTAACCACAGATGATGGTTTTGAAAAGAACACTTCACCATCAATGTCACGTGAGGGAACTGCAATTTCTGATGGCAAGCAACTTGTAGTATATAAGAGAGATGTAGGTACAGATGCTGGGAATACATTGCTAATGAACCACATTAATGCTTTTTTCCTTCAACAAATGAGGACAGTCACTATAAAGACAACATGATAATGTACACTCACTATAAGGATAGTCACAAATGAGGACATCTCACAGTGACTGTCCCTTGTGTAATTGCCACTTGAATGTATTGTTATTCAGCCACATTAATGCTTTTCTTCTTCAACAAATGAGGATAGTCACTCTAAAGACAACATGATAATGTACACGGGCTGTAAGTGTACATTATCATGTTGTCTTTACAGTGACTGTCCTCCTTCAAGTGGCAATTACACAAGGGACAGTCACTGTAAAGGCAACATGATAATGTAGAGAAACGTTGTCATTTGTATTTTCAACAGTGCCGAGAGAGATTCCCTCCGTGAAATCACAGCTACAATTTCTGAGTACGTTGGGTTTATTTTTCTTTTGTCATTATTATGTAATCTGGTATTCAGCTGTTACAGAGCTAAAATACCCAGAAATGAGGACATATCTGTGTTGAATTTATTGTTAGCGGCTTTGGTTATTTAGAAGTTTAATTTTATTTGTTCATCTTTCAAGCACAAACGTTTTGTGGACCGTAACATCTTCATTGTTTCGGGTATGCAATGAAACAGCCCTAACTTGCAACTACCTTCACGGTACTTGTGTACATTATCATGTTGTCTTTACAGTGACTATCCTCATTCAAGTGGCAATTACACAAGGGACAATCACTGTGAGATGTCCTCATTTGTGACAAGGACAGTCACACGTGAGGACATCTCACAGTGACTGTCCCTTGTGTAATTGCCACTTGAATGTATTGCTATTCAACCACATTTATGGGCTTGTTTGGACCACAACACAGAGTAGCATCTACAGAGAAGAATATCCCAGGTGTACCAAGTTGTAAGAATATACCAACAGTTCTAAGAAGTTCCCTAGCACATAGTAGCATCTACAGAGAAGAATATACAACATGAGGGAAGCCACTGTAAAGACAACATGATAATGTACACTCATTGTATGTGTACATTATCATGTTGTCTTTACAGTGACTCTCCTCATTCAAGTGGAAATTACACAAGGGACAGTCACTGTGAGATGTCCTCATTTGTGACAAGGACAGTCACACATGAGGACATCTCACAGTGACTGTCCCTTGTGTAATTGCCACTTGAATGTATTGCTATTCAACCACATTTATGGGCCCATTTGGACCGCGGCACATAGTAGCATCTACAGAGAAGAATATCCCAGGTGTAACAAGTTGTAAGAATATACCAACAGTTCTAAGAAGTTCCCTAGCACATAGTAGCATCTACAGAGAAGAATATGGGTCAACGAGGTTGACTTCAAAGCCATGCAATCTAATGGTAATAGTAATATCATAATTTGACATACTATTAGAAATACTTCCTAAATAGACTATTCAATCTTATAAGAGATGGATTCATGAGAACTATTATTTATGAAATATGAGTCAATGACTTTAATTAAAAAAATTACAAAATCTAATTCTTGTAAAAATATCAAAATTTGACACATTGAAAATACCTTCCAAAAGTATCGTTAATTGATTAATATGAATCACTACTCATGAAATATAATTTTATAAACCTAATCTAAAAACTACACAATAAAAATCTTAATAGCAATATTGTAAGAAACTATTCCCAAAAGAAAGCCTAACAAAATTTGATTAAAATAATTTTTGTTTCACTCAACTTTGACATTCACAACTTCCTCTTTTATTATAATAAGAAAAAAAATATCTTTTTAGATATACCTCATGAACCATACTCGAATAATCTATCATTTTTCTTCTCAAAAACATATTTGCAGAGCCTGCTTCTTTTACTTGTTTGTACTTTTATCTCTCTGATGGAAAGGGTTCCTTCAGGACACATTTTTCCAAGTTCACTGCTTGAGATATTTGAGGAGGGTTCCCCTGCTTGAGTATCCATCCAACCCATATTCGAGTAGTTCTATAATTGCACAGTCTAAATTAATAATACTGACAATTGAATGACGAATGATGATACATAGAATTGATATAAACTAATCCTAAAAACACTAAAACATTATTAATATATTTATATTTCATAAATAAAATTGATATAAAAGATCTAGAAAGATACATTAAAAAAAAGAAAAACAGTAATTTATAATAGAAGGAAACTTAAATTGCTATTTAAAAAAAAAACAAGAGTCTTAAATCTTATCATTTTGTTTCATTATCATCCATAAGTACACACCTCTAGCATAATAATTATATTTTACCACCAATAAAATGAAAAAAAGATTTTCACAAGAGAAATTGAAGCTAGATTATAAAAATGAACCATCTTATTGGAAACTGGAACTGTTATCATACCCAAAAGGACTACAAAATTTCACCTTATCATACCTAGATTGTTGCTTTGCCTGGCGGAGGGAAATTTGATTAGTAAAATTGACACAGAGTATGTTGTCTCCATTGTCATGCTGGATAACAAAACACCAACTTTAATGGGCATGTACTGTCCCTTGTGTAATTGCCACTTGAATGCATTGCTTTTTGATGCAGGGGCATCCCTAATGCAAGCCAAAGACACCATGATTGAAGGAAGTTTCCATGAAGCCAAGGAGTCAAATCCTATCAATTGGAACATAAGATTTTCACCTTGGAGCTTTGAAGGATTGACTGGTGAAAGGTCCTTTTGATTGACAAATCAGAGTCTTTTTGAATGACAAATCAGAGTCTTTTTGAATGACAATAAATTAGAATAGGAGTTTTAGATGTTTTCTTGGTTTGTAATAAATATTAAGGATTGATTTTATCTCCTTATAAACATCCACTTGTTGGACACAAGACCCCTTGGTGACTTATAAACCTTGGGCATCTTTTGAGTCCTTGGATGAAATGAGCATAGTAAGTGTTTATTAGGTGTCTTTTAGATGTTGTTAAGAAGTTTGAAGGTCCAAAATAACTTTTATAAGGTTCCTAAAGTTTCACAACACATTTTTAACCTTCTCGGCAAAGTTGTTTGCAAAGTTGTAATGCAACTTTAAAAGTTGCTTAGCAAAGTTGACATTTGTTGGATAAACTGTTCTAACCACCTAGATGGTTGAACCAACATTTGGAGAGCCTATTTTAGGCTTCAAATGGTCGAAGACAAACAGAGAACCAGTATTGTAATCATTTTGCTTTCATAAAAAATAAAAATAACCCTATTTTAGTGCATTTCTGGTGAAAAATGAACTCTGTACGGCTGTACGGATGGTGGTTGGATGATAAAATTTGCCTGGAAGTTGTAATAATGACATCTGATGCTTTGGAAGTTGGTTTGATTGATTCTCTTTGTTTTATATCTAAGTTATTTCAAATTTTCTGTGCATTGTTTACAAACCCTCATTTTTAGGGTTTGACTGATGTAAAGACCTTAACTCATGTTTCAACCATTGGAATTCCTTCTTCCTTGGTGGAATGAGAGTTAAGGATGTATATTTGTATATTCTAAAAGCCCTGCCTACTCTGCATCACTATTGAACCACATTAATGCTTTTTTCCTTCAACAAATGAGGACAGTCACTGTAAAGACAACATGATAATGTACACTCACTGCAAGGATAGTCACAAATGAGGAAATCTCAGAGTGATTATCCCTTGTGTAATTGCCACTTGAATACATTGCTATTGAACCACATTAATGATTTTTTCCTTCAAGTGGCAATTACACAAGGGATAGTCACTGTGAGATGTCCTCATTTGTGACAAGGACAGTCACACATGAGGACATCTCACAGTGACTATCCCTTGTGTAATTGCCACTTGAATGTATTGCTATTCAATGACATTTATGGGCCTGTTTGGACCACGGCACACAATAGCATCTATAGAGAAGAATATCCCAGGTGTAACAAGTTGTAAGAATATACCAACAGTTCGAAGAAGTTCCCTAGCACATAGTAGCATCTACAGAGAAGAATATACAACATGAGGGCAGCCACTGTAAAGACAACATGATAATGTACACTCATTGTATGTGTACATTATCATGTTGTCTTTACAGTGACTGTCCTCATTCAAGTGGCAATTACAAAAGGGACAGTCATTGTGAGATGTCCTCATTTGTGACAAGGATAGTCACACATGAGGACATCTCACAGTGATCGATTGTCCCTTGTGTAATTGCCACTTGAATATATTGCTATTGAACCACATTAATGCTTTTCTTCTTCAAAAAATGAGGACAGTCACTCTAAAGACAACATGACAATGTACACTCACTGTAAGGACAGTCACAAATGAGGACATCTCACAGTGACTGTCCCTTGTGTGATTGCCACTTGAATGTATTGCTATTCAGCCACATTAATGCTTTTCTTCTTCAACAAATGAGGATAGTCACTCTAAAGACAACATGATAATGTACACTCACTGTAAGTGTACATTATCATGTTGTCTTTATAGTGACTGTCCTCCTTCAAGTGGCAATTACACAAGGGATTTGTGTTTTCAACAACGCTGTAACCCTCCGCGAAATCACATCAGGATATAAGGGCAAAACAAACAAGAACGTTGTCATTTTTATTTTCAACAGCGCCGAGAGAGATAAACAAACTTAAAACTCAGACTTAAGAAAGATGAAGGCAATGCTTCAAAAGGCCGATGCCCTAAATACGGGAAAACACAATACCACCATTAAACGATGCCCTAGTCACCGTATCAATGCTGCCAGCTCCGTACCAGTATGCTGACTGCTCACTTTCATCCTGTGATAAAGGTAACTTCATTAATCATACTTGAAATGGCAGCATACGAACTAAAGCTGATGAACATTTATAAACTAAAAGTTTAAAACTACAGATTACAAATGTAGTAGTTTCATACGAAAAGAACTTGATGTCTGAAATTTACCATTAGAAGTATCCAAAGGAATACCACAGTACTGTTGAACTTGGAGAATCGGAGATGATCTACACAGCAAGGTTCAACAGCTGTAAGGACTGTTACACCATCTTTAGCATTTGAATACATTTTCTCCTTGGCTTCTGGTGGATCCTGAAAGACCCCCAATGATGTTTTCCCTACAATTATCAATTGTTTGTCAGTATGAGATATTAATAAATAAACATTAATCACAATATTAGGCAAACAATGTTCTTGATGTCTGAATCTAAATCACAGAAAGCTCTAATAAAGTAGTTCTCAGTTTCACATTAAACTAAGTTTCAATTTCAAATGGTTATAATAATTTTTGCAAGTTATAAGTAGCTGGTTACAGTATATGACATAAAAAGAAAAAAAATCATTTCTATTCTTTTCTTCTTTTTCTCTTTCAACGAAGCTTTTGCACCACACAAATGCATACCAAGAATTTCTCAGGAGGTTTCAAGACCATTGCATACCAAACTTCTTCTTTGTAGATGCTACTGTGTGTCGTGGTCCAAACGGGTCCAAATAGACCTAGTGACTCTAGTAGGTCTCCAAAACCTGTTCTGCAGCAATAACTCTTCAATTTGACAAAGGACCTTATGAACTTATATGTTTTTTGAGTACCCTTTTTGATGTTCTAACAATCCTCCAACTCCCAGACCCTGACTCCACTCCAGCATATCAATGTCCTTATTGAGTCCGCAGACCTAATGCATGCCTTTGGGTGTGGGTTTCAAAACAAGGCATTGAAAATGGGTGCATGAAACCAAGATCAGAGTTTGAAGATGTCCACCATGCTCTAAAGATCTAGATTCAACAAGGTTTGAGGTCCTTTACTTGCCGCTACCCTCTGATCTTGCATAATCCATCAACTCCTAGTCAAGAACATTGAGATTCTTGACCTAGGGCTTGCTCTCGAAATTCTCTGGCTTAGTATCCTGTTCCAAAGCTTTTAAAATATGAAAATAAACCCCCTTAACTTGCATTTTACAAAGAACAGAGGATATCCTATGGTTTATTTGCAAGTTAAGGCCATTTGAATGCAATAACCCAAAAAATGAGGGTTTGACAGAACAACAGATAAGAAAAAGGAATAACTTTGATATAAGGTGTCTTGAATCTACCAAATAAACTATCAAAGCATAAGATATAAATACTCTAATGTCCACACTGGTCTGCCCTCCCTTTCACATCCGTACACTATACAGTGCTTGAAGGAAATGCACAGAAAAGGCTCTGAAATAGTGGCTCTATCTGACAGAGAGTCCATACTAGGCTTCATGACTAACCTAGAGCACATTCCTTGTTATGGAGGAAGTTTGAATGGTGAAGAACTTATGGAATGGATAGAGGACCTAGATAACCATTTTGACTACAAGTATCTTATTAATAACCATTTTGACTACAAGTATCTTATGGATAGAGGACCTTGATAACCATTTTGACTCATTTAGTATCTTATTGAGCTTCACTTTGTTTCAAGAATAGTGTTTAATATTCTCTACTAAACAGGGCCAACCACGTGAAGGTGGAAGCTCATTTGGCCCCACCCCCCTCCCCCTAACATCACTCTACATTCCCCGTTAACATCTAACATTCATTCATTCTTTCAATTATTAATAAAATGTAACATTCAATCAATATCACATGATAACATTCATTAACACATTAGATTCGTTAACACGCAACATTCATCAATATGAAAATAAACACATAATTCATGAACATTCATTAGCACATAATTAAATTCATTGAGACATAAAATTTAGTCATTATCAATTAAGGTATTTAGATGACAATCATTTCTTTTTTCTCTTTCTAATTTTTTTTTCTATGTAAGCTCTAAGAGGAGCATCAGTGTTATCATCAATACCCCCCTCATCAGTTGTTTTGTTCTCTGTTCTTGATGATCTCAAATTCCTATGCTGCTGCAAAGGGGGGTCCTCTACAATAACAAATAAAAGAGTTAAATTTAAAATATTTAATTATAATTGTTACAAGTATTTAATTATTTTAAAGAACATAACTGTGGCGCTCTTTAATTACCTGATCTGGCCACATCATTTTGTCTAGACTCAACCTCAACATGCTCATGAGCACCGACCCCTCGATCCTCTACAGTTGCTATACAAAATGTTACATTAATCCAAACACCAATTGTAATTACATATAAAAATTTTAATAGCAAATGTATACCTCCACCACTAGAATGCACATCATGCGAACCTTCATTATGCATAGATTGTGTAGAAGGATTGTCAGGCTGCATTCCAATATCCTACACATTGTTATCATTGCTTACTTAAAACAGATATACTCACTTTATATTAGAACTTAACATCAAATAGACTAATTGGTAAAGTATTCAATTTGAAATAAATTTCATTTAGCTTATTTACCTGTGGCTCAGATGCATCATTATTTGAACCTTGCACACTGATTTCAGCTCGTAGCCATTCAGCCACGGCTCTATAGCCTTGTTGGAAGCCAATTCTCTTGTCCTCTTCTGTGAGGCATCTATTGAACTCTGACCCCTACATTTTTGCTTGGTATGGTGAATTTTACTTGCATTGTTTGATCAAAAAAAATTTCCTTGCAATATATAAAAAAATTGATACAAGTTTTGATTTACTAATACTTACAACTCGTGCTTGAAGTCTGGAAAAACCACCAGAGCCGAGCTTGTGTGTCCTGTGCTTTTCTAATCTTGCCTTTGTTGCCTTTGATGTGTCAGGCAATCTATGAAAAGTTTGAAATATGTTAGAGACCAGTACAGGAAAAATTTAGAGGTTAATTAGTACATAATTACAGAAAAAATTTAGAGGTTAATTAGTACATAATTACATTCTCAAAAGTATCACATACCTTGCTCTACTCTCTACTGGCATAATTCCTTTTTTCATGTCGGCTTTATACTTTCCATCCAAAATCAAAGCCTGCCACTCAGCCTCAAGAACACAGGACGGACGCTCGTGCCTTGGGTTAACCTCTAAATATTTCCTGTACTGGTCACTAATATACTTCAAACATAAACCAACTTTTTCAAGGAGCTTGTTTCTCTCGAATGCACGAGGTCCAAAAAGCTGGGTCATACTATGTACAAGATCATCCTTCAACTTTTTATCTTGGTTATTCCACCTTTTAAGTAAAAAAAAACATGTTAGACTCATAAATGAAGAGAAGCTACCTTTAATATAGTTCAAGAAATTGATGAAAAGGAAAACTATTCTAGCAATGATATGAAATCAAAATAGTGGTTTGGGGTTTTAGTTAGGATATGATGTTCCACCATGTACGTAGGGTGGGCCCGAATATCCGCAAACACTCGTCACCAAGTTTTCGCCAAAAAATATCATTCCCTACAAAATAATCATGGGATCATTAGTCGATGAAGAGTGATCAAAAACTAAATTACTATTATATCACTATAGAATAATAATAACTTTAAAGTACCTGGAACTTTGGCTACTTTTAAGGGAATTCCTTCATCGTCACTGATGATCAATACGCAATCCTTCACCATTCCCATACTAGGAACACGGGAACATCCAGGAAATGATGTTGCATCGGGAGTTGTTGCATCTCCTATTGCAAAAAATGAAAACCATTATCAAATGCCTCCAAGAAATAATACTTCAAGGGAAATAAATTGGTGCAGAGCAACCATGGCACAAACACAATCAAGGGATCTACATCGTAAACACATAACACTTAAACACATAACAAAAGAGAGAAAAAGAGGGATTTGTGTACCAGTAGATGGTGCAACAGTTGGTGCATTTAGGCTGTGTGTTGTTGACATGGCAGTCGGCAAGACATTTGTGGCTGTCCTAGATGGAGGCAGTGTTGTCATATCATCATGGAAAGGAGCTGAAGAATAAAATGGTTAGAGCATGCATAAATATAGAACGCGTGGACTAGCATGGACAAGATTGTTAGATCATTAAAAAAAAAGATTGTTCGAGCATGTATTGTCAATGATTATGATCGTTCCTATATATATTCAGTGGAAAACACAAGTGGGAAATGGAACATGTGATCTACCTGAACCACTTGCAGTACCGGCCTCATCATGGGAATGGGGTTCAAAATTACGCAAATAACTCTGTAAAGACAATGCATCCATATTTTAATTAATGTCATAAAAGAGCATAACATAAAAACCATTATTGAACTCTTGTAATAATTAAAAATTTCATTAATACTTACTTTAAAGTTTTCAGAAGTGCGCAACAACTCAGCTGCCCTGTCTTTTATTTCCTGAGTTTGAGGATGTATGGATACTATAGACTAGGATTTGAGCGTGCACCTAAACCTATTTTGAAGGCCAAAGACAAACAAACGTCATAGCATATAATCAAATCAAATTTAATGGTAAACAAACTAAAATCAAAGACACCTCAGTTTAAGCCTAAAACTGATGCGCCCATGCACCGTTTGATATGCTTGGATATAGATGGATGTGGGTGTGCAAACTCAAGCACTTGGAGCATGCAAAATAGGATGATTTGAGGATCAAGAAGACCCAAAATGACACAAAATAGGTATGAGAAAACTATTTTGCCTCAAAGGCCTCAAGAACACACAAATATGCAAAGCTAAATAAATGAACTAAGATTGATTAAACAAGAAATGAATCTATGTTAATTCCATTAAGCTAATTTAGATGCGATTTAAGCTTGAAAATGATCTAAAATGATGAGTTTATGCTTATGCTAGAATGAAAATGGCATTATAACTTTGCTATTGAGTTTGAGAGTTGAAAGATGATTTGCCTTAGGAAGTGAGGGTATTTATAGGATTTCTAAAGGCTTGGGGTAGGAGGAATGAATGGCCAGGATTGAAATCTTTAAGAGAGGCCAAGATTCACTCAAAGGGAAGCACATGGATTGTGCTAGTTCTCAGCCAATCAAGAGGTGACACATGTCACAAGGTGAGTGGATGAAGGGAAGGGCAAAGAGGAGTTAACAAAGGGGGCTCCAAGCTCATAACTCTCCAAATAAATGCTTGTAAGAGCAATGAATGGGCTTTAAGAGGCTTTGAAGACTTTGGGGAAGCAATAAATGCTTTATGGTTGAGATATTTGGAAGGAAAGACTTTGCTTTGGTTTAGGAAAGTCTTAAGCTTGGTTAGGATTGCACAAAGGTTTAAGGGTAGGATTAGGATTAGATTAGGACAAAAAAAAGATTAGGATGGGTGAAGAGGGTGGATTTGAGAAGATTCTAGAAGAGTCTAGATTTCTTCTTAGTTTCATGGAATAAAAGTTATTCATTCTAAAGGCTTAAGTTTTAGGAATATTTATTAAAATATTTTCAATAAATATGAAATTTAAATATTTAACCTTAATTAAATATTTAACCTTGGGATTAGGGTTAGAAAAGATGGGATTAGCCTTTTAATCGAAATTAAGAAGGGATTAGAAGATTTTGGAAGAGGTTAGTGGTCTTAAGGAAATTGGCCAAGTTTGGGATAAAAAATAAATTAAAAATAAATTAATTTATTTTTGAAGTTTTTTGGTCAATTTATTAATTAAATAATTAATAAATTAGGGATAATGTCCAAATGACATTTTTAGGCTAGATTCCTTAATTAAAGATTTTTAATTAAGAGAGAGGGATTTAATGCCATAAAAATAAATTAATTAATTAAATAATTAATTAATTAATAAATGATGATGTCATCAAGGATTTTCAGAAAACAAAAATAATTTATTTTCTGAAGGATTTTTCGGTGTCTACATTTTGCCCCTCTTTGATGCGATGCCGCAAGTGGCATGGCGTCAAAGATAAGAAAACAAGATGCCGAGGCTAGAATTAGAAGAAGAGGGTATGACGCCTGGGTGGACTAGGAGAAAGAGAGATTACGCCCTGGGACAGAGTGTGCCCGACGAGACGAGGAAGGAAAGGCCTAGGAAGAAAGGGGAGATAAATAACCTCACTTCTAAGAACAAATATGGATGATATGCAAGATGAGATGGAAATGCAAGATGCAAGATGCAGCTGTATGCAAAGATGCAAGATTAATCTATATGATAAATGCAAGGGACCAGATAGCTCCAAGTGCAAACGGGAGTGCACAACCTAGATTTAATATAGCTATGTTAGAGACCTGCCAAAAATACTGGGATCACGAGGCCTGTCAATAACGTCGCAGAGGACTGACGAGGACTGACGCTAAACAAACACACAGGGTTGCCCCAATATCACACATGAAGCGCAGAGGCGACATGGTGGAACCGATGCTGAAGGAACCACAAACACACAACTGACTCACAGGCAGCAGCGAAAGATCAAAAGACCTTGCCCCAGATTATCCGCACACGCAGCACACCATGATATAATGAATCGTGGTGACCCTGGTGGGATAATGAGAAGCCAAAAAGATTAACAAGACCCAAAGGACAAAAATTCAAGATCAAAATGATAACTCCAAAAAAACATCCTTTGCCAAGGAGAGAGATTTGATTTGATTGATGGTGGGAAGATTGGTCGGACAGGAGGAACGATATATCCTCAAGGACCAGGATGGAAGATTAGGTCAGACAGGAGGAATGATATATCCTCAAGGACCCATGGGTGGTGAGAGAATAAGTGTAGTTGTTCGCTAGCAAAAGCTGAAGTTCAAGGAATAATCAGGATGAGCAAGGATAAGTCAACAATTGATGTTGCTGAAGCACAAGGCCCAAGTGGGACTAAAAGTTTTCTGAGGCTGGGGGTGGGACAAGATATTCCTGATCAAATGCTGCTGCAGGACGGACAAAAGTTATGTACAACAAGGAGGAACGATATGCACAAGGGATATGTACAGAAGCTCAGGATTGGGGATAGGAAGATCACACTCAGCGGGACTCTCACTAGGACGGAGACAAGAAGGATAAATACAGGGAGGATTGCGCTATACAGGAAAGGGATAAGGATATGGTACAAGATATGGTACAAAGCTTTGGAATAGGATATGGATTGCAGATGGGTTGGAGGAAGATGGAAGCTGAATGCTTGGAAAATAGGGGAGATGGAACTGCTGGGAGATCTATTATGGATGGAGGAAGAGGATGGTAACTGAAAGGACTACTGAATAGATAAAAAGCTCAGTTTACTATGTTGGTGCCTGTTTGCCAGGTTTTCACCAACATACTTGTGCAAGGTGCTTGAATTGCCAAGTTTTCACCGTTGGATGATTATTTTCTCTTTCTCTTTTCTTTTTTTTCTATTTTTCTTTTTTTCCTTCTTTTTTTTTTCCTTTTTTTTTTTTTCCTTTTTTTGCTTTTTTTTTCTTTTTTGCTTTTTTGAATGTTTTGGATTTTCTGATATATGCAGGATCAGGTTCAGGCATAGAACCTCTTCAGATGGATGATGTTGATAGGATCATTCAAGGGCTCACCTTCTGGTGTTGATAGCTGATAGGCTCCGGAGCCAAAGGATGCGGTGACAACATAGGGGCCCAACCAAGTAGGCTCAAACTTGCCTTTCTTTTCTCTATTTGCTAGGACCTTCTGATTTTCTTTAAGAACCATGTCACCGACTTGGAATTGTCTAGGATGGACCTTTTTGTTATAACTCCTTTTGAGTCGATTCTAGTATGCAACTAGGTGATCGTAAGCTTGCTGTCTCTTTTCATCTAGCAGATCTAGCTGTGTGAGCCGGGCCACACGATAGTCTTCATCAGTTGTATAGTTCTTCATGGAGACGCGCAAGGATGGGAGCTCAACCTTGATCGGTAGAATGTCTTCAGCACCATATACAAGGGAGTATGGGGTGGTGCCTGTGGGAGTGTGATAAGAAGTGCGGTAGGCCCAAAGGGTAGGATTGATTTGGAGGTGCCAGTCACGACCAGAATCATTGACAACCTTCTTGAGGATTTTCAAGATAGTTTTGTTAGTTGCCTCAGCTTGGCCATTTCCTTGAGGGAAATATGGACTAGAGAAACGGTGATGGATGTGGAGTCTGGCACATAGATCATCCACATGCTGGTTTTCAAAAGGTGTGCCATGGTCTATGAAAATGGTAGATGGTATGCTGAAGCGGCAAATGATGTGGTAAACGATGAACTTGGATATTTGGATACCAGTGGTTAGGGTGAGCGGAATCACTTCAACCCATTTGGTAAAGTACTCTGTGGCTGTTATGATATACTTGTGTCCATCCAAAGAGAGGGGGGTGATCAAGCCAACGAGGTCGAGGCCCCAACATGAAAAAGGCCACGGTGGTGCAATAGGCTGTAGATCCTGTGCTGGTGCATGTATCAAATTGGCATGCTGTTGACATGGGAGACATTTCTTGACAAATTCACATGCATCATGTTCCATTGTTGGCCAATAATATCCAACTCTAAGCAGCTGCTTTGCTAGAACCATGCCACTCGTGTGGGCACCACAAATTTCAGCGTGAACTTCTTGCAAGGCCAGGACGGCCTTGTTTGAGTCTAAACATCTAGATAGGACATTATGATACCCGCGACGATATAGGGTGTTGGCTACAAGAGTGTAGCGGGAAGCTCTGCGAATAAGGTTTTGGCATTGGTTATTGGTGAGATGGGGAGATATGATACCATTTTTTAGATATGCATGGATGTCGTGGTACCATGGGGATTGAGGACCAACCAAGACACACACCATGTCTGCATCGGCGTTCTCATAAGCTAGTGAATGTAGCTGCTCGACTAGAAATTCATACTGTGATGCATCTCGTGGTATTTCCAATAAGGATCCGATGGTTGCCATTGCATCTGCTGCTTTGTTCTGAAGCCTTGGGATCTGATTGAATTGTAGATGTAGGAAATGCTCTTTTAGTTTATCCACCAGTTGCTTGTAGGGTAGCAATTTGTCGTCCTTTGTCTGATATTCATCTAGGACTTGTTTGATAATAAGCTGTGAATCTCCAAATACTTGTAATTCTGTGATGTTCCATTGGATAGCTATTTTGAGACCTAAGATGAGTGCCTCATATTCTACAATGTTGTTGGTACAGAGGAATCCCAACTTGAATGATTTTGGAATATAGTCTCCTTGAGGTGTGACGAATAGGATTCCTGCTCCAGAGCTATGGGATGTGTTGGAACCATCAAAGTATAGTTTCCACATGGGCTGCTCTTCAATCATGCATAAGTGTTCATCGAGGAATTCCATGATTAGTGGATAGGCATCCACCAGTGGTGCTTCTGCTAGTTGATCAGCAATGACTTGCCCTTTGATTGCTTTGCGATCTACATACTGAATGTCAAATTCGCTGAGTAACATGACCCATTTTGCCATACGGCCTGTAAGGGTTGTCCTTGATAACAGATACTTAAGAGGGTCCACCTTTGATATGAGCTTGATTGTGTGGCTAAGCATGTAATGTCTAAGTTTTTGAGTGGCAAAGACCACTGCTAAGCATGCTTTCTCCATGGGTGAATAGTTAAGCTCATAGCCCACAAGAGTGCTACTGATGTAGTAGATAGCTCGTTCTCTATTTTCATCATCATGCTGTGCTAGGAGTGCCCCTAGTGCTGTAGCTATTGTTGAGATGTAAAGGATGAGTGGGCATCCTAAAACCGGTGGTACTAGGATTGGAGCATTAGCTAGATACTCCTTGAGCTTATCAAAGCTTCTTTGACATATGGGATCCCACTTGAAGTTGGTGTCTTTGCATAAGAGATGTGAGAATGGTTGGCACTTGTCCGCTAGTTGCAAGATGAACTGCCGTACTGATTGAAGCTTGCCCTGTAGGCTTCTGAGCTGTTTGAGATTTCTTGGTGGAGGCATCTCTATTATTGCTTTTACCTTTTTAGGATCGATCTCTATGCCTCGTCTAGAGACGATGAGGCCTAGAAGCTTGCCAGATGTAACACCAAAGACACATTTCTTAGGATTAAGCTTTAAGCCATAATGATTCAGATGATCAAACACACGTTCTAGGATGTTGAGGTGTTCATCCCTTGTTTTGGATTTTGCAAGGATATCATCCACATAGTCTTCAAGGATCTTGTGGATCATGTCATGGAAGATCGCTGTCATTGCTCTCTGATATGTGGCCTCTGCATTCTTTAGCCCAAATGGCATCATGTTGTAGCAGAAGGTACCCCATGGGGTTGTGAATGCTATTTTATGTTGATCTGCTTCTGCTATATGAATCTGATTGTAGCCTGAAAATCCATCCATGAGTGATAGCATTTCGTGACCCGCTGTGAGGTCTACAAGCATGTCTATGTTTGGCAATGGGAAGTCATCCTTAGGACATGCCTTGTTCAAGTCCCTAAAATCAGTACAGATTCTGATGTCGCCAGAAGGCTTTGTGACTGGCACCATGTTAGAGATCCACTCTGAATAATCTATTGCTCTGATGATCTTAGCTTGGAGGAGCTTCTCAAGCTCTACTTTGACGAGCAATGCTACCTTTGGATGCATTTTCCTTAGCTTCTGCTTCACTGGCTTGACGTTTGGATCTACTGATAGGTGATGAACAACAAGGTTTGGATCAAGCCCAGGCATATGGGCGTATGACCATGCAAAGTTGATGATGGATTCCTTGAGCAAGGCACTGAGAGCGATTTCTTCTCCTTCTGTTAGGTTGACTACAATGTAGGTGATCCTTGGACATTCTTCTGTTCCCAAGTTGATTGGCTTGGTCTCCTCTATGATGATCAGTGACTGCTCTGGTCTATAATCTTGGATAGGGGGAAGAGGCAAGGCTTCATCTTCTAGCGCCTGAATTGCCAGGTTTTCACTAGAAGATATGCCCTTTATTTTTACTATTTTGGAATCAGAATGTGCCCCAAGGGGGTTTTCACATAAAGACTCATGATGTTCTCTTGCTATTTCATTTTTGTGACTAAAGCTTGCCTCTTCCCCAAAATATCCTTCTGGGTGAAGTTGATAGACAGAGGTTGATGTTGGATCCTGTTTGCTTGCTGGATCTGATGCCCCCATGAATTCTAGGAGTGCTTGTGCGCTTTGGAACTCATCGATGTGTGCGATGCTTGGTTGGTCCCAATCTATGAGGTCAAGGTTTGTGAGGGGAAGATCTATGAGGTTAATGGAGAGTTGTTGGAGAACAGAAGTCCCCAGGAGGGTGTCGTCGGCAAAGATATCATCATAGGATCGGATGTCTTTCTCTTCGGGGATGTCTTCGATTTCCACAAGGTCATCCTGGCTATTCGAAAAGTTCACGTTGGTCATGTTAGTGCCCGCAGTTGTGGTATTGGGCTCTTGTTCAAGTAGGCGAGGGGTATTAAAGCCAAGTCCTTGCTGTTCTAGATTTTGGGATGGTATGATAGGAAACAAATTTCCGTCCTCTTCTGGTCCTAGACCACCACCTTGATAGTTATAGTGTTCTGTGACATTTTTGTAGGGGATTGGGTATTTCTCTTTGAAGTACTCAAGAAGTTGGGTGTCACGTGATGGGGGATCTTTGTATAACCAGTTGTTAATATCTGGATCCATTTCTTTGCTGTTGATGGTACCATGAGACTCAAAAGTCATGTTTTCGATTTGCTTGAGCTTATAATGTTCTTCAACAGGCTTGTTTTGACAACTTGGGCGCCCTTGAGTATGTGGATCACATGGAAGAGCTCCTACAGCAAATGTATCACTGAGGCTGTATTCACCACAACCCTGGTTGTTGATCTTGACAGATGATAAGGTGGAAGAGAGGATGGTCTCTAGATCGCGATGGGATCGGGATGAGCTAGCAATAGAAGTACCAATATCGGTTCCAGGACAATGAGTAGAATGAGGGAAAGATGCTTCCATCGCAAGGCAGTATGCGAAGGGGTTAGGGTCAGCGTGGATGGTAACCTCAGTGCCTTGATGTGGAAACTTGATGCACTGATGGTAAGTAGATGGTACGGCCTTAATGGAATGGATCCATGGACGACCGAGGAGGATATTGAACGGTAGGTCAAGATCAACAACGTGGTAGAGAGTATCTTGCGTTGCTGGGCCTAGCTGGATAGGCAAAGTTATAGTACTTTCAAAGGTACGCTCCAAGTTATCATATGCTTTGATAGTGATTTGCTCATGTTGTATGTCGGCCTCCGTGAACCCGATCTTCTTGATGAATTTTAATGTGCACAAGTTGAGGGCTGAGCCATTATCCACTAGAACTCGTTTGATGGCGAAATCTCTGACCATGACAGCAATGCGGAGAGGGAGAGTATGGTCAAGAGCAACATCTGGTATATCAGATTCTTTGAAGGACAAGGCACATGCTGCTGATAGGTGTCCCACAAGAGTTTCAAACTGAGTTGTGTTAATGTTCATGGGGACATGACCTTCTTTTAGAGCTTTTTCCAGGATCTCCTGATGGATGGGTGATGTGCGGAGCAAATCCAAGATAGATATTTGGGCTGGCATGTTCCCAAGATGCTCTATGATATTGTATTGCGCTCTTGGTGCATTATGCTGTGTTGCACGTGCATTTGATGCTGGCCTGGTGTTAGACTATGCTGTGGATGTAGTAGATGTTGGCCTTGGAGGAGCAGCTGATCTCGGAGGAGCACCGGCAATAGTTATCCTACCACTGCGGGTAGTTGCAGCACATTGTCGATCCGGCCCTCTGACGTGGATGGTATTGATGGTGGGCTCATCTTGGATGGGCTCAACTTGAGTTATGCATCCGACATACTTGTCATAGTTGATGTAGGCCGCTGTGTGATCTTCTTGCTTGCCTTTGCCATGATTTTGGGGCTGATTGGCGTTGGCTTGATTCTTCCCGGTATCGTGTTGAGGGAACACATTTTGATATATTTGCAAACCGGCGTTGGGTGAAGCTTGAGCTAGTGCATCGACCTGGATCTTCTTGCGATCAATGAGATCCTGGATGTAGTTCTTAAGCCGCATGCACTTCAATGTTGTGTGCCCCTTCACACGATGGTAATCACAGTATTCATGTTTTTTATACCAATCAGACTTTGGTGCGTTGTCATCCTTCTGTGGGATAGGCGGATATGTGATCATATTTTCCTTGGCTAGCCGATAAAAGATCTGATCCAGAGGCTCACCCAAAGGTGTGAAAGTTCTCTTTGGATTGTTTTGATTGTTGGGTTTGTTCTGCCTTGGGGCAACGTTAACTGCATTAACAGGATTGCCTTGACATGCTGGCTGCTGCTGTTGGTATTGCTGCTGATACTGTTGCACAGGTGGTTGATGAGCTTGAGGAGGCTGTTGATAAATAGGTGCTTGATATGCGGGAGCTGGGGGTTGCTGATAGATGGGTGCTTGTGGCGGTTGGTATGTTTGAGCTGGTGTAGGACTAGCCACAACGAATTGTACATTTTTAGTGTCAGTGGCTCCATCTGTAACAACATTCTTGTTACGATTCCAGTAACAGGATTTATCATTGTTGGGTTTGTTCTTGGAATCATCTTTGAAGTGACGAATAGTGCCTTCGTCTAGGAGAGCTTTCTCGATGCCTATGCCTTTGCTCTTGATGTCTTGGTATGTCTGGAGACAGTTCATTTGCATGTGATGGGATAGCTTTGGATGCAGGTTATCAATGAAGATCTTTGTTAGATGCTTCTCTGGTGGCTAATATGATAACCTGGTTGTAAGATTCTGCCATCTTTGCAAGTATTCTGCAAGGCTTTCTCCATCTTTTTGCTTTGAGTTGCATAGGTCTAGCAAGGACAACTCATTCTCCACATTATGGGCATAGTGTGTGATGAACTTCTCAGAGAGTTCAGCAAAAGTTTTTATTGTCCCATGTGGTATTTTGTAAAACCACTCAACAACAGTTCCTCCCAAGCTTTTGGGAAACAAACGCAGGAGATAGTTATCACTGTAAGCCACTTCTTGGCACGCCATGTAGAACTCTTTGATATGGTTTACTGGATCTCCTTTCCCCTGATACTTGTCAAACTTGGGCATCTCAAAGTGCTTGGGGAAAGAGATAGTTGCTATGGACCGATCGAAGGGATATGAGCACACCTCTTCGAACTTGTACATTTTATTCTCTGTTCCACTTTGTAGCTCTTTTAGAGCATTTTTCATTGCTTCCCACTCAGCATTGAGTGGCGAGGGAACTGGGACTTCTGCTTGTGATGGAAGTTGTGGAACTAGATATGGCGCTTGCTGTGGATAAATAGGTTGGAACTAATTTTGGGGCAATAGTTGCTGGGGATATTACTGGTGTGGCATAGGGGGATATTGTGGTAAATGATATGGAATCGCTTGATGTTGTTGGGCTGCTTGCTGTTGTTGAACTGGCGGTTGTTGTGGGACTGCTTGCTGATATTGGACATTTAGAACTTGCTGTTGTAACTGATGGGTGGGAACTTGTTGTTGCTGGGGGATGATAGGGATTTGTTGCTGGGGCTGATAGCAAGGGACTTGCTGTTGTGGAGGAATGATGGGTGTTTGCTGAAAGGGGACATGTGGTTGCTGTGGGGGAGGCTATTGGAATGATGTTTTTTGCAGGTATGATGGTGGTAGTTGCTAAGGTTGGCTTTGGGTTTGGCTGATATAAGCTAGGTGCATGCTTGCGTTACTTAGAGGTGGAACAGATGTAGGAAATCTAGAAGCAAAGGGTGATGGGGTAAGATAGCTGGGGAAAGTTGGTTGTTGAGGTGGTGTAACTTGCTGGAAGGTATTTGGGATTTGAGATGAATAGCTTGAAGCCAGCGGTGGTTGGGGTAGTTGCTACTGTGCTGCTTGGGCGAAGGCGGTTTGTTGACTTGCAACCATAGATGTAGGGGATTGAGATGGGATCCCCCATGCCTTCATTTCTTCTTGTGTAAGGCCACACTGAGAGCTTGTGTTAGGATGCACTGCAGCGGATGATGGAATGGTAGGAGCAACGAGAGCTTGGGACACGAATAATGGTTGAGAGAAAGGAGCTTGTTGAGGTTGTGGTTGAGCGGATGCTTGTGAGGAGGAAAATGAAGGAAACACCCAAGAGAAAGATGAGGTTGGAATGGGGAGCGATTGCGCTAACCCCAAAGAAGAAGGTACGGGTGCTTGGGGGTGAAGGGTGACGGTGCTCCTTTGATGGTGAAAGGCATTGCTTGACTTGTGGATGGTGGCGAAGCTTTTGGTGTAAAAGCTTGCGTGAGAGGTGGAAGCTGACTTTGGTTTAAGTGTTGGTTTTGGGCTTGGGCAGCCATAGCAGATGATGAAGCAAAAGGGGTATGAGATGGAGTGGATGGTGCTGCAGCTTGTGTTGCGGGACTGGTGAGGCTTCCTTGCAAGAAAAGGGGAATGGTGGAAAGCTCTTGGGGTGTTTGCATGATAGGATCGAGAAATGATTGGACAAACGGAGAATACGCTTGTGCTGAAACTTGGATAGTTTTGATGGGGATGCGTGGATAGAGAGATGGTGGGATGGAGGTACTTTCTGGCAGGTAGTGAACAAATGTGCTTTGCTGATGTTGTGGTACAAGGGCATTGGTTGCTGGTGGGCTTTCTAGAGGATTTACAAATGCTTGATTTGCCAAGGGGGATGAAGGGATGTTTGGATCTTCACATGGGTTACTGGCTTGGATCTAGGGATTGTAGGTCATCATGGCATTGGTGAAAAGTTTGGGATCGGATGAGGTTGTTGGTGGATAAGGATTCATGCTTCTTCTTTTTCGAGATCTGGTCTCAACAGGCATGGAGATGCAAGTGCTAAATGTATGCAAGATGTTTGGCTAAAAGATGTTGATGGATGCAAAGTTGATGAACTTCTAAAGATGATGACTTTCTAGGATGCAATGCAAGGATGGATCAAGATGGCAATGATGGAAGCTAGATGGAACGGATATGGATCAAGACGGTGGAGGAAAGATAGGTTGCTGGTGGAAAGTTGGTGAAAGATTACTGAGTGATCAACAAATGAGCTACTGTTTTTCCCAAATGGAGGATCAGAGATGTGATGGGGTCAACCTAAGATAGACTGATGATCTTCGGTCAACTAGTTTCTTATCAATACACTCCAATCTCTTGCTCGAGATGATGGCTATGCAAGGACAAGGTTTGATTTCTTTATGACAACACGTTGTGTCAAAAAGAGGATGATGGTCTCTGATCTTCGATATGGAATAGGAACAACTCAAAAAGGTAGAACACTAAGTGTTGGTGGGTCTCTAGGTTTGGAGCAAAAGATGATGGATCTGCTGGAAAGATATGGAAAGCTGATGGGGGGATGCTGGTGGAAAAGGTACTGAAGGGTGAAGGGACAAATGCTCTATCTAAAGGGACAATGCAGATGACAAGGATTGATTCTAGAATGCTGGTAGGAAGATAAATGCACTTTATGATATTTTGAAATGCAACTAAGGTTTTGATGCTGATGCAAAGGGTGAAACTAGGATGAAACTAAGATGCAAGGCTGTTGGAGACAAGATTTCAAGATCTGAAGATGGAAAAAGACATGAACAAGGGAATGGCTAATCTTCTGGCTCAAGGTTGACAAAGTGATGGTTAACTCGGAAACGGAAGGTGAACTATTTGATGCGGGCGTTATGGGCAATGTTCTCAAGTCTGGTTTGGGACTTCTCCTCTACTTGGGTTGCTTGGATAATGGATTGATAGGTCTTGGTGTTCTTCTTGATAACTTTTCGCTCTTGATAGGCTTGGGATTTGGGCAACTTTGCTTTAGGATGTTTGTTCTTGCTGGGCATCACTTGGAAAAGAGGCTTCTGATTTTGAGGCAAAGGTTTCCAATGGAAAAAGTTAAAGTCAAAGTAATCTCTGCAAGGGACAAAGCAACCCTGCGGGATACAAACAAAGGCAACTGACTTTGACAAAGCTTTGAAAGTGTATGTTTCAACAAGTGTTTTCACGGAGTCTTTGACTGTCAAGTACTTCAAACAGATCTACCTAAGGAAGGTGAGTATCAAAATCACTTGCCCACAGCTTGGTATCCCCCAGAAGGGAATACAAATGGTGAGTAATCTTGAGGCGACCTGGTAAACCCCTTGGAATCGGTCCTTGCACAAGTATTTTGATACTTTCGGATGTAGATAGGGTAGCCTCTATTTTATCAGGTTTTTAATAGTTCCGTGGTGTCTCCATACCCGGTTTTGCTGATCATCCGTGACTCACTTAAGAGCCTTGCCAATTATGCTAGGGGAGAGGAATGTTTACCATCCCCAGACACGTGTTTGGCACGAACGCCCGGCGATTAGGAGATGTAAGCGATTCTTTTGGTATTCGCTTATTTATATACTGGCTGGAGGGGATATCGGTTTGAGGTCATTCTCCGAGGAGGAAGCGCTTCTCCTTGGACAGGCCTCGCTAAAAGCAGAACAGGTGAACTTGTCCAAGTTCAAATGTTCCACGTTGCTTACTCTAACAAGGATTATGCAAGAATTGAAAAACTCCTACATGCACATCAAGTAGATTTTGTTCATTTTCCCAAATTTGATTAAGTGATGTTTGAACTTTGAAATGAAGACACTCGTGATTAGATTTTGATTTATTCTTTTCCTCAAAATGTAAATGAATTGAATGTTTGCAAGTTCTTTCCTTTTGTGCATTCAAGATTTGATTAGCGAGTTGATTTAAGAACTTTGAAAAAGCTTTGTTTTATCCCTTAGATCACTCAAGATTGAATTTATTTGCTTGCTTTGGAATTCGAAATGAGATAAGGAACAGAGTTATTCATTCTTTTAGTGCATTTGAGATTGAGTTAGCTTTTCAAAATGACAATGACATTCTAGGACCTAAGTTCATTTCCTTAATGTCATTCAAGATTTTGTTTTTGACTTTTGCTGTAATAAAAGAAATGAAAAACCAGTCCCAAGCAAAAACAAAAAGTGACACTATCCAGCTTATAAGCGACGCTGGAAAGTGCAGAGGTGACACTTCATTTTTACAGGTGACATTCTGTACCTCAAAAGATGACAGATAAAAATGCAGAGGCGTGATTTCTTTCGTCACAGGCGTGATTTCATTACAAGAAGGCGACAGAAGAGAATTTTGGGACATAACAGAAGTTATCGATCACAGGAAAATCTCAGTTACGCAGGCGTGAAAACAGAGCTCATAGGCGTCATTTCTTTCCTCAAAGGCATGATTTAATTGCATGAAGGCGTGACTTGATTCTTTGTAGGCGACATTTCTTTTGATGAAGGCGATATTTCTTTGTTTGAAGGTGACATTTAATTGCTGTAGGCGTCATTTCTTTTCATGAAGGTGACATTTCTTTTATTTCCTGCAAAATACAAGCATATAAAGTATAATTTCATCAAAATGATTATGGTTTGAGTCCCACCGGGTGTGCCAGAATGTAGACTAGGATTTGAGCGTGCACCTAAACCTATTTTGAAGGCCAAAGACAAACAAACGTTATAGCATATAATCAAATCAAATTTAATGGTAAACAAACTAAAATCAAAGCCATCTCAGTTTAAGCCTAAAACGGATGCGCCCATGCACCGTTTGATATGCTTGGATATAGATGGATGTGGGTGTGCAAACTCAAGCACTTGGAGCATGCAAAATAAGATGATTTGAGGATCAAGAAGACCCAAAATGACACAAAATAGGTATGAGGAACCTATTTTGCCTCAAAGGCCTCAAGAACACACAAATATGCAAAGCTAAATAAATGAACTAAGATTGATTAAACAAGAAATGAATCTATGTTAATTCCATTAAGCTAATTTAGATGTGATTTAAGCTTGAAAATGATCTAAAATGATGAGTTTATGCTTATGCTAGAATGAAAATGGCATTATAACTTTGCTATTGAGTTTGAGAGTTGAAAGATGATTTGCCTTAGGAAGTGAGGGTATTTATAGGATTTCTAAAAGCTTGGGGTAGGAGGAATGAATGGCTAGGATTGAAATCCTTAAGAGAGGCCAAGATTCACTCAAAGGGAAGCACATGGATTGTGCTAGTTCTCAGCCAATCAGGAGGTGACACATGTCACAAGGTGAGTGGATGAATGGAAGGGCAAAGAGGAGTCAACAAAGGGGGCTCCAAGCTCATAACTCTCCAAATAAATGCTTGTAAGAGCAATGAATGGGCTTTAAGAGGCTTTGAAGACTTTGGGGAAGCAATAAATACTTTGTGGTTGAGATATTTGGAAGGAAAGACTTTGCTTTGGTTTAGGAAAGTCTTAAGCTTGGTTAGGATTGCACAAAGGTTTAAGGGTAGGATTAGGATTAGATTAGGACAAAAAAAGGATTAGGATGGGTGAAGAGGGTGGATTTGAGAAGATTCTAGAAGAGTCTAGATTTCTCCTTAGTTTCATGGAATAAAAGTTATTCATTCCAAAGGCTTAAGTTTTAGGAATATTTATTAAAATATTTTCAATAAATATGAAAATTAAATATTTAACCTTAATTAAATATTTAACCTTGGGATTAGGGTTAGAAAAGATGGGATTAGCCTTTTAATCGAAATTAAGAAGGGATTAGAAAATTTTGGAAGAGGTTAGTAGTCTTAAGGAAATTGGCCAAGTTTGGGATAAAAAATAAATTAATTTATTTTTGAAGTTTTTTGGTCAATTTATTAATTAAATAATTAATAAATTAGGGATAATGTCCAAATGACATTTTTAGGCTAGATTCCTTAATTAAAGATTTTTAATTAAGAGAGAGGGATTTAATGCCATAAAAATAAATTAATTAATTAAATAATTAATTAATTAATAAATGATGATGTCATCAAAGATTTTCAAAAAACAAAAATAATTTATTTTCTGAAGGATTTTTCAGTGTCTACAGATACCAAACGTAGAAGTTCTTTCCCAATTTTCTTTAGCAGCTTTTTAATGGAACCGATCGGGTCATTGGTCTCTGCTAAATCAATAAAAAAAGGGTCCACAAGGGGGGACTCCTGAGGGATTGCAGGTTGCTTTCCCTCTCTCCGACCACCGGCCCTCTGTGACAACAATAGTATTAGTATTATCAAAATTACTCCAAAACAATGAAGAAAATAACATTAAAAAAAATAACATTTTGCTTCTATCTAGTTTGCACAATTACAATGAGTTTTACCTGCTCATGTGTAGATGAGCTAGGAATATCGTCACCATCACCTTCGGGCGATTGCTCCATATTGTGCCCCTGTGTCAAAGATCAAGTATAAAAATGTTAGCCAAAAATTTAATAACTAAATGGTATGTTGGAGTCATTGATTAGAAGTTGGTTTAATAGTATGTACCACCCCCATGATAGTAGCCTCGTTTGTAGTTGAAACTTGTAGCTTTTAAATAGATAATGAATAAACTATGTAACCATTTAAGACAAATATATTTCTATCAAGAAATGAATATTAAATACATTAAGGATTGATGGCATACCTTTAAATTTCATCATCATCATCCTCATCATCATCATCATCATCATCATCATCATCGTCGTCATCATCATCGTCGTCGTCATCGTCGTTGTCGTCATCATCAACATCATCATCATCAACATCAACATCATCTTCATCATCATCATCAGTAGTAGCATCATCGTCATCATCTTCTTCTTCTTCTTCATGAAAATTTGTCTCAGGAACATCATCCAATAATTGTCGATCGTGATCATCATCTACATCATCTTCTACTTCTTTGGTATCTTCTTCCATCGCATTATACTTTATCGGCCTTCCTCTCGGTTCATGTCTAACAACAAATGACCAACCCGGTTTATGTGAAACTTCTGAGTAAAATACCTGCTCACATTGGCTTGGAAGAACATAGGGCTCATCCCTAATTGGCTCAAATGACCTTGTATTAACCATTGTAAATTCATTATCATGTTCAATAACAGTTCTATTAGGATCATTTGGATTAAGTCATAGCCTGTACCATTTGACAACGAAGAGTACTAATTTGAAGGAACTAAAGTCGCACTCAAGTATATCATCCAAAATGTCATAGTATTGATTTTTAGACTCTTGAGGATCTAAGTCATTTCTAGATGAAATATTAGTCACTTGAAAGACTGCAGTTATTCTAGAATCACAAGTTTTCTTCGTGTCATCCAACACTTTGACGCGAAATTTTTGACCATTACAAAACATACCCTTGTGGTGTTTAACCTGCAATAATATGTGAAACATGTCAAAATTATTATATCGTGAGTTGATAAACATATGGGTGATTAATAATTTTGTACGTACTTGGAAATCTCTTAAACCATATGCTAAATCTATTTCCCTTTGCGTAACATTAGAATCTCCATTACGATGAGCTTCTTTAACCAATGAAGATACACCTTCCCATGTTAATGTGTGACCAGAATGTTGACATCGTTCAATCCATACCGTCATCCAATCAAGATTGTTTGCAATATACAAATGTAGTGCATCCCACTCTCGAGCAACTGTACAAAAAAAAAATAGATGACTTACAACCGATTTATTTTGAAGATTAAGAAATAATTTATTACAATAACATCTTATAATTTATTACCTGTCACTTTCCTCAATCTACCTTTCCCCATCAAGTACTCCCCTTTGAATTTTTTAAAAGGGTCGAGATCCCAAATGCGATCTACATGGATATTTGAAGCAAACTTAGGAAGATATTCAGTAATGTACACCATAGTCTGGTATACCATGTATCCCTCTACCATAGAACCCTCAGGATGTGCTCTTTGTCAAACCAAAGCCTTCAAAGATTTCAAGTGCCTCTCAACCATCCACATTGACCTAGTGTGTGCAGGTCCACACAATTCAATCTCCTCAACTTGGTGTATGAGGTAGTGTTCTTGTGCATTGAAAAAAGTTAGAGGTAGACACTTTTGCATTTCACACAGTAAATGAGGAATTCTTCTCTTTCAATAGTTTATATCTTTTTTATGGATTTTTTTAGATGACAACCACCTACATTAAGAGATTCAAGTCACAAAAAATATATAAATACGAGACTTTACAAAATAATATACAATAGATTACATAGCAAGAAAAACAAATCGCAAATATAATAAATATATACAACAAATTGAACAGATATTACTGCTTACCTCATGTATTTTCCAAGATCATATATCACTTGTTTGATGTTATTGTTGAAGTGCTCTGGGAGAGATAGAGGTAGCACGTACTGCAGTAATTATAAACCAATCATTTCATTATTTTCTAACATAACATAATGAACAGTACACATAGTTTATGAATATATTGTAAATACAGAAGAACATAACTTACCTTGATGAAAGTATGCCAATCATGCATTTTGAGCCCTGACCCAAATTCACTTTTCTTTGATATGAGATTACTTATGTTCCCAGCAAATCCTGTGGGAAATCAAATTTTTCGTATGACTTCTTTTATGGCATCACTTTGCTGCTCCGTTAATAACCAAGGAAGGGCACTTATATTAATCTGATCTCTATTGCTATTTGAGTGAATGAAATTCTTCAGTGCATGATTGGATTCATGAATGTCATTACAAATTTTGACAATTTTTTCTTTGTCACGCCTTCCATCCAGTATTTTCCACAATGTCTCTGTTATATTCTTTCCAACATGCATAAGATCAAACAAATGAATAATTTGTAGGTCCTCGTAGTAGGGTAACCTACTAAATTGTCTGGGATAGCTTTTTAGTCCCTTTGGAAGGTTGTCAGTAGTGCCTTGACGACCTTCATGATCATCAATTACATAATTAGTAAACAAAAATCAAAAATTGAAATATATAAATTACAAACATAAACCATTAAGTGGAACGACATTACTTCGACGATTAATTCTATTATATTCCAACTTCCATAGGCGAGGTGTCATTCTTCGTGGCTTTGATGTAGTCTCTTCTTTCCCATTGAAAAGATGTTTTTCCATACTTCGATACTTATGATTCCTGTGGAGGAAGTGTCTGTACTCATCAAACACATGCTTTCCTAAACTTTTTGAATGACGAGATTTCATCTTTGGACCACAAACTGGACATGCAAATTTTCTCTTTGTTTGAAGACCTACAAGATAATGATATAATTGAATTATTAAATATGTTGATTTTTATAATTAAAATTATCATGCGCAACTTGAATTCACTATAACATACCACAAAAATGTGTTAGCCCTGGGGCATCATGTATTGTCCATACAAGTATTGCATGGAATTAAAATTGTCTTTTTCCTATTGGTCTAGACACGTCATACATAGTGACACCATTCCATAACTCCACCAACTCATCAATAAGAGGCTCAATATATAGATTCATATCTTTAACTTGATATTTACCTACTTGAATGAACAGTAACATTACATAATTATTGTGACCATTTTACTGTAAGATTTGTAAGTACATGTAAATTAATAACTATCAAATGATAAAATACCTGGAACAATCATTGCCAACATAATGTGCTCCCTCTTTATTGACATCCACAGAGGAATGTTATTGTTGATAACAAAAATAGGCCACACCGAGCAAACAGATCTCATCTCTCCAAATGGATTGACACCATCCGCTACCAATGAAAGCCTGAGATTACGAGGTTCTTCTTTGAAGTGTTGCCACTTTTCCTCTATGTGCATAAATGCCAAACCATCCGTAGGGATTCGAATAATGTCATCTCGACTTCTATTGCGTGCATGGTAATCCATAAATTGTGCCAAGCTAGTACACCTGAATAATTGTCGCATCCGTGGAATAATGGGGATGTAACGAAGAACCTTGTGAGGCACCTTTTTTGTTATTCGATCTGTTCGATATCTAATCGTATGACATACAGGGCATTATGTTGCAAATTCATGTTCTTTATAATATATAATATGATCATTAGGACAAGCATGTATTGCTTGATACTCCATTCCAATATCTTTCATAATAGCAGATAATTCTCGATATGAGCGAGGTAGAATATTTGATGGTGGTAACAAAAACTTGCCTATCAATCTACAGCAAAAAATATAAGTTGTTAATATAAACAATATTAGTGGTACATTATTCACCCTTTGTTAACTATAAAGACATATATGACATACCTTAACATACGTGACATTGTTATGTTGGATAAACCATTCATAACCTTCAAGTTCAACAACAACAATACAGCAGAGAGAAGAGTTGTTTGGGAGTCTTTGTATAGGGGCTCGTATGCCTTCTCAAGTAGAGGTACATCGAGGCTATCATCATCATCATGATCAGATCCGCTTGGATGAAATGTGTCATGGATCAATGTATTTATACCATCATCTTCAATTGTGTTTTCTGGTGCACGATCGTCATCTTCCATGGGATCATTATCGTCACCTTGGATATTCGCACCCCCATGTTCCTCCATATCATGTACTTCCCTGGGGAGATCAACCTATATAAAATTGATTAACATAAATAAACCATGATCTTCAAATCATCATCAAGTGATTTCATATGTATATAAATTGTTAAAATGATATAATGAACAACTTACCAGTGGATGATAGTCATGCCCCCCTTCAATGTGACCATTCTCCCTACAATGTCTCTTAACTGTTTTGATTAGCAGTCTTCTATGGTTTAAGCCCTTACAAATTTTGTAGGGACAATAACATTTTCCATCACCTTTTCTTTTCAAGTTAGACCACAATCTAGCGATTGTCTCCCTATTTTGTTCTTCACTTATATTATCTGACATGATCATTCTTTGCAGGAAGCAAAAATTGCGCTATGAAAACTTCGGTCTACAACTTTCAGTGACTAAACAAAATTGTCAAAAGTACACAAATCTTCTTAGACCTAGTTAAATCCTTTAATATTTTAAAAGTCTAGTTAAAATATACATTAGATTAAAAAATATACAATTTTCATGCCTGAGCGTGCGGCTACGACTAGTGCAATGGTCTTCTTGCTTAGCTCTAGAAGCTCTCTAGCAATCAAAACATATAAGCTACAAGGCCTAACAGCAATTTCAAAACATATAAGCTACAAGGCAAGACATATTACATGACATGGCAAAAGGATTAAAATATACATTAGATTAAAATATATACAATTTTCAAACCTCAGCGCGCGGCTATAACTCGTGCAATGGTCTTCTTGCTTAGCTCTAGAAGCTCTCCAGCAATCAAAACATATAAGCTATTAGAATTCATTAACTTTCTGTAATTGGAAAACTCTATTTGATATTAGACCGTAAACTACTACTATTCTCTCCATAAGAACTAAGTACAAAATTCTTTCAAGTTCACATCCATGATTCCCTTTAGATTAAAATATACAGCAAAAATAAGCTAAAAGTCTAGTTAAAATATACATTAGATTAAAAAATATACAATTTTCAAACCTGAGCGCGCGGCTATAACTCGCGCAATGGTCTTCTTGCTTAGCTTTAGAAGCTCTCCAACAATCAAAACATATAAGCTACAAGGCCTAATAGCAATTTAAAAACAAGGGTCATCAAAAGAACCAAAAACAATGTGTGCAAACAATACCTTGTGAAGTGGTATAGACAATTAGAAGATGCTACTATGTGCTAGGGAACTTCTTAGAACTGTTGGTATATTCTTACAACTTGTTACACCTGGGATATTCTTCTCTGTAGATGCTACTGTGTGCCGTGGTCCAAACAGGCCCATAAATGTGGTTGAATAGCAATACATTCAAGTGGCAATTACACAAGGGACAGTCACTGTGAGATATCCTCATGTGTGACTGTCCTTGTCACAAATGAGGACATCTCACAGTGACTGTCCCTTGTGTAATTGCCACTTGAATGAGGTCAGTCACTGTAAAGACAACATGATAATGTACACATACAATGAGTGTACATTATCATGTTGTCTTTACAGTGGCTGCCCTCATGTTGTATATTCTTCTCTGTAGATGCTACTATGTGCTAGGGAACTTCTTAGAACTGTTGGTATATTCTTACAACTTGTTACACCTGGGATATTCTTCTCTGTAGATGCTACTGTGTGTCGTGGTCCAAATGGGCCCATAAATGTGGTTGAATAGCAATACATTCAAGTGGCAATTACACAAGGGACAGTCACTGTGAGATGTCCTCATGTGTGACTGTCCTTGTCACAAATGACGACATCTCACAGTGACTGTCCCTTGTGTAATTAAGTATTGTGGGGAAGCATTCTAAATAACCAAAGCCGCTAACAATAAATTCAACACAGATATGTCCTCATTTCTGGGTATTTTAGCTCTCTAACAGCTGAATACCAAATTAAATAATAATGACAAAAGAAAAATAAACCCAACGTACTCAAAAATTGTAGCTATGATTTTGCGGAGGGAATCTCTCTTGGCGCTGTTGAAAACACAAATGACAACCCACTTGATTTCGCGGAGGGAATCTCTCTCGGTGCTGTTCAAAACACAAATGACAACCCGCTTTGTTCAAAACACAAATGATAACCCACTTGATTTCGTGGAGGGAATCTCTCTCGGCGCTGTTGAAAACACAAATGACAACGTTCCTTTTTTTTTTTGCACTTATATCCCGACCAACATAAGGTCCATTTGTAATACAACATGATAATGTACACTTACAGTGAGTGTACATTATCATGTTGTCCTTAGAGTGACTATCCTCATTTGTTGAAGAAGAAAAGCATTAATGTGGCTGAATAGAAATACATTCAAGTGGCAATTACACAAGGGACAGTCACTATGAGATGTCCTCATTTGTGACTATCCTTACAGTGAGTGTACATTATCATGGTGTCTTTAGAGTGACTATCCTCATTTGTTGAAGAAGAAAAGCATTAATGTGGTTCAATAGCAATACATTCAAGTGGCAATTACACAAGGGACAATCACTGTGAGATGTCCTCATGTGTGACTGTCCTTGTCACAAATGAGGACATCTCACAATGACTGTCCCTTGTGTAATTCAAGTGGCAATTACACAAGGGACAGTCACTGTGAGATGTCCTCATTTGTGACTGTCCTTACAATGAGTGTACATTATCATGTTGTCTTTAGAGTGACTGTCCTCATTTGTTGAAGAAGAAAAGCATTAATGTGGTTCAATAGCAATACATTCAAGTGGCAATTACACAAGGGACAATGTCATGAGCCGTGACATATTGAACTTAGTATAATAATAAAATGATTAGATGATATATAATAATCTATTATTAATGGTATATAACAATAATATATAATTATTATCAAAAGATAATAATAATATATAGTTAGCATAATAAGTAATATGTTAATTAAATAATATTAAAATATTAATAAATAATATAATTATGATTATAATTATAATATAAATTAATAATAAATAATTATTAATAAATTATATATATTATATTATAATAATATATTAAGTAATAATATTAAATCAATTATTGATATAATAATTTTAATATATAAATAATATTAATAAACCTCTCAATATAAAACAATATGTTATCACTATAATAATATTTATTATAATATTATTAATATTACTAACATCATTAATTATAATATTTAATAATAACAATAACATTAATAATAATAATAATAATAATAACGTTTAAAGCAATATCGAATATCTGTAATCGATATACATCTACATTAAACATCTGCATTATCTATCACGATGAGGAATGAAGAAGTGATACAACAATCACTAGCCATTACACATCGATACCATGAGAGGATGATTAATGAACCAAATACTATGAAGTCAAGATCAACATGATATGAATAAGGGATAGGTCGCTATGTGTTTCAGAAGATGTATTGATAAGCAAGAAGGATAACCATTCATATATTATAAATAATCATTAATTGCACAAGTTTAGACAATGACATATCCGATAAAGCAATATCAAACATGAAGACCCGCTAGCAAATATGCACCATCACTTCCTATGTTATCATGACAATAACATAAACTAGATTGAATTCTACTATCTATATCAATAGACACCACATAGGAGGATATCGACTAAAGGATTGAAAGATTATCGATTGTCTGAGATAAACCACATCTTGTAGAAACACAAAAGCATCAGTGATTATATCACAAGCTATTGATGAATGAGGCATCAGTCATGGATAATAAGTACAATGTATCCTTAAGTATTAACAGGAATGGAAGTCAATTTGAAGATCAAACTCCATTACCAGCAATCAACCAATAAATGGACAATTATCAGAAAATGATATCGACTTATATCAGAGTAGAAAGATTGGATATAATCATAACAATATGGGATAAGGCAAGAGTTAATATCGATTGACTAAATACTAATGATAGTTAGACCAAACTAATACAAACACAATGGATGTTAACTACTGGTTGCACTACCAATTAGGGAAGATTACCTTCATAAAAAGATTTGATATTGAGTCAATCTGGGAGTTATCTATGATCAGAAAATAATGAAATAATATTATGTGAACTGTCGGATTATGGAAAGGTGTGATTAACAAAGGGACATGGAGGAAGAAACAAGACACGTCTCATTCATAGCATCTCTTCATTTGTTAAAGACAATATAAGAATGCATTCTCGTCAGTCACTCAAGGCATCATTAGAACTTTATTTACTTATCCATATTTGGATATACTCAATAGAGCATCTGCCTTTGGCAGTTTGGTTTCAAGTTTATCATTGCAGATCAGAGACAACACCATGATTGCACAGATAGAAAGGATAGTCAGAAACAACATCAATATTTGAAGTTGCAAGCATATAATTCAGAATCTGAAATAGCAACATATCACTCATAGCGATATTACACATTTGCATAATTACATCATCATATCAGACACAGCAAATACATTGCTGTAAGCAATACTTATTGATTGTATATCGATATTGTTTATATCAGACATAGCATCATTATACTATCACTATAAGTGATAGGAAACATCATATTCATAGCATATTTCATATCATTATATCCGACAGTGCTATTAAACATATTGGTATCAATATCATCTTGCACACATATTGTGATTGAATCTGAAATAGTGGTTGATATCTTAAGTAACCTCCATTACTTAGTTTAATTGTAAGTATCTGATAGAGTAAGTCTGAGAAGTGGAGTAATTGTTCCTATTTTCCAAGTTAGCCAAAAAGGGGACATTACAGACAATCACTGTGAGATGTCCTCATGTGTGACTGTCCTTGTCACAAATGAGGACATCTCACAATGACTGTCCCTTGTGTAATTCAAGCGGCAATTACACAAGGGACAGTCACTGTGAGATGTCCTCATTTGTGACTGTCCTTACAATGAGTGTACATTATCATGTTGTCTTTAGAGTGACTGTCCTCATTTGTTGAAGAAGAAAAGCATTAATGTGGTTCAATAGCAATACATTCAAGTGACAATTACACAAGGGACAATCACTGTGAGATGTCCTCATGTGTGACTATCCTTGTCACAAATGAGGACATCTCACAATGACTGTCCCTTATGTAATTCAAGCGGAAATTACACAAGGGACAGTCACTATGAGATGTCCTCATTTGTGACTGTCCTTACAGTGAGTGTACATTATCATGTTGTCTTTAGAGTGACTGTCCTCATTTGTTGAAGAAGAAAAGAATTAATGTGGTTCAATAGCAATACATTCAAGTGGAAATTACACAAGGGACAATCACTGTGAGATGTCCTCATGTGTGACTGTCCTTGTCACAAATGAGGACATCTCACAATGACTGTCCCTTGTGTAATTCAAGCAGCAATTACACAAGGGACAGTCACTGTGAGATGTCCTCATTTGTGACTATCCTTACAGTGAGTGTACATTATCATGTTGTCTTTAGAGTGACTGTCCTCATTTTTTGAAGAAGAAAAGCATTAATGTGGTTCAATAGCAATACATTCAAGCGGCAATTACACAAAGGACAGTCACTGTGAGATGTCCTCATTTGTGACTGTCCTTACAGTGAGTGTACATTATCATGTTGTCTTTAGAGTGACTGTCCTCATTTGTTGAAGAAGAAAAGCATTAATGTGGTTCAATAGCAATACATTCAAGTGGCAATCACACAAGGGACAATCGATCACTGTGAGATGTCCTCATGTGTGACCTTTGTGAAGGCAAGTGCCAATTTGTACCCAAGTTACCAATATTGTGGCAAAAGTGGGAATGAAGCATTTAGGGGTCAAATTGGGCAAAGAAGTGTAGAAGTGGCCTATGTGAGGTCTAAATAGCCTAACTAAGTCATGGTTAGGGTCTTATGGTGTTTGAATAATAAGTTTTGAACCAAAATCCCAAAGGTTGTAACAAGTTGTCAATGTTGTCATTCACAACATTGACAACATTTGTGCAAGGGAGCATTTTTGAGTAAGATGGTTATGTAACTATATGAAACCATTGAATTAGGCATCAGATCAACTATAAGAGGCCTCCATCGATCTGTGCAAAAGGTTGGGGGGAAAAAAATTTGGAATTAAGAAGATTTGTAGAGTAACACGGTTTTAGTGAATTCTTGAGTTTTTTTGTTTCTTTGTTTTCAGTTGATTAATGGATTAGATAGCTCGCAGTGTCTATTGGAAAAGTTAGTACAAGTTGTTTTTTTATTCTGTGTTGTGTTTTTTTTTAGTTTTGAAGCATTCCAACTAGTTTGTTAATTCTTTTGTTAAGTACCCTATCATTGGTTTGAACCAGGTAGGTTGAACAAATGGAGTCTTAGCTCATCATTCCATTGTCAATTTTGTACGAGCTCTTGGAATGGGTGAGGAGACTCCATGTACTATATGTTTGGAAGGAGGGGCCCTGGGAAGCTCATTTTCTATGTTTGCAGTGATGTCCTAGGTGAGTCAGTTGAGCATAGTTAGGGATGACAAATCATTACAAGAAGATTACAACAAGTTGAATGCATTGGTTGCTTCAACTAAAATCTCATGGAGAGGTAGACACACATCTAAAGAAGCCCCAAGTCAAATTAGAAGATTGGGTGAGTTTCTTTGGCTGCTAAGAAAACAAACTCTTAGTCAGACTGTCCAAGTTGTGTCAAAATACTTGTTTTCAGGCATGGCTGTAGCAGTTGGTGTACAAAAAATCTAGGAGGAGAAGACCTTAGATATCTTGGAGTTCTCAATAAAGGGCATCTGAATCCTAAGCCCTTTAGGTGGCTTAATATAAACAAAAAGGCTTGACAAAGGCCTAATTGCTAGCAGCCTATTTTTGGGTGCAATTGGCATGGTTTGATGAACCGGATTGAAGTACTGATGAAAAGTATAGGTGAAGGAGTAATATTGAAACCAATAGAGGTCCTAGTGGCCAGCCTCTCCATGGAGTAAAGTTCTAGTTGAATGTGTTTCAATTTGTGAAGACAAGACTAGGAGTGTCCTAGTAGCTAGATTGGTATTGAGCAGAGTTCGTTGTATTTCTTGTTGGTGTGCACTAGTTGAAGGAGTGGGATCTTGGGTAGAGATACCTAAAGAGTGTAGGGATAGTTAAGTACCCTATCAAGTCAAAACATTGGCCTAAAGAGACCCTAGTGAAGGATAGGGAGTGAGCAAGACAAAGTGTTACATCAATTAACAAGATCATTTTTTGGTAATTGTGTACATTATCATGTTGTCTTTACAGTGACTGTCCTCATTTGTTGAAGAAGAAAAGCATTAATGTGGTTCAATAGAAATACATTCAAGTGGAAATTACACAAGGGAATATCACTATGAGATGTCCTAAGTGTGACTGTCCTTGTCACAAATGAGGACATCTCACAGTGACTGTCCCTTGTGTAATTGCCACTTGAATGAGGACAGTCACTATAAAGACAACATGATAATGTACACAAGTACCGTGAAGGTAGTCGCAAGTTAGGGCTGTTTCATTGCATACCCAAAGCAATGAAGACATTACAGTCCACAAAACATTTGTGCTTGAAAGATGAACAAATAAAATTAAACTTCTAAATAACCAAAGCCGCTAACAATAAATTCAACACAGATATGTCCTCATTTCTGGGTATTTTAGCTCTCTAACAGCTGAATACCAGATTACATAATAATGACAAAAGAAAAATAAACCCAACGTACTCAGAAATTGTAGCTGTGATTTCGCGGAGGGAATCTCTCTCAGCGCTGTTGAAAACACAAATGACAACGTTCTTGTTTTTTTTGCCCTTATATCTCGATGTGATTTCGCGGAGGGTTACGGTGCTGTTGAAAACACAAATGACAACGTTCCTTCTTTTTTTTGCCCTTATATCCAGACAACATCGCAATTGCAAGTTAGGGCTATTTCACTGCATACCCGAAACAATGAAGACGTTACGGTCCACAAAATGTTTGTGCTTGAAAGATGAACAAATAAAATTAAACTTCTAAATAACCAAAGCCGCTAACAATAAATTCAACATAGATATGTCCTCATTTCTGGGTATTTTAGCTCTCTAATAGCTGAATACCAGATTACATAATAATGACAAAAGAAAAATAAACCCAACGTACTCAGAAATTCTAGCTGTGATTTCGCGGAGGGTTACGGCGCTGTTGAAAACACAAATGACAACGTTCTTGTTTTTTTTTCCCTTATATCCCGATGTGATTTCGCGGAGGGTTACGGCGTTGTTGAAAACACAAATGACAACATTCTTGTTTTTTTTGCCCTTATATCCTGATGTGATTTCACGGAGGGTTACGGCGCTGTTGAAAACACAAATGACAACGTTCTTTTTTAATTTTGCGCTTATATCCCGACAACGTCACAATTGCGACAGTGCCAAATGTATTGTCATCGCAAATTGTGACGGTGTCGGGCTATATTTGAAAAAAAAAAGCCAAAACCGCATGACATTTGCCTGTCGTCGCAAATTGCCATCGCAATTTCACCCCAAATGTATTAGTGTTTAAGCATACAGGTTCACTCTTTTATTCGGCAGAATGAAGGCAACTCATATTCTCAATAGGCAGAAGAATATATAGAGTTCTTGCCCTAATTACACCTCTCATGCATGACCTAACTTTAGATCCCTTTTGGATACCTCACTCGGTGGAGTATTAGTTCATTGAGGAAACATTCGATGCATGCTCTTGCTTTATCTGCTTTATGAAAAAAATAATAGATGCGTGTCAAGCACCTTTCCTTCACAAGAGATAACTCCTTGTTTTAAAGCCACAGATTTCAGCTTTAAAACCTTCCAACACGCCTCAAACCGATCACCATGTTAACTCAAAGTCTTCCAGATTTAGTGCAGAAAATCTCAGTCAAAGAGTTGGTTGAAATAGATAGTTGACTATGACTTCCCCGGTTCATTGTCTCATACCGAAGTCTTTTCTTGATCGGTTGAGATCTTTATGTTGTGAACAGGTAAGAGCTTTAACCTGTCACTTGTTCCTTTATTTTCTTACCGGTTGCACACTATCCTTGGTTGTGTTGTTGACACCGGTTTGCACCTTTTCTTCCTCTATGCTTCTTGAAACCGATTGTATCTTGGTCCTCGATTAATGATTGAATCCTCATTTCCTTGACTGTATACATTACCCAGTTACTTTTGATTACAATCTTTATTTCTTGCATAGTGTCACCAGTTGCCAAACCAGCCCCTTTTCATGCATATCTCCTTAGATCTTTAGATTTTAGAGAGATGACAAATCTCTATCCTCTTTTGCCAATCAATGACAATACTTGTACCGATAGAAAGCTTACCAGTTACCATCGCTTAATGCCAACACAAATCAAATTAAAAAAAATACAAACAAAACAAAAGGATATGTCATTTATCTGATCTCCCTTGACTACCAAATCATTGAACCCTATGATTTTTCAACATCCTGCAAAAAAGGCATGCTTTGACATATTGTGAGGTTTTCACACCATCGCCTCATTACAAATGGGGACCCCCTCTTTTTTCTTTAGCAATATTAGTAGTGCTTTTGGGTCATCTTAGGTCCTCTTGGTAGAAATTTTCAAGTCTCCAAGTCTGAGAGTGAGTTTGAGCAATTTTGGCCTGCTGGAAAGTCAAGTCTGTCTAGGATGTAAGTGAAAGTTGGGCTAAGCTAGTCAAGGAGATGGAGTTGAAACCATGTGATTTGTGAGGAAATGAGTTAGAATCATTAGAAAATCCTTGTTCCAACTTCAATTTTACCTTAGAAAGTAAAGATATGTTGTTGGAGGCAACAATGTTGAAGGCGTCCTGAATCCTGAAATTTAGCTAAGTCTAGAATTTTTTGAAAACCCCAAAAATCTAGAATCTTTATTATAACTCCTATGAAGCTGAAAACTATCTCACACATCCTGACAGTATTTATACAAATATAACTTAAATTAATACTTAAATTTTATATTTGGATAAATCCTCCCTCCCCCTAATTTGGAAAACTGACTATGAAAACTAATTAGATAAGAGAGAATCCTTGGAAGTGGCGTAATTCCACCACCTCTCAAGATTATTATCCTCATGATAAGAAAAATTCTATCATCTAGGTGGAGGCAAAACAAAGTAAATCTTGAAGGAAAAATTCAATCAAAATCAAGTAGTGGGAGTCTAAGTGAATAAGAGGATGAAGGATGGACTAAAATGAGGATTTGAAGAAGCTGAGTGAATTCCTTAGGGATAGAGGAATTTCGCCATGCCCGATGATAAAATACTCTTGCTCCTTGAATCTCCACCTAGAATTAGAAGAGATAAAGACAAGAAGCAATTCCCCCCACTTTCATTGAAGGGAGAAAACAAGAGGAAATGGTGGAAGTTGGGTAGAGTTTCCTTGAAGTTTTCAGGGTGTCTTGAAGGCAAATGGACAAGTAAATCCTCTAGACAATAGAAAATCCACCACCTATGAGGAAAAATCCTCGATCATCTACCCTCAAACTCCCTTTTTCAATTGTTTGTCATTGCACCTTATTTTTTTTCAAGGCAAAATGTTTAAGTTAGAAGGCAATAATGATTTGAAAATGATCGAGCTTGGTGGGGGAAGAACTTTAAATATGGAAGTAAAATAAAGAAAATCCTAAAGAAGGGAAGAATTCCACCCTCCTCGAGGATAAAATCCTCAATATTATCAAAATCCCCCCCCCCCCCAACTAGGATAGTCATGAAAGCAAGCACAACCTTCACTACAAGCACAAAAACATGAAATTCATAAGAGAAACATTACAAAAGGAGGATTGAAATCAGATTTTTTTGTTATGATAAAGTGAGGAGAATCCTTGGTGAGAGAAAAATTCCTTTCCCTCCGAGAATTTTTGATCTCTCAAATGTCTAAGATCTTCCCTCAAGAAAAGACATGGCAACCTTTAACATCAAAATCATCCCTTGTAATATGATTCGAAAGCACAAAGTAAAACAAGGTGGATTCGAAGTTGAGAAGCAAGTCGATAAGTCTTGAGAAACAACACAAGTCCCTTTGTGATAACTGGCATATCACATCATAAAACTAAGTTAAAGTCCACAATTGAAAGGAACCTTTAAGTTATTTCATGATATTACTTTGCAAGCTTAGCATGAGAAGTGACCTTATTCAAGAGATGATTGAGTATTTAGTGATTCACTTCAAAACATTGATTGTAGTGGAATAAAACTCACATCAACAAAAATTTCCTCAAAGAGGAAGAAATTCCTCCCTTGGTGAGGATTTAATCAACAATGACTTCTATAGAGGAGATTAAGCAATTTTGAAAAAATCATTATCTTCTTCAACAAGTTGGCCTATAAGACTAAAAAAACATTGATCAAAATAATTTGATTGGCCAAGTAAAGCTAAGTCAGACTACATTGAAAAGGGTTCCTCTTCAAGTACAGATCACCTATAAAGGGAGGAGGAAGTTCATTTGATTTTGACACAAAACAAAACCACTTCATCTCTGCAAGAGGGCAGCGAAATGTATCCTTGAAAATGTAGTGATTCCTCTTCAAATTGGCGGTGCAGTGACATGGACTTGGTAGATTGATATAAGGAAGGATCAAAGTCTTTTGGAAGGCAATGATTTTGGCTAAGTGGGGTAGACCCTCTCCAAAAAATCAAAGATGGTATGGTGAAGAAAGTGAAATGTGGGCATGTTTCACATTGAAACTTACTCATTTTCAGATATCAACATTATTTTATCTCAAAATTTGCAAGAAAATGGAAGGGTCTAGCCTCTAACTTGAGATAATCCATAATTTTATCCATTCCTATTTGAAGTGATGTAATTTCCTTTCATGAAATTTCAGATTTCTTACATGTTTATGCTTGCCATTTCATGAGCTAAATGTTCTTTCTCTCTTATCTTGCAAGGTAAGTTTGATGGAAAAAAGCTTGAAAGGTGAGGATATGTTCAAGACTTTAAATGGAGAGATAAAGCTCAAGCTCAAGGACCCCAAATGATAAGACAGATTCAAATCAAATCATCCAAGTACAAATTCAAGGCAAGATGACGATCCAAGTTTGTAAGTGCAAGTTCAAGTCATAGCAATGAGGAAATTTCCAAGAGTGAAAGAAGAAGATTATTCGAGAAGATGAAGAAATTTGAGGATATGCATCACATTGAAGAACTTGATAATGTTGAGTATCAAGAGATATTTTCTCTTCACCAAATTATTGATCAAGTCTACAGGATAAGGATGTTGAGGTGGCATCTACTTGTCTTCTACCAATCAAAAAATTTCAATTACACATGTTTCAATCACATCATAACAATTGTACAATTTTCTCATCGTCTTTAAAAGGCATTGTAATTTTCTTATTAGCCCTTAGGGTGGTGACTTCATGCAATTAGATGATAGTGTGTCAACCCTAATTAGGGTTTGTAATGGGTAAATCTTGGCCCTTGACCTTGAATTGATCTTGGCCCTTGATTGAAATTGAACAACTATAAAAGGCCAAGGAATTCTAATTTGCAATTCACTAGATTAGATTAGAGGAGACTAGATTAAATTAGGTTAGCTAAGGGAGAGACTTGGTGAAATTATTGCCATAATTCTATCAAAGTGATTGATGATTCATTGTTGGTCTTCATGGTGAATTACTTAACATTGCTTTGAAGTATTGCATGGCTTCTTCATTTCCTCATTTAGAGTAGACTTTATTTCATGTTTTTTAGAAGTACAGTTTAGTTGAATGAAAGAAATTATGGATATTTTCTTGCTTGAATCAAACAAAACTAGGCCACTAGCCTCTTGCTGATTGTAGGAGTGTCTTGTGTGGTGATCTAGTGATTGTGCTTAACTTCAATTGATATTCAATCTTTAGTTTTCATATATTGATGGGATTGAAGAGGAGATATACCTTAGAAGTATACCTTAGAAGCTTGCACTAGGTGGGGTGGAGTAGCTGACAAGATAGCATCTATTAGAGCCCAAGTTCATCTATGATTCCTCTCATTCATAGTTAAAAGTAGAAGTTAAGTTTAAGCTTAAGTTAAGAGTTCAAGAGTTAGATTTTTTTTTGAAAAAACTACATTTTTATTGCACATTGTGAAGCCAAATCTTTAGAAAGAGTTGATATCCATTGAATGAATAGTGTAAGTCCCTTTGAGATAACCAGCATATCACATCATAAAAATGAGTGAAATTCCACAATTGAAAGGAACCTTTAAGTCATTCCATAATCTTACTTTGCAAGCTTAGTATGAGAAGTGCCTTATTCAAGAGAGGATTGAGTATTTAGTGTTTCACTTTGAAGCATTGAGTGTTTAATTCTGCATGTTGTAGTGGAATAAAACTCACATCGACATGAATTAGGATAAAAACCTCCAAAAATATTGAGAAAACAAAACTATGACATGAAACCAAAATTTTAAAATAAAAACTATAAGCACATCAACATCAGCATAAAAAATAACATCCCAATTGGACCAAAAATAAATAAAAATGATATCCCATTTATTTGATCTCCCTTGACTCCCAAATCATCAAACCTTGTAATTTTTCAACAACCTACAAAATACTCATGATTTGACCTAGGATTAAAACCTATTAAATAATTTTAAAAAAACATGACATGAAACCAAATTTCCAAAATAAAAACAAACCAAATTTTTTATACTCCTTACATTTTTGTCCATGGCATCTACAAGAATCAATGAAAGCCCCAAAACCAAGTAACAATTGTCTTCTTATAACAACTTAAACTGAATCAACAAAAATAAGAGTTTAAAATACTTAAAAATCTATAAAATCTTAATCTCTCCTCAAGTCATCTCCTAGGTTTACCAAGTGATGCCTCTAAGGGCTAGTCATGCTCTAAGAAAACTTAAACATGTAAATGTAATAGTTTCTTTTCATATTCCAAAACCCTAACAAAAAGTGCATCAACATAAAAAATAACATCCAAATTGGACCAAAAAAATACAAACAGAACAAAATGATATACCATTTGTTTGATCTCCCTCAACTCCCAAATCATCAAAGCATGTGTTTTTTCAACAACCTACAAAAAAATCATGATTTGACTTGGGATAAAAACCTATAAAATAATTGTGAAAAAAAACTATGACATGAAACCAAATTTTCAAAATAAACATTGTAAGATTTCAACCCAAGAATGAAAATGAATGAATAAAAGCAAAAAAGGAATAAAAAATGAGCTGAATAAACTATATTCAACTCAAGACAATGCAAATCATACAATGAAAAATGAGATTGGTACAAATGTACAAAGGTCCTTGTCTATAAAGGCAAGAGTAGGAGTTTTAGTCTAAATGGGACTCAAAAACATCCTCTTGGAAGAAGTAGAGTTCAAGTATGACTCTCTATTATCTATCTAACTAATTAAAGTAGCCACCTAAGAAAACTTAAGTTAGAAATAAAAGTAAGAAATATTTACTCTAACAACCCCTCTAAAGTGAAACTTATGAGGTACAACAATGCAATAGAGATGCTTTATGGGTCTCAGAAGCAAGGCCTGATGAGGTACCCATATACAAAAGATACCCTCAATATAAAAAATAGGAGAGAACCCACTAGGAGAAAAATCCCACCCCCATGAGATGATGAAACAAGAAGGGCTAAGTGACCCCCCTAGAAGAAATGACTCACACCCCCAAGAGAGACTGAAGATGGACATATTTGCTCTTAGTGAAGGGTTTGGTGAAGATATTTGCAACCTTCTCTGATATAGGATAGTATTACATATCAATTACATTCTCTTGAATCATCTCCTGAAGATAATGCATATGGATCTTAATGTGTTTGGTCTATTGATGATGGACAAGATTTTGCAAAACCTGGATGATGCTCTAGTTGTAACAGTAAATAATTGATGGATTTTGAAAAGTGATGCCAAGTTCAGTGATAAAATTATGAGCCCATATGGCCATAGAGGTAGCATTGATATCCCCCTGATACTCATCCTCAGTTGAAGAAAGATAAATGGCATATTGCTTCTTGTTCTGCCCACTGGTGAGATTACAGGATCCAAGGTGAAATTTGTAGCCAAATGTGGACTTTCAATAATCAATATCACCAACCCAATCATATTCCATGTATCCAACAAAATATGAACCTGTGCTTACTATATAGTGAATCCCATGATTGTAAGTGACTTATATTTAGTGCAAGATACATTTAGTATCCTTCTAATGAAGCTCATGTGGCTCTTTCATGAAGCATGAAAGAATGTCAACTGCAAATGAAATTTTGGGGCGAGTATGAGTCAGATAGATGAGGCTACCAACAAGTTGATGATACAAAGTGGCGTTAACAAGTCATATGGAACACTTTGCCTCAAGCTTGACTCTAGATAGAAAGGGAGTCAGTGCAAGCTTAGTATCAACCACATGAAAACAATCCAGAAGAAAAAGAGCACACTTGGATTGTGCAAGTGATATCCAGAAAGAAGTACGAGAGATCTCAATCTCTAGAAAGTAGTGCAAGAGACCCAAGTCAGTCATGGAAAACCTATGGTGCAAAGAAGACTTCAAGTCCTAGTGAAAATCAAGTCATAAACATAGAGAGCCAAGAAAAAAGGATCATTCTCCTATCTCAAGATGTATACATTCAGATTTGAGTGGCATCTAGAGAACCAAACTAAGAGAAGAAAGGTGTCCATATTGGAATACCAAGCTTGTAGAGCCTGTTTGAGGCCATAGACAGAGTTCTATAATTCTACAATTTGAAAACCAATGAAGAAAATCCTTAACAAATCCATGTGGATGCTCCCTGTAAATCTACTCCTATAGATCCCCATGAAGAAATGTACTCTTCACATCCATCTGAATTACAACCAAACTTTCAGCTATACCAATAGAAAGTAAGAGGTGAATGGAGTTCATCTTGGCTATAGGAGAAAAGGTCTTAGTGTAGTCAATATCACAAACTTGAGGAAAAACTTTATGTAGTCAATATCACAAACTTGAGGGAAAAGTTTATCCATAAGCCATGCTTTGTAATTGTCAACATATCCATTTGCTAAAAATTTGGTTCGATAGATCCACTTACATCAAACTAGTTTTCTTCCTTTGGTTAAGGGAACAAGATCCCAAGTTATCTTCTAAAATGGAAAGGTAGTCTTCCTCCCTTGTTGAATTCCACTCAAAAACACTTGATGCTTCATGAAAAGATTGTGGATCTAAAGTTGTGACAATGTAAGAATGTAGAATATCATGATGTTGGGACTAGTCCTTCGAGTGTCAGAAGGATCCTCAACAAGTGTACCAAAAAATTAAAGTGTTTGAGGAGCCCAAAGAGGCATATGTGGAGATGGAGGAGATTCCTCTTCCTCAAAATCTAAACTCTACAAAGAGGAAGAGGAAGAGGAAGAGGATACATCATCATCAACTCTACGAGTAGAGGCAGTGGGAGGAAGATCCTCTAAGACACTATTCAAATCTGTAATGGAAGGAGGAAGATGAGAGGATGAGCTAAGAGAGATTTCCTTGAATTGCACACTTCACTCAATGAAGAGTTCATGTGTCTTAGGATCCAAGATAAAATACCCTTTGACACCATCTAGATAACCAAAAAAGATACAAGGCCGACTTTGAGATTCCAAGGCCTTGTGCTTCTTCGAAGGAATGTGGGTCCATGCTAGAGAGCCAAAAACTTTGAAGTGTTGCACAATAGGTTTCCTACCTCACCAAGATTATTAAAGGGAGTAATTCAATTTTATGGCTTATGCATAACTCTATTTTGAATGTGAGCAACCTTTATAGTTTTTTCCCAATATTTAGGTACAAGGAAGCAGGCATGGATCATGAACCCAACCATTTCCTTCAAGGATATATTTTTCCTTTTAGTGGCACCATTTCATTGAGGTGTATAGATAAAATATCTATCCCTTCAAGAATGCATAATTCTTCAAAATGGTGGTTCACATATTCTCTTCCATTTTCTGTGTGGAGAATCTTGACATACTTTCCATATTGCTTCTCATCTCAAGCACTGAACTCCTTGAATGTATTGAATGCTTCTCCTTTTTGTTGAAGAAAGTAGATCCAAGTGAATATGGAAAATTCATCAATGAAAGTGAGCAAGTAGAGAGCTTGCTGATAGAAAAGGATGGAAATGGGCCTACCACATCACTATGAATCAGTTCAAGGACTTTTGAAGCTCTCCAAGCCTTCCCTTTGTCAAATTTATCCTCAGGATGTTTTCTAAAGGCACAACCAAAACAAATTCCTTTTGAAAAATTAATCTGACAAATACCTATGACCATATCCATCTTGTTGAGTTGTTGAAGATAGCGAAAGTTGAGATGGCCAAACCTCTCATGCCATAGTTTTCTCACAAAATTAGAATGAGTGATTAGTGTGGTAGGATGTGTTTTAGGTACAAAATGAGATAAATCATATTGTCGAGACTCATGATCAGCCTTGTTGACTGCAATAAGAGCGTAATCTTCAAGATTCTTGATTGTCATAGAATCAGAAGTGAAATAGAATTTTCTACCATTTTGAGTAATTTGGTAGACCGAAAGAAGTTTAGCCGAAAAATTAGGCACATAGAGAACATTATCAAATGTACTACTACCCACATCAACAAAACCTTTCCCTAATACTTCCACAAGAGTGTCATCTACAATGAGAATATGGTGCACCGAACAAGGCTCCAACAAGGAAAACTATTATTTGAGAGAACCTATGTGATGTGATGCACCCAAGTCCAAAATCCACTTTTCCAAAGAATCTACAGAAGCAACAAGAGTAGTTTATTTCCCTTTGCCTGATTTGGAAGTAGTGGAGGATTTTTGAGAAACAAAATAAAGAAGACTTATGTTATTCTTTTTGAGAAGATTCTTTAGCTCATCAATTAGCTTACTATGGAAAGAATGTTCCTCATGACCACCTTTCTTACAGTAAAAACAAGTTGGTCTTCCTTCTTCTAAGAATTACCCTTAAAGGAAGAGGAATTGGTGTCTACTTTAGGGTTAGACGATGGTTGTGCCTGATCTTTATGTGACTTCTTCTTCGATTGATTTTATTTCTTGTTAGGTTTCCCTAGCTCTTTGGGTCCCTTTGATTGACTAGCCAATAGAGCTTGGGACTGAGATGGCTCCAGCAAACCCATTGAGAGAAGCTTGCCTTGTTCTTACATCAATAATTTATAAAATGAAGAAAAAGAAGGCATTTTATAAGAAGAGACCATAGTCAATCTATGAGTATGAAAAATTGAAACAAAGGCTTCATATCCAGGTCCAAGTTTATTAAGAGTATTCAAGATAGGTTGAATATATTTTTTGTCTATGCCACATGCTTTACATTGTGCTCACAAATCATTAAATTTTGTAAGAAAGTCATTGATGTTGTCAAAATACTTAGGATCTAGTGTCATTAGTTGATTATTAATTTGATATCCCCTGACTTCATCAACTGTCCCATACAAAGTTTTAAGTTTATCCCATGCATCAAGTGGATTGTTACGACCTTCAAGTTGAAAAATAATATCAAGAGAAACTCAACTTCTAAGACAACCTAGAGATTTTGTTTGTTCAACCATCTAGTGTATTATTTCCTTAGCATCCACAGATTTAGATACCTTTTGTTCAACATGCAGTAAATACTTTTGTTGCATAAAGAAGTTTCATGCATTTTGTTTCGATGTTTTGTACTTGTATGGTGTTAACAACAAAAGCTTAGGATTACCCAATTGTGAAAGGATAAATACAAGCACAAAATGAAAGAGATGCACAAGGACACAAAGAGATGCACAAGAACAAAATAAAAAATAATATCAAGAGAAACTAAACTTCTAAGACAACCTAGAGATTTTGATTATTCAACCATCTAGTGTAATTTTTCCTTAGCATCCACATGTTTAGTTACCTTTTGTTTAACAAAGAGTGAATATGCTTGTTGCATTAAGAAGTTTCATGCATTTTGTTTCCATGTGTTGTAGTTGTATGGCGTAAGGATAGAAACTTAGCATTACCCATTTGTGAAATGGAAAAAATAAGAGCACGAATAGAAAGAGATGCACAAGGACACCAAGAGATGCACAAGCACAAATTGAAAAATAATATCAAGAGAAAATAAACTTCTAAGACAACCTAGAGCTTTTGATTGTTCAACCATCCAATATATTTTTTCCTTAGCATCCACAAGTTTAGTTACCTTTTGTTGAACATAGATTTAATACGCTTATTGAATTAAGAAGTTTCATAAATTTTGTTTCCATGTGTTGTAGTTGTATGGTGTTAGCAATCGAAACTTAGGATTACTCATTTGTGGAAGAAAAAAACTAAGAGCATGTATAGAAATAGATGCACAAGCACACCAAGACACCTTTTCACTCAATCAAAGACTCCCCCCCCAAAAGAAAAAAGAAGTTAAAATTGGCACTTTATAAGTTAGTGTGTTTACAATTAAAATAGAACCATTAGAAGGAAAATGAAAAACATATGCATTTTTTCAAAAGATGACACTCAATTTTGAGATACTAATCAAAAGTTAAAAGCTAAAATAAATTCAAGTAAAATGGTCTATTTTAATACATCACCATTTTAAAGAATAAAATATGCACTTTGCCAATAACAAAAATGGTCTTTCAACCAATCTTGGAATCGGAGCAGAATATAGAATCTGATGGTGTGATTTGTGATTGAGAATTGGTCTCTTGCCAACCCAAAAGGGGGAAATATCTAATGTTAGCCAAAAGAGGGCAAATAAAACCTGTAATATTCACATGGGGACAAAAAACAAAAAAAATTAGCACCTCATATCAACCAAAAATAGTCAATAAATGTGGTAAAAAGATCCCTGGGACATAATATGGCTATGGGGAAACAATTTGAGGCTGCCAACAACAATAATACGCCATAAAAATGATGAAAAATGATGTTGTGAATGTAAAAACGCCCTACTAGAAAAATAATTGTCAAAGGCTCTGGTGTCCAAGTATGGACAATCTTTATATGAAAATGGGGTTTTTGGGTATTTTGGACTCAATGGTGAAATCCTTTTGGCTCAAAAACACTTGAGAAAATAGCTACACTAGATATGAGCTTGAAACCTATATGCATTTTTATCAAATGGTCTACAAATTAGATGAAATGAAAGCCAAACTTGACTTTCTTAGCTCCCTCTAAATTAAATGGTGAGTTCAAAATGACTCCAAAAAGCTCTAAAAGACTTGAAAATAGAAAGAAAAAAACAAGATCCCCTCAAAAACTATAGTTTCTCCACACTTTTGTGTTTCTCAAATTAAGAAAAGAGCATACTCGTGAGCTTCAATAAATAACCCTACACTCAATTTTTAAAAAAATGCTAACCCACAACTCATAACTACTCTGATACCATGTAAAATTTTGACTCAAGAATGCAAATGAATGAAGGCAAGCAAAACAAGAAATCAGAAATGGGCCAAATTAACTATATTCAACTCAAGAGAAGCAAAGCATACAATGAAAAATGAGATTGGTACAAATGTACAAAGGGCCTTTTTAACTCACATTGTTTCTCCACATGGACAATGGAGATGAATGTGATCTTTCTCAAACCACTAACCTAATAAATGTCGGGGAAATCTTACAACACCCAAAGTAGAAAGAAAAGGATGGCATGATATCTCACCAAACAAGGACAGTGATGCAGGGGAAGAAGAATTGGTGGTTTCAAAAAATATGTTAAAGTGAGGAGAAAAAGCGTACCAAGACAATCAAAGATAGAGGCACTAACATTATGATTGACAGGCATTTGCAAATCAAGAGCTATGTTGATGGAGACACCAAGGGTATTGGTGGTGTTGTCTATAATCAGAATGGAGAGACATTTCAATTTGTTGTCCTTTAGATTTTAGTAGCATTCGGTGAAGGTGGTTTTCACAGTGGCTTCAATGAAGTGAAAGCAAGGAAGGAAACAACACGATCAACAAAAAATATTACACCAAGTATGTTGGATGATACTTTCACGATCCCTAGGCTAAAAACCAGACATGAGACATGACTAATCCGGTTGAATTTCAACCTGTAATAGTCCATCAACTGATTATTTAATTTTTTACCTAGATTAGTTTATAAGCTTAGCCCCTTGCTATGTAAATATACTATGGCCTAGGTTTACTATAATCAAGGCTACAATTTGTTTTTATTAAGGCCGATACACCTAGTGTGGCAGGGGCATGACATTCCACCCTTCCCAAGATTAATTTTCCTCAAGCAACAAGTATGGAGAGAGTGTTCATGATGAGGTATCCCAACCATAACTTAGAATAAGTTTACTCTCATCCTTAGAAACGAAGGACAAAAAGTTATAAATACTAGAAAATTAATCTCTCTCTTGGCATCACTTGTATTTGGAAAAGAACTATTTGGTTGATCAAATGTTTGCACAATACCAACGATATCTCTTTGAGTCAAAGTGAGGGAGAGCTTTCCACATATTAGAAGCATGACACACATATTTGCAATGTTCTTTCTCAAGAAAAATCCAGACAATATTCATTTCACAATCTTTCAATATTAGTACGGACCATGTTGAATTGTGACTCATTCTCTTGTTTACTTCATTTTTAATGGGGTAAAAGTCCCAAAGGGAAACTTGACTCCTTTCACAATTTAGTGTTGAGATAAGTATTATTGAGATCAGTATTATTGATTGGCTACAATGTTTCACCATTTAGACATGTTAGTTTGTAATTGGGATATTTGATACAAAATTTGGTGATATTTGTGTTTGGGTATATTCTACATTATTAGTTTGGAAATGGATTTCCTTACTTCATTTCATTTATCTTACAAAGAGATATGCTTTATGGATTTTCACAAGATCTAGGAGATTGAGTCCATAAGTCTACGTTTTCTAAGAGTTTTGGGTTGTGACCTTTCATGATTCAGAAATATGGTCTTTTCAACAATGGTGATAATCATGACAACAAATGAAGTCAACCATTTTAGTAGTGTAAAGAATGAATGTCTACTGAATAACAATACATACCTTTAGCAAAATGGCTGACTATAAAAAGTTGTAGTGATTAGAGAGTTCACGAGATTCTATATGTTGGTATAATATAGTAAAGTTGGTTACTCATTGTAAGATGATTGGAGAGTGTAATTGACTTCTATAATAGTTAGCTATGATGAGATCTTTGCATTTCGTCTAATATCTGGGACATGACTGAATTACTATCTGACTTAGAGACTACAATGTCTTGCTATGCCCAAAAAAATTCCTATTGTATATGATAACAAAAAATTCTATAAGCTTGCCAAGATATGTAATTGAACCTTGGGTAGTAAGGATTTAATAAGGTGGATTTTTCAAAAGAAGTCCACTAATGCTTGTGATGGTAGCATGGTCAAGAATAATAGTAAAGATGATATCAAGGTCCACAATTTAATAGGTCACTAGTCTTGAGGGGACACATTCCCAGGATTTTGTCACCATGGGTCCTATTGTGAGGTTTTCACACCATCGCTCCATTGCAAATGGGGAGCCCCTTCTTTTTGCTTTAACGATCAGTGGTTTGGTAGTCTTACTAGCAGTATAGAAACTTTTCAAAGGCATAGATGTCAAGGTCTTAGAATGGTCTTATATGCACTTTATAGTCTAGGAGAGGATCAAGTTTCTCAATTTCCATGTAGGGTTATAACACTTAACCAATGTCCTCACCAAGTGGATATTCATACAACTCATGGAGAGATGTGAAGTTTGAGTGCAAACCAAGCATGTAGGAGTTATGAGAAAAAGAAAATTGCCTTTGAAACAAAGTTGAATTACCATGAAGTGGAAATCCTCAAACAACCCATGTGCAAGCTAAAAACAAAAGAACAAGGATGACAATTTGTTTGCTGAAATGAATTGCAAGTGAAGAAATCAAGAAGTCAAGGGGCTGAAAATGATCAACTTGCATATCTGAAAGTCAAAGAAGTGAAAGTTTGAAAAGATACTTAAAAGATTTTTGACCTTACACTGAGCCCAAGTGAAAGTGGAAATTAGACCTCTATGGGGTTCAGGAGCCCAAGGGAGAGTGTAAATCCACCCTCCATGGGGATCCATAGCCCGGTCACCCCTTTGAGTCCCTTTTAGCCTTTCAAAATTTATCACTTGTAATTCAAAGCATGATGGAAGTCAATAAGGTTAAGGCACAATACAATTTTTTGATTGAGGTAAAGACAAGTTTTGAAGGGGCCCCCAAAACCCTTTACAAGCTAGAACAAAAGATAAGCATTAATAAGTTCAACATAGACAAAAGGTCTATCACAAAGGCCAGGAAGACCCACAGAGAAACCAAAAAGATAAACAGTTTAGCACTTAAAACAACCAGAAAAAAAAAAGAGGAAACAACCACCAACAGACAACAAAAAGGAACAACCAGCCCATGGGCTTAGTCCAGGAGCTTCAAAGAATCCTCAACATCCTTTTGAAGAATCTACATTTTTTGTATAGAGTCTTTGAGATTCACTAGGTCCTTGGGTAGTTGATCCATCTTCTTTTTCATATTGGCTTTGGTTCTAGTTCCTGGCCCAAAAGCCTGACCGCTTTGACCTTCAGGTTCATCTTCTACCAAAAGTGCATTCTTTTCCCAATAATTCCCCTCTAGCATAGAGTACAAGACAGGTTTATGATAGTCTTCTTTAACCCTTAATTGTTGTGGGAAAGGAGTTTCCTGAGAATTTTCTCTTTACTTTTCACTCTACTATTGATGGTAAGAAGTTTCTCGTCTATAATATTTGAAATATTTTCTTCCAACATCTCATTATTATTCACACCCTCAATCAAGAAACTTTTACCACTGCTATTATCCACATCCTTGTCATTCGTCATTTTTTCCACAGTCTCCTCCAAAGTATCAAATTTGGCCTTTAGCGCACAATACTTGAGACACAGCTCTTTAATTTCATGGAACGCCCATTTATCTAGATTAAAGGCCAGGACTGCCCTACTCCTCGTAGCTTGGAGAACTCCCATAGATGCATCTTTTTTGTAATTGAAATCTTCTTCCTCCAGGTAAGTAGCCTCAACTTTGCTCTAGGATTTTTTATTCCTATCATTGTCAACACCTTTCCCATTAGACTAAAAATTTGGGTCTCTATTAGTATGATCACCCACCACAAAATTTATAGTAGTCACAACCACATTAGTCGATGTATCATTGAACTCATAATTCTGGCTATTAGTAACCTCCTGGGAGTCCTGGGTATTCTCATCTTTATCATCTTTCTCCATGTCATTTCTTTCCTCATTGTTGTTATCCTCGTCCTTGTTGCCATGGTCCATCCTAATCTTAGTCTCTTGATCCCAGACCTTGTATTCAGAAGGCTCCTGTAGCTGCTCTTCCAAAATATCCTCTTGATTAATTCCTTTCTCATCTGAAGAGTAATCACAGTTCTCTTGGGCGCTCAAATCATAGTCACTCTCATTACCTTCGACACCTTCTTCCTTTGCATTTTTATTCTGACCACCATTATCCACTTCTTCCTCCTCACAAGGGTCGTCATCTTTGTCTTCCTCAGACTGCATTCCCTTCTCCTCATCAAGACCAATGTTCTCCTTATCCTATGATTTTGACTTTTTGGTAATCTTTTTTTTGGACGAACCCTCACCAGACTCAATAGCCATTCTTTTTTGGGTATTTTCATTAACTTGTTTAGGCAGAGCCTTAGGATTTTTATCTCTAGCATGTTCAAAAATAAGATAAATAAAACCTTCATGGAGAACAGTGGAGTTGGTTGTAATGTCCCCGCAAGGGAACCCATAAGGAATCAAGTCTATGACCTAAAATTACAACTAACAATTATTTTTTTCTAACATTCTAACTTATAATCATTACCATTTACAAGTACATTCCTTAAGGTTCCCTTAATGAATTCATTTACCATTATCAAGCAATGCATTTTATTACTTAATCTAATGCAATTCTATTTCTATTTCAACTTCAATTTACATTGAGACATTACTTTCATTCTACTTCAAATCAATTACCTTAATGAATTAATTGAATTCATTTTATTTACCAAACTAACACATCATTTACTTTTAGAAATGAAACCAACACATAGTACATTTATTTCTTCCTATTTATTTGGTCCTTAACCTTATCTATGCTCAACTCAATTGCACCATGAAAACTCAATTAAGTTTTTCCATTAGGAGTCCTTACTTTCTATTTTCATTTCAATATAATAATAGAAAGAGTGTAAAGTACTTAACCATATATTGATAACCAACATAAACCATTTAATAAATCATTTTAGCCACAAGTTTAACTTCCACAAATTATCATCTATAACCTTGTAAACATCTAGTAAAGGATTTATATTAAAACCTAGTTTGAATAACTAAACATCACTCACATTGAACTATACATTTAAGAAATCACATCCCATTACTTCTTTCAGTAACATACATGTTTCCTTTTCCCTTATTATTTCACTTGGAGATACCCTTGAACCCTTAGCATATCTTTTTACTAACCATATATCAAAAAAAGTTTCCTTTTAAAGAAGTTTACATCCATAAGTACTTTCATTACAAAGGTTTGCATAGAACCATTACTTTCAATTTCATTAACAAGAGATATAAGGTAGGAATTACTCATTGATTTAACCATATTCAATCCCCTTTTCAAATTCATAATTCTACCCTTCCCTTATACATAACTTATTTCTTACAATTTCCTTTTACAAACATAATTACAGTTACTGCACATTACCCTAAGGCATATAGAAAGATTATTACATCAAGTTTCCCAAAGCTCACCATACATCTTTACATCTCGATAACAAAAGATAGAGGTACATGATACAAGAACAAAATCTTCACCATTGAACAACTTAGAATCCAAGCCACGACACAAACCACAAACAATACCTCGAAAGAGATTTGCCACCCAACCATGTGAAACTAATAAAGTTCCACCCCTCATGCTAGGAGATAGAACCAAGGTACTCTCAAGACCTTAAGGCAATCTAAGTTTTAAATACCAATAAATCCAAGACTCAAAATAAAAATAATAAGGCACATAAAAATATCATCATATTATATCACAAAGGTTAAGGTTCTAGGAGACCACCTAAGTGAGTGTCATCACACAACCTGTATATTGGGATCCTTCCTGGAAACCATGTAACCCCGGTCCCCCCTTTATAAATAGGGATCCATCTTGGCAGTTATCCTTGGTCTCGGTACTCCAATTAGGTTTGTGTGGCCATTATTACATTTTCTTTCATTATCTTTTGAATCCCCCCTTCCTAGGTTAATTTTTATGGTTATCACTTTTTACAAACCCACCCATAGGATCATCTAGCAACCACTTTAGGGTTCCAACACCTATGGTGAGCCACTCACTTAGGGTTCCTATTCCCTTACCCCATCACAAGCCACAAATACAAGATAACACTTCCACGTCCTAATTCATAGGTTTAGGAAACTCCCCTGCACACTCAAGCCCTCAGAGCGAGTCATAACCTTAGCCATATACATAACAAGAACCATTGGAAGAGTGTCTATCGCAAGAGACCTAAAACCATAGCATAGAACTTTCCATATTCATAAATACAACTTTCCACGTCTTATTTATAGGTCTAGGGAACCCTCCTGTGCACGCAGGCCACTGAGACGAGTACTAACCTCATAAACTAAGCTCAAGTATATGCCAAGTGCAAAAACACCACATGTAACACCATATAACATAAACATAACAAGTAATGAACATAAATAGGTGATACAAATTTCCACATTAACACAACACTATGATAAACTTAAAGCAATAAAATAAAAATTAAGAGAGGTACAAAGATGCAGACATAGACCAAGATCAAGGTTGGAAGATACAAACCAAACCCCAAGCCAAACAGGTACCCAATACACAAATACATGACTCTCAAGTTTACAAAATAGGTCCATAGAACATAAATTAATATAAATTATAAACTAATAAAGATTGATGGGGAAATGACTAATTCTAGAAACATATCTATGACTGTCATAAAAATACAGTCTCAGTGCGATGAGTATAACTTATTTTTGAACCGTTAGATCTTCCTAATTTTCACATATGTTTGATATAACCTAGTTGCACACATTTTCACTAGAGTGATTTTCATAATAATGTCAGGTTAAAAAGTTATGCACAACGCAATACATGTATAGGAAAATAAACTAGAAAATTTTGTCTATTTCCAATTAACATATCATTTTTCATTATTATCTTAATTAAAAATCATTCTACAAAATAAAATTTGCAGACCATATGAACAATATAAATATTTAAGAATACACACATATACATAATAAATATATCAAATTATAATTATAAAATCAATCATAGACTTCCAGGAAAGATTTCATAAAACCAAAAACCATAAAAACATACATATACTTCTTCTCGGAAACACATAGAAATACACAGAACAAAAGATATTTACATTTTTTTTTTCAATACATATTAAACAATCACATATCAATCCAATAACATGGCATTTAAATACACAAACACACACACAGGAGAATTGGAAAATTCATCACAGTTTAGACCCTACCTGGTGTCCTGCGGAGAATTCTCTTCCTTGGCTGGAGACTTTTTGCAAATCTTCAAGCCTTGAGTAGATAGCTTCCTGGTAAGCTTCCTCTGGGCATCAAACTCCAAGCAATCCACACACACTTTTTTTCACCAAACATACACTCTCAAACTTACAGAGACTTCAAATAAGTTTCCAGGAAAATCAATGCAAAACACTCCAAAAATCTTCCAAAAAGTCCTCTCCCTTCCAAATCACAAAAATGCCAATATTTATCCTCCAACTATGTGGTTGGAGGAGTTGCTTTATGGGAAGCAACTTCTCCAACTTCCATAGTTGGTTGAAAAATCAAACCAATTATTCCCGTAAGCACATAACAAAGTTTTAATAAATTTAATTAAAATAACTTTAAAAGAAAACCATAACAAGAAAGTCAAACAAATAACTTTCAAGGAAAATACATAGCACACACGGAAACCAACTATCCTAATTTCTAGGAGGTCTCGAGTTCAACTCCCTCCTAGATAGCTAGTTTTACTACAAAGAGCATTTCTTTTATTAATTACTATTATTATTATTATTATTTTCACTTTTAATTTAACACACTTTATTTAATTATTATAAATAACATACCACTTACACAATCAATAAAACATACAGATATTATTATTTATATAAGCATGGGTATATGTGTATACACCCACATATACACATACATGTATAACATAAATTCAATTACAACACATATATATAATAAATATATATATACATATACTTACAAGGCTAAATCTAACTCACATCATTAATCTCAGAACAACATCAAATCATAAATCACAAGACCATATCACATGTTGCATTCAAATCCCCCAACTAGGGTGACCTCCTAAACGGAAATCTAAGTCCACAGGTAACCTTGAGAATAATCTTGGTAATATCTCCACACAACAATAGTTCGAGGATTTTGAAGGCATGCTCAAACCTGTGTAGCCAGGTGGAGTCGATGCCTAGTACCTGCATCCTGTAACACCAATCAAAATGCGCACGCGCGCACACACACACACACACACACACACATATATATATAAACAAACAATGGCAAACAAGCAGGGAGAGTGCGACATTGTGTGGACCTCCTTTAGGAGTAACTATGACTGCCTCTCCTCATCCTACACTCACATCAGACAGTGACATCAATAAAGCATAATTGGATTAGTGTGGTTAGTACCAGAATAATCTCTTTTCCATATTGTATAACAAGAATGCATCATAAAATATTCATGTAAATGTAAATCATCTATTAACTTTCACAAACCCATTTAACCATCAGGCATGTACTCAAAATGTCCCATTATCAAATCAAGATAACTAAATCATATAATCCTTAATACAGAAAACCATGTCTATTCTTGAGTATAACAAGTAACATCATTAGAGTAAGTAATACATCTAACCTTTAAGTGATTATAACTAATTAACCTAAGATAATATTAAATATTAATAATAAACATTTCACATAGAAGCATATAAGTCTATCAGGTGATCCTTTTAGCATCAAGGTCCTAAACTATCACTGACACACAAGAAGATGTATAGGAACATACCTATGCAAATTTATTATTTCCCACATTAAAATATGAAGTTATAATGATTAGGAAGAAACCATCTCAAGAAGGATCATTCTCTTAACCATGAAATCACTTATAACACGATCTAACTTCCTAGAGAGCATAACCAAGATTGTTAGGGTTGGAGGGCCATTACACTAGCTTTCTTCCCATTTTCCTCAATGCTCTGGTTCATAGAGCTAAGCAAAAGAAAAATGAAAGGAAACCCTCTTCTTATGATGGAAATGATTAACCAAAACAAAATGGTAGTTATATACCCTGGTGAACCTACCATCGAGAGTAAAATATTGCATGATCACCTTGAGAACCTAAGCCCAAATGGTTTTAATTCTCTCAATTTTCACAAAATCACCCTTTTCCTTAACCAGCATTGCTCTTTCTTCAATAGTTCTAGGGAAATCATTCAAGGATTTTTTACCAATTCTCCTATCCCTATAGTAGTTAATACCATCTGGCGAAAGACCAATAATATTCACAATCAGGCTAAGGGTTAGCATGAAAGACTTACCCACGATATTCACAGCACCATTGTTCCATCCTGTTGTGAAAATATTGGTAATCTCCTTGTTGTTGCCATGCAATTTTTTAAGAAAAGGCACAACCCCTCCTTTTCTAATGTTTCTCCAAAAAAAATTCTCCCCCTTCCATTTACATTTTGAAGGCTCTTCCCTCTTGAGCTCACCTCCCATCTCTTCGATCTCATAACCCTTTCGCAGATTGCAGAAATAATTCGAACCAAAAACTTTCACACAGAGCACAATGCAAACAAAAGCCAATGCTAAATGAGTCTTAAACACCCACAAAGCATGTGTGAAAAGTCTCAAAATAATGACAATGCACTCCGTCTGATACTTCACATCTCTCGAGTTATTAGGCAGTATCATTTTTGTAATTATCATTATTACAGCTAAGGACACCTTCTTTATGATTTATCTTCTCATAATTTATGGGGCTTATTAAATCAGCATTGAGATTAGACTCGCAGTACCATTTTTTGATGACATCACTTCTAACCCCAGTATTGGCTAATCCATCTGCAACTCTATTGATTTCACACTAATCATGGGTTATATGAAATGCCTTGAACCTTTGGGCTATTAATTTAATTTTTCCAATGATATGATCAATTGTCCATGAAGGTTTACTGACTCCTTTAATGAAATTAATAATATTCATAGAGTCCCCTTCCAGCCAAATTTTCTTGCATCCCAGCTCTTCTGCCAACATGACCATACTAAGACTAGCCATAGCTTCAACCAGATGAATAGTTTGAATTCCCAGAGAAATAGCCACCGCTACAATGCTATTTCCAACCTAATCTCTTATAATACCACCTCATCCCACCATTCCCAGATTTCCTTTAGTAGCCCCATCAAAATTAGCTTTATACCAACTTTCTGGGGGGGCCGCCCACAGAATGCCCTCTCTGGGGTTCTGAACCTTGTTCGAAGTATCTCCGAACTTCCATTTTCTTATATGATCAAGATCCTCCTTAGAGGAGATAATGGAAGGATTACTCTATAGAATAAGATTGAAGTTCTCCTCAAGACCTCTACAAATTTGATTAGCAACCACTTCAGGTTTAGCATACTTATCTCAAAAAACCCTATTGTTTCTTTCCTTCTAGGTACACCAGTTGAAATGAGGGAGAAGTAAATTCCAAAAAACTTTAGCAATCTTGTTAGGAAAGGGGCAGCTCCATTGAATGATACAATCTTGCCAAGTTATGGGGAAAAACCAACACAAATTCCAATTCATGTCAATGATTTCCCACAACTTGCAGGCATAGAAGCAATGCAACATAATATGATTACATGATTCTGCATCTTCCATACAAACAAAGTATCTATTAGGCAAGGCACAATACAACTTGCTAATGACAAATGTTGAGAGAAACTAATTTATTTGTTGAGATGAATTGAATGAGGAGAAAACAAATATGTTGGTGAAAGTTGTAGAAGTAAAGATTGGGAGCAAATACAAGCATGAAAAATGAAGATAACACTTTGCATTTTGAAGAAAGATTTACTCATGCAGAGCCCAAGGGAGGGAAGAATTCCACCTGCTATGGGGCTTTGGAGCTCATGCAAGGGTTGAATTCCACCTTTCTTGGGGCTCCATGCCCATGTTCTAAACTTCACTCCCAATATACATGCTAAATTAGATCACGACATGGGAACAAATTCTAAGTTCATGGTTTGAAAATTGAGAGAAGTTGGGTATAAATCCAAACATGCTGAAGAGGGGGATGAAGAAATTAAATTGGAAAATCATGCATTTTTTTATCAAAATATGGAAAATAAGTGGTAAAGGTGTGGAAATTCGGGAGAAATTGCAAACTGTTGATGCAAGTTCAAACTCACCTTAGGCAAAGAGTCCAAGAGACAGATTTGACCTCCTTGGGGCTCTTGAGCCCAAGAGAGGTTAGAATTTCACCTTCTCTCAGGCTCCATTATTTTTGGCGCTCAAGAAAAAAATCAATCACATGCCTTGTAAAATTTAATAAATGCAATTCCAACCATTGGAAGATCATGCAAATCGGTTTTTTTTTCAATTGCAGATCCAAACCAAGAAGAAGATGAATTCACCAATGAAAATTAATCAAAGTCAAATTAAATTTGAAAGGAAACAAAATCTCAAATTAAAAATTGTTAATGCTTGGTTTTCGATTAAGGTAAAAATGGGTTTTGAAGGGGCCCCAAAACAATGTACAAGAAGGTCACAAAAGATATTCAAATACGCCCACTAAATGAAACAAAGAAAGACCAAAGAGAGGGTTTTACCACAGGCTCCCACAACCTAGATGGATCAAAGCAAAAAACCTCAAAAAGCAACAGAAGAAAGCTATTCATTCGTCCCCCTATTATGGGACCGCAAAGTCATATCAAACGAAGAGGGGGGTCTTTTTGAATTTTTACCTTTGATAGTAACCCAACCATCTTCAAACTTAGCAGCCTTATCCTGCCAGCACAAAAGATCCAAAGTTGAGGACTCAACACCCAACAAAGAAGCATCCAAGGAATCAACCAGCACTGGGCCAACAGAAGCCACAACCAAAGGTCTACCAGCAAGAGAAACCATCGAACCAGGGCAGGAAGGGCCCAAAACACTAGCCAAATCATCAGCCCCAATCCCACTAGCAACAACAGACAAAGAATGTTCAACACCAATGGGCCCAGAACCCCCAACAGGATCAACATCAATAGAAACCTACTGAGAAAAAACAAAGTTAATTCCAGTAGTCTCAGAAGAATTCCCAATAGCCATAGAAGACGGGGCAGCTAGAGGGGTAACAAAATCATCCATCTTAGTAGCCTGAGAAGAGTTTTTCAGAACAGTATAGTGTTGAGCAGAAGCTCCCTTCCACCAAGAGGGAGAAGATTTCTTTTTCTTAATTTCCAGGCCACATAGGGAAGAGACATGGCCAGTTTTAAAGCTTTTACAACATCTGAAGGGAATACCCTCGTAGTCAAGTTGTTGGATCCAGGATCCTAATGAAGATTCTATTTTTATTTCAGCTGGGAGGCCCTTCGAAATGTCAAGTTCTAATAAAATACGAGCAAAGGTGGAATGATAAATATTGTAGGAATCATGATCCAACATCAAAAAATCCCCCAGAGCTTCCCCCACCTCCTCAAGGATGGAGTCCTGCTAGAGGTGAAGAGGGAGGTTCGGGAGTCTAACCCAAATAGGGACTTTATTGAAAACTTTAGAGGAGGGAATAAAATCCAGGTGCTAGGGTTTCATCATAAGCATAAATTTATCATCCTCCAATTAGAAAAAATTATCACAAAGGATCTTCGATCGATCCTCAGCCAGTTCAAACTTAGCAATGAAAAAGCCCTTTTCCATAGGGAAGATGTGAACCGAATCAACAAGTAGAGGTTCCCATTTACGAGTAATCCACTCTTGCAAAAGGGGGAGGCTGGGCCAAAGCCCCTAAAATGACAAATCAGGCCATGATCTTTAAAGGTTCCCGAGTTGTTCTCCAGATCCTCTTCAGCCATAGAAGAAAGCCTGACTGAAAGGGAACCACACACATGAACCGGAGAAGAGACCCTATGTCTCTGCTCCATCATGGAAGGCTTGGAGAAAATATTAGCAAAAGACATCCCTTGAGAACCAGAAACCACAGGAGTAGGATCTCGGATAGGAGGAGAATCTGCCGCCAAAACCCTGGCCTACAACACATCATGGAGATCCGTCCTCACAGGACCAGGAAAAACTGGCACTAGAAGAAGAGGAGCAGAAGCCTCCAAAGGAAAAGCAGAGAGGGCACCAATAATAGAGAGGGGGGCAAAACCTGTGTTTTTCCCTCTCGCAGAGAAAGAGGCATTACACTCTGATTTAGAGGCCACCCAAATAGAAGAAGATGGTTAATGCTTGGTTGTTGTTAAGAGTGTTAATGTTTCTTTAGTCCAAGTATCATGCTAAAACCATGTAATTTTGAAAGGCTATTTTATCATGACAATGATTTAATCTTGTCTTTATTTATTCATTTACAAACTTAATTCAACCATTCCTTTTGTTTTACAAGGTTGAAGCAAGGGATCAAGATGCTCAAGAACATGGAGGAACTATGACAAAGTACAATATGAAGACTTCATGCACGACTAAGTTGCAATTGTTTCATCGAGACGACAAGCAAGATGATGCTTGAGGTTGAAGAACAAGTGCAAGATCAAAGTCAAGGCATCAAGATTTCATGTACAAGAAAGTTCAAGGTAATGCCAATGAGAAGATTTCTAGATTTCAACTATAGAGAAGTAGAATTAAAACAAAGATTGCAAGATAAGAATGTTGATGTGTCACCTATCCATTTCTAACCAATTAGAGAATTTTGGCCGCACGTCTCCTAAAATGTTCAATCACATCATGCCAAATGTACATGTGGAGTCCACATCATGTCTCAACCTAATATATTCTCTGATTGGTTAATAAAAGAAAAGTAATTTTCTTATTGGCCCACAAGATGGTGCTTTATTGTAATTGGATAAACATTTGATGCTTGTAGCTATTAGTTGGATTACGACATTGTTGGATAAATCTTGGCCCTTGATCTTTAATTGACTTGGATCATTCATTGTAATTAAAGAACTATAAAAATCCAAGCCCTTCTCATTTGTAAGAGACGAGATTAGATTATATTAGATTAGCTAAAATAGGAGACTTGTTGAAAATGTTGCTATAATCCTATCAAAGTAATTGCCAATTCATTGTTGGTCTTCATTGTGGAGTACTTGCATTGCTTTGGAGTATTGCATTTTTTCTGTATTTCAACACTTAGAGTAGGATTTCATTTCATGTTGTTTAGAAGTAGCATTAGTTGAATGGAAAATATTTTGGATGCACCTTTGGTGAAGTTGCTTAGACCAAACCACTAGCTGCTTTCTAATAGTAATCTTGCCTTGCGTGGTCGAATGACATTTTTATGAGCTTTACTTTAATTATTGCTTGCACGTTGATATGCATCGATGGATGGTGTTAATGGAATGGTAATAGTTTGAACATCTTGCATTTACCTTAGGAGATCGCACTAGCTTGGTTGATGTCAAGGGTTAAACTAAGTCTAGTAGAGTCACAAAGACATTCATTATCGCTTGCATTCTAGGAGTAGAATAGATTTCCTAAACCCTTTCCTTTGTAGTTTATTTGGTTGGAAGTGGTTGAAATAGTTGATGCCTATTGAATGAACAATGTGAGTCCTTTGTAATACCCAACATATCACATCATTATAACTAAGTGAAAGTCCACATTAAGAAGGAACATTGGGGTTGTCTCATTTGATCACAATCTGTATACATTGTTTAGCATATGAGCTTCCTTTTTCAAGAGAGAGTTGGAGATTTGGCGTTTCATTCTAGAATAGTAAGTATTTGACTCTACATGTTAAGTGGTATAAAAATCACATCAACAAGTCCTACACTTATCTAGAGCTTGAGTAGCTATTATTGTTCTTTTAGTAGGGTATTGCAGACTGGTTTCAACCTCTTAATTACAATGTTATCAATAAGCTTTAGGCCCATGTTGTAAAATTTTCATGCGTGTACCCTAGAGGATGGTACTATTACTATAAACTTCTCCTTACATGGTCCTATGACTCTGTTATTGTTCGTTATGAATCAATTGTGAATGGACATTCTCAACATGTTTCCTTTTACAATTTATGACAATTTACAAGTAAACTTACTATACTAATCAAGTTCTTTTACTATCATTTCTTAGCATTTAAGTATTTCTATTCTCACACATTTCTCATTCCTATCCTCTAACATACACCCTATATTTTTACTTATTTTCCACGTTCAATAGTGCCTATGTTGTTTTTACTATTGTCTTACCAATGTTATTTAGGGGGTTTTAAAGTATATGAGCGTAAGACTCATATTTGCAGAAAGAAGGATCTTGATGATCTAAAAGATGTACCCAATTTTAATTTGAATGCAAGTATATGGATCTTGAAACATTTATAAGTGCACCTAAAAAACACTAGGAATAAACTTGCTGAAAACACATGAGACATGATGTGAAGCATACACAACACATATATATTTAGGAAGGCACACACACATACATGTAAGATATGAAGCATATCCATAGATACACATAAATATGCCCAAGGAATGAGGCATGAAGCATACACATAAGACATGTAAGGCAAGAAGCAATACACATAAACACGTGCAAGGTGGGAGGCATACATGAAAAGTATGAAGCATAAATATACATGTATGACAAGAAGCAACACACATAAATACACGCAAGGTAAGAAGCATAAACACACATATACGTAAAGCATGAAGTATACATTTGACAGGTGCACACATCTAGGAGTGCAATGTTGGCCTATTTGATTTTATTCTTTGATTCACTTAAGAAGGGGTTGAATAGTTAACCCTAACTGTATGGTGATTATGTGGGTTTGTTTTGCATGTTGGTAAAATTTATGTTTGATACCAATTGTAATGTCTCCTTTTGGGATATACCTAATTTTGCCCCAAAGAATAGAAAATCCAAAATACAACTTATTTACAAGAGTATTCTTTCACAATATTATAGAATAGAAATTGAAGTTAGGAGAATGATCAACTAATCATTAGACAAAATGATAATGAGGATTCCTATTTGTAAACATGTGCACTACAACTTCAATAATATTAGAAACTTGAGGGCAGAAGATGTCTGGTGACTATCCTCTATAATCAAGCCCAAGAGAGTCGAACAGGCAACCAACTCAAACCAACCCCACGGGCCACAAGCTACCGACTCAACAGGCATCCACTTAGAACCTGTACTCTTGTCCCTATTGTGTTTCCTTGCTTCTTTCTAATAAGATTGCTATAATAAATCTGATAAATGATTATTAGTTCTAACTCCTTGGTGGATTGTCAAGTAAATCAAATAAATAAATCAATGATTCATATAAGAGCTTAGATAATAGACTTAGTCATATTAAATACCAACTATTCTGCTAAATATAAATGGCAGCTTTATTTCTGAATACAATTTATATCTAAAACTCTGTGATTTGGTTGATAATTTCAGCATATTATTGCTTAATAATCTTACTGCCTTATTATTCAGAGTAGATATAATTATACTTCCTTTAACCTTGGTCACCTTCATAAATTGCTATTACATTCCTTTGACCTAGGTCGGTGCTAATATCTGTATTTCATCGCCTGGTTTTATTTTGTAACATTATCCTTACTCTGCCTCTAAACATTACTTTGAGTTGGCCTTCACATTGATCAACTACTATTATTATTTTTTTGCCTAGACTCATTTATAATGTCGGCCCCTTGATTTGCTAATATATTGTCCCCCAGTTTTACTATAATAAAGGATACAATTTGTTTTTAGGCTGCTATGCATAGTGTGGCAGGGGCATGACAAATATGTTCTACAAACTCAATATATATGTATGGTTCTAAAGAATATTATAGAAACTTAATGTATTTTTAAATTTTTAATAAAATTGTTGAGATTATGCCGAGTACTAAGTAAAAAAAAATTTGTGCTTGTCAAGTTATTACTAAGTCCAAGCTTTCCAACTATGTCAAAAGAAGTATATTATTGAAGAAAATCTTAATTGCAATATCCTATTAGGATTGAATTATGATCTGGCTTGTGTGAACGCCATTGGGCTTTTAGAAAATAGCCTATGATTATCACTTTTAAAGTCAAACAAGCAAATCTACACAACTTGCCCTTCAACTATTCAAAAATATGTCAATGGCTCAAATAAAAAAGAATAATCCCTTGATGGGAGTAGATTTTCAACATTTGATATAATGAATTGATTAGTTGTCTCATTACCCTTGTAAAAGTATAATTTCCAAGATCCACAAAATCCCAAACTATCTAGACAACCATCCATTCTGGGCTTCATCTACACTAGACCTCTACCTATCTTCAAAGTTTGAACTTCCATACTCAACTATCCATTGTGACAAAACTATCAAGTATCCCTTGCTCCAAGAATGAACACAAATATGGTGATGTTTCTCAAACAATCTACTGTCTCAAAACAAGAAGCTCGCTCAAGATGAAAAATTCCTCCAATATTTAATATCCACCACCCTCTTGTTTGATCTTCTTAGTCTTTACTACTAAAAATTCACTACTTTCTACCTTCTCCATTCTGTTTAATTTTGGCCTCACAACCACCTTCAAGCTTTTGTTTTTCATGGCAAATGACACAATGAGCATCAAATGGACGACATTCAAACCAACCATGTGTTACAAGATAACTAAAATCAAAAGGTCTTGTTTCTTTGAGAAACTCTCATATAACAAAATAATAAAATCAAAAGGTCTTGTTTCTTTGAAAAATTCTTGCATAACAAAATAAAAATCATATGTTTCATATGTCGATTTACACTGGTAACACACCTTTACAATTTAAACCTTCTATCTCAAATTTTACAAAGATAAATTGTTAAAAACAAAAGTTTCTAATTTAAAACTTCAATTACCAAATACATATCTAGAATCATGAAATTAAACACATTTGCCAATTGAACTACTTGTGACAAAATGTTTCAACTCAAATAATAAATCTTAAAGTTTCATGCCAATATTTAGATTACCTTTCCTTAACTCTTTCTTGCCCTTTTTATGTCTATTCCTGCTTCTTTTCTCCAAAAACATTATCTAAAGACTAGAGAAAATAAATCTTTAAAAAACATGCCTCGTAGCAGCCTCTGATAGGAGCTTGCTAGGGGCATCCTATACTTGAAGCTTGCTGGGCAGCTTCTTCCTCCTCTTGCAATTCGATAGAATATGCAAAGCTTTCCCTCTATGCACAGAAAGATTTACATTCAACATGATTGTCAAGGCACTGTTGTAGCTTTCATATGTTATTAAGTATATAAATTTTACTGTGCTCTTGCAGTCATTCTTAGGTGTTGATTGTGAGTCCAAAGAATCTAATTGAATTATATTGAAAAGGAAACTCTTGGAACCATTGATAATAAACCCTAAGCCAATTCTCCAAGCATGAAAAACAGACTGAGGGTCTATGCTCCTCCCAAATTGGCTGAGGTTCTAGGCTTTTGGCATCAAACTGCAGTGATGGATCAATAGCTATATTATCAAAGTAACTTTGTATTCTCCTTCAATCACTGCCTGTGTTTCTCCTGAGTTCTCCTTTAGAATGTTCCTTTGGTCAAAGGAAAAGATGAGCTTCCCTACTCACAAGCATAGGAAGGATAAAAGTTCAGAAAATATTGAAAATGGTAAGCATACACAAAGAACAATAATCAGACTATGATTTCACTAAATTTATTATTATATACTATAATAGTATAATATAGATCGCATCAAAATTCCTCATGCATTATTCCATGAACACATTACATGTTTAACTGGCACTTCCGTCTATTCATCATTCTTTGTGCAACCCAAATACCATTTCATTGTTAATATGTATATGTTTAGGATTAACAGAGTGGAGTTCCTTACAAGGATATCTCTTTGATGTATAATAGTACAAATTCTGAAGTATAAGAAATGGTATACACATCAAGGCCTGCATAAATTCATCTCACAACAACTTAATGAACCAATGACCACACCATCTACCAAAATAGAAAGTAACCGGCCGGTCTACAATCTGGTTGTTAATTGTTTCTCATTTGTGATGGAAGTATAAACAATGGTATACACATCAAGGCCTGCATAAATTCATCTCACAACTACATCATCTACCATAAAGTAACCGGTCTACAGTCCGGTTGTTAATTGCTTCTCACTTGTGGTGGAATCAACCTCTACAAAACTTTTTTCATCAAGTAATCCACATGGAAAACAATCCCAGCAACAACATCCTAAAGCTTAATCTGTAATTCCATGCCATTGGAGTGAAAGGCATTCTGAACAATATTGTTCTTTTATAGCACTGAGAATCTTATCGTATATTTTGAGAAGTTGAAGCATTTATCTAAAAAGGTTGTGTCCTATTCACTTTTATATACCAGATTGTTGATAGAACACATAGTTTCTACATAAATGCTTAAAAAAAAAAGAACTCCTGAATATAATTTCAAGAATCTAATTCCTTCTTTAGCTAAAGACCATATTCTTCCAGTTGTCTAATAGTATCTCTGTTTCACAATAAACCCAAACAGGATTGTGAATTTCAGAAAAATGGGAGTTACTATTAGAATATTTTTTAAAATGGGAGTTTGGTTCTTGCTATTTTTAGTTTGTTCTAGAATCTTAGTTAATGGTCATTTAGGCTTACTTTTTAAGTTTCATTAATTTAGTCTATTTTTAGACATCTTTATTTAGACAACTTGCTTTTTGGTTAACGCATTAGCGTCTGTAAAACTCTATTGATTTCTGCATTGTTAATACAATCATTCATTCCATTTTTAACAATTTCAGTTACATCAAGTTTATTAGCTTCCATGCGGGAATCAAGTTTATTAGCTTCCATGCGGGAATTAAAGTAGCAACCACAATGAACAAAGCAAATCACATCAGCTCTAACAAGCCATGTCCAAATTATGCAGGCTAAAGTACGAAACTATCCCAGGCCTAAAAATGACAGAATTAAAGTTTATCAAACTTAAGCATGTTTAGTAATTTCAGACAGAACAATATTAATAACCTTGAAAGTAGAAAGAAATTAACTAAAGTATTGTTGCGATTGATTTTCAAAAGTAGAAATAATATTGCAGATCAGAAATTAAGCCACTGTTAGCTGGAAGAATGGATAAAATATACACACGAGAAGAAAAATCTAAGGTTGACTTAGAAAATCAATGACTACCTAGGTTGAAGTCTTTATTACAACTCAAGTAGATTATGGATATCACAATGGCTAGCCAATAAACAGAAGTAGAATTCCAAAGAAAATCTTAACTGTACTATCCTATTAGGGTTGCAATATGATCTGACTTTGTATGAATGCTATTGGGCTTTGAGAAAATAGGCTAGTGTGATTATCACTGTCATTGTTAAACTTCGAGCTATGCAGAAGAAAGCACTTGTTAACATACTCCTTAGTTACCGATGAGGGCTATGGAGGCGGATTTTGATGCGCCTGGATGCAGATGCGGATCCAGAGACAGATGCCCTGTGGATGCCACCCGGAAGCTTATCCTGGGAGCCTGGATGCTTGATGATGCACCAACGGCACATCCACAGGCATATTGGCGCCCAGGATGCGCTTTCTGGTGGCATCCACAGGGCACCCGGGTGCATCCGTGGACCCAACCTCACTTCAGACGCATTTTCCAAAAAAAAGCACTTGAAAAAACAATAAAACATGTGCAATATAACATTTTTTATTTTTTATTTTTGCTCCTAAACCCTAAAACGGCCCTAAAAGACCTTGAACTTGCAACAGTTGGAGGAGTTGGAGATGAGGATTTTTTTGCGAATCCATGGTTCTGATTCAGATTGATGAACATTGAATCTGGACTATATTTTGATTTTGTAATTGTACTTATTTTTTTATTTTCATTGGAATCGTGAACATACGCATATATGATATGGCTTATTAGTTATTAACTTATTTCAATTTGAATATTTGTGAACTATGATATATCTTGATCAATGAAGTATCATACTATCAAATATATATATATATATATATATATATATTACGCATCCAAAACCCTCAAAAAAAAATTTCAAACATCTGCAAACTCGATTCTCGCATCCATATCCGTACCTGAATCGGCAACTAAGACATACTCTATAAATAGATATTAATTGAAGATTGGAGAGAAAACAGTGGGTGTCACTTTGATCCAATCTATAGCAGAATGATCCAAACATGAAACAATTTGTAAGTAAAATTTAAACAAAATCTACATGGCTTGTTCTTCAACCATTCAAAATGTCATGGCTCATATGTGAAGGAAGAGACAACAGAACCTTGAATCCGTCAGTGTGAATGAATTTTCTTTCTTTGCTTTAATGAACCGATTATATACATCCTTAAAGTACGGTATAGCATCCCTTTCATAATGATATTTAAAGCCTGAATGGCATACGCCATACATGATGGATTTTAAATATATCTAGAGTCTCTAAAGAGCATTATGGATTTTAAATATATCTAGAGTCTCTAAAGAGCATTATGGATTTTAAACATATCTAGAGTCTCTAAAGAGCATTATAAAGTGAGGTAATGGATGTTTAGCTTGAAGCAGATAAAGCATTATCTAAAAAGCTCCATATATTGGTCTCTGCCAAACTCCATCTTGGCTTAGATCTACTGCCAGTCCCTGGAAGGAAGACTCATCATCTTTTCATTACTAACATGTAATTTATAGTTATGCTCAAGTAAGTACTATAGACTAGCATCATCAACCATGAAATTTTATTTAAGTTGACCTCAAATGGCCTCATGTGATTAGATGGTTTGCAAACACATTTAAAATGTTATTTTTCCATTAATATTGAAAACAAGCTACACTTAGAATATCATTGGAACGCCAAGTAAAATACTGTTGTGTGGACACAAATTGCAACACTGCCTTACAAGCAGGTAGTCAGTAGGACGAATGAACCTATTGTGTATGAAGACCTTAGTATAGTATGGTAATATATATATATGGGAATAAGACTTCATTTTTACAATGATTGGATATTGAAGATCAGAAGACCACAAATTTCTAACAATGATTTGGTGTTAGCCAATAGTAATTTAGAAAATGGTATTTATGGTCACACACCAATATGTCCAAAACTAAAGGGGCGTTAATTAATCTTTTTGACAACTTAGTTCTTTTATTTTCCATGCTTTTCTACACCTTTTCTTTGCCAGTTTTCAAAAGTTCTTCAGCAGTTTCTTTTCCAAAGTAATTATTTCTCTTGCGAATGGTTCTCTTTCAGATATTTCAGCCTAGCATCACTGTAAAACAGAATGCATACATTTATTAAGATTTTAGAAAAATATAGCATTAGATAAAGCACAGAGCAACAGAATCGGAAAAAAAAAGAACAGGGTAACAAAATGACACTTATTTAGTCTTAATAGACATGATGTTTCAACAGTCTTATTTTGCACTTCGCTAATTAGCCGTAATTCTTTAAAAAACAAATATCAGTCCTAATTTGAGAGAAGCGAATTATATAACATTTTCTTCATCAATTTGGGGTATCAACAAAATCAAGAAGGTAAAGATACTTCTAACATTACCTTGGAGTAGACGAGTTCTACGCCTTTAAGGTCAGTCCAACCGTTGAACATTGAAACTTCATCACTGCTCCAAAATGCTTGCTTTAGGAAATTGTATGATCGTTAGACTTGACTTGAGTACTGTATTGGCCAAAATATTTAAGGGATCTTTTCACTTAATACTAAAAAATTAACCAGACTAGGTGGACACTTGCAATGTGGGTTTGTCCTCAGATATTCAAAGAGTTCGTAGCAGGGTTTGAGCGTTTTCTCTAGGCTGTAAATCAGAATCAAAGGACAAGAAGCAACAATCTCGGGCATCAGACCTGCAGTGTACATCAAGAAATCCATGTTTTCTTTTATTTTCTTAGTTGAACTCTGAAGGATTCTAGGAGTACCCTGAAGAATTAGACGAATCTCCTCCTCCGTGAGACCAAGACTTGCCAAATTCTTCGGCTTCTTTTCCATGTTTTCAAAACTAAGGCATAGAACGACACTGAGGGCTTGCGCAAATGTAGCCGAACCTTCTTCAATGCCTAAATTATTCTTCACGTACTCTGCTCTAGGTATCACATGCTTCTGGAAATAACTTGTCAAAAGCTGAGGCGTCCTTCGGAAAGCCTTGCACAGATGGTCCTTTGAGCCAAATAGGGTTTCAAGATGGAGGATTCTAGGAGTGAGAGTTTTTTCTATGCTCAAGGTAAGCAATCTGTGACTACGAGATATAATAAGGGATGTGTCTTGAGGAGCCAAGCCTAATTTTTTTAGGAATTCCATCTTGGGCTTCAACTGCCCATCCACATTGAGCCTGAGAATAACTGGGCAATGAAGAATGGTTCTCTTGAGCTGGTGTTCAGTAAATCCAGAATCTCTCAGAATATGAATGGCTTCTCTAGCAGTGTGGTCGGATTTCTTTCTCAACAGCTGTGGTAGTCTTCTCATCACAGTTGTCACTTGAGAAGAAGAAAACCCACATTCTTTTGTTAGGAGATCTGAAATGAGATTGAGTGAGGGTATGGAAGTAAGCGATGATGATGATGATGATGAAAGTGGTTGTAACTGTGTAAATCTTAAGGATTGCAGTGAAAATGTTAGAGGGAGGCATGGCAAACATCTCAATAAGCCATCGCATTTATCGGAAGATATCAGCTGAGGAGAACGAGATTTAGCACAGAGATCAGATGCTTTCTGTACCTGGGATTAGGGTGTAGGGCAGATGAGATGATTATAATGTATTCATTAAAATGCTTTTTAACTTTTTAACAATTTGAGAGTTTTAGGAATATTTAAGATAATTTTTTATATTTTAAAATTATAGATTTAGAAAAAAAAAGTAGAAGAAATATTTAAATTAGTGGGGTAACTTTTTGGCACTAGCCAAAACTATCACTTCATTTTTTATATCTTCAAAATATTTTCATAATCTCTATATTTAAAGATTTTTTCTTTCATTTAAGGATTTAGTTTTCAAAAGAATATCAATTGTAATTCTTTAACCTTTTGGATTTTTAAAGTATTATAATAAATAAAAAAGAACAAAAGAAACGAAGGAAGGGTTAAGAAATTTATGGTTTTAGTAATGTCACGTGAATATTTTTGAAGAAATGCACATGGAAACCTAAATTTATTGTACTTAGCTATATTAGATCATAGCTATGTATACAATACAATGCAAATCTTTAACATAGGACTTGTTACACAAATAAATGAGTCAAATGCACCTAAATCAAGCGTAGAATTTGGTATTTTCAAGAAAATTTAACTAGTAGTTGTCACATATGATCTACAATTAGGAAACGACCAACATGGATCTCAAAATCTGTAAGGAAATAAACAGGTGTTCTTCATAGAGAGTGAGAAAAGACCATGAAGTAAAATGTTGTGGATTCTCCAACTTAATCATAACAGTTATCGACAATTTCTAACCCCTTAGAAATGACTTACTTTGATCTTTTTACAAATACAAGGTAACCATTATGTCTTCCACCCATGCCCTATTTTTTAAATTACAAAATGGAGGCCTTCTTTTTCTTTTGTTTTATGTTGGTTTGGTTCCTTGTGCTCTTTTGTTTTCTCTTGTCCTTACTATTTTTCTTTTCCACTTGTTAGGGGTCAAGGTTTTGCTATTTGGAATTTTGAATTGCAAACCCTCACCTCCCAATTCTCCTTTTGTATTTTCTTGTTCCTATTCAGGCTTTCACCTTTGACTTTTCTCATTTCAACATTTTGAAATGAGGATCCTCAATCCCTGAACGTTTCTTTCTCCTCCATTTATCCATGTTCGCATTGAACTCCAAATTAAGTAGGTCTGGTGTTTGAACCCCATTGGATAAACAACTACATCACTTCATGATTTTTGCTTGACCTCTTCCTATCATTCATTTACGAAGGTGGTTGAGACATTAAATTTATGGTAATATCAAGCATAAGGATAATCTAGAACCATTACACCATGCTTTCATCAATTGGTGTTTCTATCTTTGATTTTTGTGCTTCAAACAAAAGCCTAAACACTCATGAGTCAAAATTTAGTTTATCATGTTCTTGAAGACATATTAGATTTCTTAAGTGCTCAGTCAATTCCTAAAAGAGAATTGTCATTTTTCTTCATCAACAAACCTCCAAAACCCTACATAAGTTTGCTTTCTTCCTTCCTCCTTTCTTGTTTTGAATTTGTGTTTGTAGTTCCTTTTTCCCTTTTTTTTCTACTGATTTTGGGTTTGGTTAGGTTTCTTTTTTTTTTGTTTTCTCTTTTTTTCAAATTTTTCCCTAGTTTAGGATTTTAGTTTTTTTGAACAAAATGGCCCCAATTAAACAATATCCTTCCTTGAAGCTTAATTGAGTTGAATATGTTATCTCTTGTTGTCTTGTTTTGACCAAGCTTTGAGGATGCCTCTTTTTCTTGCAATTTCTCTCTAATTGATAGAAATTAAATTCTTTTTTGACTCCTATAGAATGCTCTAGACAAAAATTAATTAAGTTTGAGGCATAAGTGATCAACTTTCTATCTTAAGGCCTTTACTTAACACACATAAGGAAAGTTAAGAAATTGACACCAAACCTCACAAGGTTCTCAAATTAACTAAGTCAATAAAACTAATCAAATTTTGACCTTCGATCCTCTCTCTTGAAAAATTGAAATTAGAGTACATTAGAAGAATAATCATTGTTATGTATGATATCCCACTTTGCAAAATATTACAATTTAGTTGAGCTTCAATCCATGACTTTGCACAATTAAGAAGTTTAAAAAATTTGATGAAAAAGAGTAAATTGGATCCTCAATCCTCAAACTCCATAAGGTTCCTTCATAAATTGGTTAAGTTAAAGCTAGTTGGCTCTTAACCATTAGGGTTCCCTATTAATGACTATCATTAAGCTATGAAATAAGAAAAGAGGATCTTTAGGATTACCACTTACGGATTTCATTTTGTACAGGATAACAGTTATCACTAAACCCCGATTTGTACCCAACCAAACATGACCTTACTCAAGACTAGATTAAATGTCAATCCTCATCATTTTGGTTATCAATGTTCACTTAAACCAAAAGGACTATCCATAAAATTTGATGTCTTACCCCCTTTTGTATTTACATAAACTATTTCATCTTCTAGATATCAATCATTGGGTAAGTACACCAAGATGGTGTGCAAAAAATGTGGTATAAGTGCCACTTGTTTTCTGGAATCAAGTAAAATTGATCACAGAAGAGAAATTTGAGAGTTGTGCACTCAAAATTAGAAGATGTGAAAACAAAAAGAATTGTGGTACTGTGAATCTAATTTCTAATAAAGCTTTTAAAAAATGGATAAGATTAAGAGGGTCATGTGTGTGTATTTTGTGGTCTTGACTTTCAAACAACATCACTTCAATAAATCATTATATTAGAGGGTTAGTAGCATGATAATCAAATCAAAATAACCAAATAAACCCACTAAAATTGACTTATTTCTTCCTATATGAAGAGAGTATGATCTATGTAAATATGCTCTCAGATAGCATTGTGAGATTGGTGACTAGACAACTCCATAACATAAGATTCATGAGAGATTAAGATGCAATGATTGCATTCAATAATCTAAATCATCGCAATGATAGAATCATTAATATAAGAAAACAATTAATCTAACAATGAAACTAGCATGACCATATGATTAATCTAGAAATTAAAAGCTAGTATTTAAGTATGCAATTTGATTTTAAGAATTGAAATCTAACATTTAATGAGCACATAATCTAGCATAAAATAACATACTAATATTAATAAATCTAAACTTTAATGTAAGCATTATACTACTCTTAAAAGGATTTATTAAGAACATACAAGCTAACCAGACAAATAAGAAAACATAGACACAGTGAAGGCTTTTCGTGATTCCTATATATAGCCTCCCTCATGCTCAAGAATTTCTCCCTATATATAACCTCTGGGTAACTAACTAAATAGTTAATAAATAATAATATTATTAATTAACTACTAATTAGTTTTACCGCTTAGGTAACTAACTTATACCAACCCTTCACATACTAACTTACACCAAACAAGACTATTAAATAATTTAAGTACACTTATATAGTTTTTTTTAATTTTTTATTATTATATATTTTTAGATTAATAGAAACTAACTCTTATATAAATACAATATATTTGGGTATGCTTCTCAAGGAAGTCACTACCCCAATGCCAGTTTGGGACCCCTCACAAATAGGAGGTCATGAGTTCCACTCCTACCCCCTGTTAGGATTAACAAGGCAGAAATAACAATTATGTGCAAATATAACTAATATCAGAAAATAATAAACCACACAGAATAGAACACAAGACACACAGATTTAATGTGGTTCACCCAATCCCTGGGCTACGTCCACCAACAGCGAGTCCAATATTATTATTATCCAGTGATTACAACCTGATTACAAGTATCCATAATCCCTTACAACCCAATTCTGCCGCAAGTACTAAAATCATACATAAAATGAAAAATCCCTAACCCTAAGCCATATTATACAATATTTTCCCGCTTTAGGGTTAGAATGAGTTATAAGTAGTCGGCCCAAATAATCGAAAAGTAGTCGGCCTCAAAAAAAATTTCCTCGGGGGCTGTGCCCCCGAACCCCTACTCTTGGGGGCTGCCGCCCCCAAACCCCCGCTCGGGGCCCGGCCCAGCCCCGAACCCTGGCGAGGTCGGGGGGAAAAGTGTACAGTACTTTCCTGGATAGTACTTTCCTGATTAGTCACCATAAGCTAACAATCTCCCACTTGGTGACTGATCAGTATCCACACTATACTAAAAAACCTCCCACTTGGAGACTGATCCTGTAGCAATACCGCTACCCACATGAGGCTCCCACTGGATTGAACCACCTTGGACTCAGTTGTTCCTTTATTTTGTTTAGTCTAGAAGACCAACTGAAGCTGAACATGAGTTCAACTTCTCCCTTGTTACTACCTTTGTGAACATATCTGCTGGATTATCATCAGTATGAATCTTTTCCAGCCTTAACTGTCCATCATCCAAAACTGATCGAATGAAATGGTACCGCAACTGTATGTGTTTTGTCTTTGAGTGCAAAGCAGAATTCTTTGCAAGATGAATGGCGCTTTGGCTATCTGTATGTAGAAAATTATCCTTTTGTGGATGTCCCAATTCTTCCATGAAGAATTGAAGCCATATCATCTCCTTGGCTGCCTCTGTAGCAACAACATACTCTACCTCTGTAGTGGATAAAGCAACCACCTTTTGTAGTCAAGAAATCCAACTCACTGCTGTCCCACCAACAGTAAATATATAACCTATAGTACTCCGCCTGCTATCTATATCTCCTGCCAAATCTGAGTCAACATAGCCTTGTACAGTAGTAGTAGAACCCCCAAAGTGTAAACACTTATTGGATGTGCCTCTCAAATATCTGAGAATCCATTTGACTGCATTCCAATGCTCAATACCAGGGTTACTCATATAACGGCTAACGACTCCCACTGCGTGTGCAATATCTGGCCTAGTACATACCATAGCATACATTAAGCTCCCTACAGCTAAAGCATAAGGTACCTTAGACATTTTAGTCTCTTCTTCTGGTGTCTTGGGACACATATCCTTAGTCAATTTCAAATGACCAGGCAAAGGTGTGCTGACAGCTTTGGCATTTTCCATAGAGAAACGTTGCAACACCTTCTCAATATAATCAGCCTGAGATAGAGACAATTTCCTATTTTTCCTATCTCTACAAATTTTCATACCAAGGATTTGTTTTGCTGCCCCCAAATCCTTCATAGAAAAAGATTTTGCTAACTGTTGTTTCAACCCCTTAATGTGATCCATGTTAGACCCAGCTACAAGCATATCATCAACATATAAACATAAAATAATGTAGCTGTCATCATCCAACCTCTTAAAATAAACACAATGGTTAGAATGACACTGACTATATCCATGCCCATTCATAAAAGTGTCAAATTTAATATACCATTGCCGAGGTGCTTGCTTCAAGCCATATAAACTTTTCTGCAATCTGCACACCAAATTCTCCTTACCCTTGACCTCAAATCCTTGTGGCTGAACCATATATATTTCTTCATCCAAATCACCATGAAGAAAGGCTGTTTTAACATCAAGCTGCTCTAAATGCAAATCTTCAGTAGCCACAATACTTAAAACAGTACGAATAGAAGTCATTTTAACAACTGGAGAAAATATCTCATCAAAATCAATACCATGTTTCTGTGCAAATCTTTTTACGACTAATCTGGCTTTAAATCTTTTCGTACCTCCATCCTCTTCTTTTATCCTGTAAACCCATTTATTATGTAAAGCCCTTTTACCTGCAGGTAACTTACATAAATCCCATGTCTGATTTTTCAGCAAAGAGTCCATTTCATCTGTCATTGCAGACTCCCACTAAAGCTTTGTATCCACCTGCACAGCTTCATTATAACATTCAGGTTCACCAGCATCTGTTAATAGAATAGAATACAAAGATGGAGAAAATCTTTCTAGAGGTCTACTTAGCCTTGTTGACCATCTAACACTCACTGGGGTGTGTGGTATTTGTTGTTGCTGTTGTTGCGGAGTATAAGGAACTACTGGAACATGAACTTGTGGAGTATCATCCAGTACTACATAGTCATTTTCTTTCTTCTCATGCTGCAGCAACAGATCTTTGTACAATACTTTCTCATTGAATATGACATCCCTGCTTCTTACAATTTTATGATTTTCAAAATCCCAAAGCCTATAACCAAATTCATCAATGCCATACCCAACAAATACACATTTCTTTGACTTAGCTTCTAGCTTGGTTCTATTTTTAGAGTCTATAAGTGCAAAAGCTTCACAACCAAAGTTTTTGAGAAAAGAATAACTCACCTTCTTACCACTCCATGTTTCCTCTGGAATACCACAGTCCAAAGGAGTAGAGGGGCCTCTATTGATTAAATAAACAGCGGTGTTCACTGCCTCTGCCCACATATTTTTGGGCAGCCTAGCATGCAACCTCATACTCCTTGCACGCTCCATTATTGTCCTGTTCATGCGTTCAGCCACTCCATTTTCTTGTGGAGTCCTTGGTACAATTTTCTGCCTACGAATACCATTAGAGGAACAATATTCTTCAAATTCTGTGCTGCAATACTCACCACCATTATCAGATCTGAGACATTTTAACTTTTTACCAGTCTCATTCTCAACCAAGCATTTCTATTTCTTAAAAGTTTGAAATACATCAGATTTCTGTCTAAGGAAATAAATCCATACTTTTCTTATTGCATCATCTATAAATGTAACATAATACAGAGAGCCACCAAGGGAAGATACCCGAGCTGGTCCCCATACATCTGTATGCACAAGCTCTAATCTCTCATTTTTCTTTTCCTTCCCACTCTTCACAAAACTAACTCTCTTTTGTTTTCCATAAACACAACTTTCACAGAAATCCATATTGACACATTTCAGACCAGGTAAAACTTTCTTTGAATGAAGTAATTTCATACCTTTTTCACTCATGTGCCCGAGTCTGTTGTGCCACAGTGCTGTGTCAGAATCTACAGCAACAGTTTGATGTTCTTCCTGCTCAACTGTAGCCACTGTTCCTGAACATTCATTATCTTCTGAAACAATTAAAGTAGAAGGAACAGTATGACCTGTACAAAGATATAAGGTGCCTACTTTCACACCTTTTGCTACTACTAAGGAACCTTTTGAAACCTTCCAATTTTTATCATTAAAAGTAACTGTGCAACCCTCATCACCCAGTTGCCCTGCTGAAATTAAATTCCTACTCAGCCTTGGAACATGTCTTACCTCTTGTAGTAGCCAATGATTCCCATTCTGCAACTTAATCTTAATTTTTCCCTTTCCAACAATCTGACAGGGTTCATTATCTCCCAAATAAACTAGCCCAAAATCCCCTTGGACATAATCAACAAAATAACTTCTATGGGGTGTAGCATGAAATGAAGCCCCAGAATCTAAAACCCATGAATCATCAATACTTTCTAAGGACAAGAGCAAAGAATCCTCCTCAGATTTGTTACTTACCACATTTGCCTCCTTGTTTCCATCATTTTTGTCTCCTTGATCTTTCTTCCGAGACCAACAATCTTTCTTCTTATGACCTGGTTTTCCACAGTACCAGCAATCATTTGGCCCTTTAGATTCGGACCTCTTTCCCTTTGATTTTCCTCTTGATTTCCCACGATTTCCAGAGTTGTTTCCTCTATCTCTTGTTCTGCCTCTGCTTTCTGTGTTCAATACACTACCCGATGTGGATGCCCCTGAGCTTTTCCTATGAATTTCCTCACTCAATATAACACCAATAACATCATCATACTTTAGGGTATTAGAACCAGAAACAGAATTACTAACAGCCTTTACCAAGCCATTCCAGCTTTCTGGCAAAGAACACAAAATCAAGAGAGCCCTAACCTCTTCATCAAAAGTAATTTTAACTGAGGTTAATTGACTTGTAACTGTATTAAACTCATTCAAATGATCTTTAACTGATCCACCTTCTACCATTTTCATATTAAATAAATGCTTCATAAGAAATACCTTGTTTGAAGCTGAAGGCTTTTCATACAACTTCGCTAGGGTTTCCATCAAATCTTTAGCTATCTTTGCTTCAGTAATATTGAATGCCACCAATTGTGCCAGGCATAGACGAATAGTCCCCAGTGCCTTCCTATCCAAAATATCCCAATCCTCCTGAGACATTGATTGCTCTTTCTTGGCTACTCCCTCTAGTGGCCGCCATAGATCCTTCTGATAGAGATAATCCTCCATTTGCATCTTCCATAACTGGAAGTTCTGCCCATTAAACTTATCAACCTTCAGCCTACCCTCGTCTGCCATTTCTCCCACTTAACCGAGAGACTCTCCCACTAACTCGTGAGACCTGCTTCAGAGAATAGATGAAAGAACGAATGAAATAACCTCGCTCTGATACCACTTGTTAGGATTAACAAGGCAGAAATAACAATTATGTGCAAATATAACTAATATCAGAAAATAATAAACCACACAGAATAGAACACAAGACACACAGATTTAACGTGGTTCACCCAATCCCTGGGCTACGTCCACCAACAGCGAGTCCAATATTATTATTATCCAGTGATTACAACCTGATTACAAGTATCCATAATCCCTTACAGCCCAATTCTGCCGCAAGTACTAAAATCATACATAAAATGAAAAATCCCTAACCCTAAGCCATATTATACAATATTTTCCCGCTTTAGGGTTAGAATGAGTTATAAGTAGTCGGCCCAAATAACCGAAAAGTAGTCGGCCTCAAAAAAAATTTCCTCGGGGGCTGCGCCCCCGAACCCCTGCTCTTGGGGGCTGCCACCCCCAAACCCCCGCTCGGGGCCCGGCCCAGCCCCTAACCTTGGCGAGGTTGGGAGGAAAAGTGTACAGTACTTTCCTGGATAGTACTTTCCTGATTAGTCACCATAAGCTAACACCCCCTACACTAACAAGTCATACTAGAGAGAAAGATATATATAAGGTAGGAGTAGGTAGTTAGTTTTATTTACTTTTTATATTTTATTCACTTTGCATTTATTTTATTTATTTAAAGCCACAATATGCATCAAAATACATAGAATCATGATCACCACTAATACACTCATGAACATAACTACATATATATCAATAACTGAATATATACAAGTATGCATATACATGTGCACCCATATATACATAATTTGTACATATGATTAACAAATGGAGAGAGAAAATAAACATCATAATCCTACACATCTCATAACCATATAAATGAGACCGACATCAAGGGATACATAAAACAAGGAACTCAAATCCACCCAAAACCAAATCAAGAGTCTGGACACAATAATCAAAATCAAAGGGTTTTCCCATGTGTGAACTCTGGACCATCTTCGAACAACAACTGGCTCGATTATTTTAAGGCACACTCAGACCTGTGTAGCCAGGTGGAGTCAATGCTTGGTACTTGCACACACTTGCATCACCAAGCAACACCAAAACACATATACATATATATACAAACAATGACAGGAAAGGAAGGAGGAGTGTGACATCGTGTAGATCTTCCATAGGAGTAACTACGACTGCCTCCCCTCATCTGGAAAACATGCCAAGAAGGATACATATAGATCATAAAATGAGTTAGCAGGGTTAGACCAATAATCATAATTATAATCATAATAAAATCTAACATATAAACTGATCTCATATGGTAAATATATCCATTAACTAAAAAATGCAACATTATAGACATATCTCGGAAAGTAAGTTCTCATCACATGTGAGTCCATAGAAGATAAAAAGCATAATATCAAATCTGAAAATAGTAAATAACATCTCTAGGGTAGGTATTACATCTTCAGTGATTAGACTTTTGCAGATTTGTCTTTCGTTTGAGGTCTCTAGGACTTTGTATGTAGTAGTTGTTATTTATAACACTCTTTATATTTATAGTAAGTTTTGAGAGGCTTGAAGAAGGACCCCTTCTATTTTTAGAAATGGGGCATGGTCGTATGTAGGTTGATCATGTTAGCTCCTAGTTCAGACGACGTGTAAGGATGATGAGCAATAATGGAGATATTAATATTTATTTGGCTAAAATAAATATAATAGTTTTGAGCTGATATTATTGAGTTATAAACCAACTATGGATTTTTAAGTGAAAAATTAAAAGTGGGAATATACCTTTTATCCTACATTGGCCAGGAAAGTGTTTGAGCTCTCACATTAAAAGGGAATTAAGAGCTCATTCTCATGGGGATATCATGTTGATTGTTGAATTGGGATTTTCTTCTCTGGAGCATAGGAGTTGGTGAGAGACCAAGGGTTTCAATAGAGTTCTAAGCTTACCAACATTGCAGAGTTTTTTTCTTCTTTGTAGCAACAATCAAAGGGTGTGAAATATTCACCTTGTAGGATTTGAGCAATACAAATCCACAAAACCTGAAGATCACCTGCATACAAAAACCTGTTACAAGGAAGTAGAGACAAGAAGAGGGCAAGGGTTTGACTCAAAATATGAAGAAGAAAATATCCTCAAATAATGAATGAATAAAATATACAATGGATCATCCTTATAAAGGAGATCGAAAGCCTTGAAAGGCAAACCCTAGTGCATGTAATAATTAGTTTAACTATTACATGACTAATGCATGCAAGTTTATATTTAAAACAACTAGTGCATGTGTGTTTAACTAAAGAAAAATGAATTGACATCTTAAGAAGGGAGTAAATTTAATTAATATAATTAATACTTTGCTCTAACACCCCCCCTTAAGATGAGCAACAATATAGCTACAAACAATGCAAGAAGAAAGCAAAGGAAACTACAGTGTTGAAAGCATAAAAATGGGTCCCAGCAACATGGCATGATGAGGTACCCAGCACAACCAAATCTCTGTAAAATAGAGAAATAGAGAAAACCCAGTGGGAAAAAAACCCTACTTCAAAAAGAGATAGAAAAATGTAGAAAAAGAAATGGCTCAAGAGACTCTCTCAAAACCATAAGTACAATGCCCCCATGAGAGAGGGATGAGACACCAAAGCCCCCCTAAAATGATGGAACCCTTGTGGAAATGATCGAACCAATGCAACTCCAATGTGGAAGAAAAAAAGGCACAGAACAAGGAAACCCCTGAATGAGAGGTGAAATTGGAAGGCCTAACTGATGCTCAAAGGAGAAAACATGAGGATCTTGAAAGGGAATCCCAATGCAGGTGGTGTGATAGGTGTGCTAACACTGTCATGAAAGAAGAGATGAACATCCTCTGTAGAATCCTCAACAAGTGCACTTGGTGGCTCGATGAATGGAGCTAGAGGGTCAGGTAGTGCTGAAGAATAATCTTGTTGAAGAGAAAAGACCTCAATAGGATGTGGTGTGGCAGTCATAGCAGTGATCTCAGGAACAATACAAAAGTTCAAGTGACTCGACTGCACCACATGAGGCTCTCGCAAAAGAGGAGAGTTGTGCTCTGACAATGGAGATGGTGGACCAAAGTGTGAGAAGGTGTAGAGATGGATGGAATGATCAACTATCCTTGTAGCAAAAATGCCTCATGTCACACTATCCTGAATGAAGATTGAATCTGTAGTGAACTCAACTGTCTTCCCTGATCCACTGTGTGTAATCTGATAGATTGAGAGAAGGTTTACAGATAGAGATGGAACATACAATACATCATTGAATGTGCCATCTTGAATGCCTACTGAAACTTTCCCACAGACTGTCAGGATAGTGTTATTTCTCACGAAAATATGAGGAATGGGAGAAGCCTCAATAGTAGAGAAGACTCCTTGAGAAGATGCCATATGGTGAGAAGCACCTGAATCTAGTATCCAAGGGACCTGTGAAGGGGATGCAATGGATACCTATAATGCATGACCCTGTCCAAAATCTTGTCCAAATGTCAAAGATGTGGAAGAAGACTAAAAAGCAGACCCCTATGAGGTAGAATAGGATGGAGAGGAAACAATGCTCTTCTGAAGAAGAGCTTGCAAATATGCAATCTGTTTCTCATAGCCATCAAATCTCTTCTGAAAACAATGTGACTCATCATGAGGTCCCTTTTGACAATAGGAACATGTAGGTCTCTCAATCTTATGTTTCTCCTTCTCAGAAGAAGATGGTGGGCCAGTAGAGTGCTGAGAAGAGGAATCTGATATCTACTTAAAAGAGGAATCTAATATCTACTTCAGCTTTCCTTTGGATGGCTGGGCAACCAATGCTTGGTTCTTTGATCCTGTTAGAGAGTGCAACTGAGTAAGCTTGGCTTGCTCTCTAGTCAAATGATCACATAACACCTCAAAAGTGGGCATGGTGAATGTAGCTCCCAAAGCATCCATGGCAGAATGAAAAGTAGAAGAGAAGATCTGAAAGTTTCCCCTAAGCTTAGACAGAATCAGATAAATGCACTCTTTATCAGTATTTTGCTTTCTACATCCATGTAACAAAGATCTCTGTTGTTTGAACTTCATCAAAAAGTCCTCAATAGAGGGAAAAGAATCAGGTACAAGAGAGGTAAGCTCTGCCTCAATCTGAAGTTCTCTGAACTCATTCATTGTACCAAACAATGTGTTAAGCTTGCTCCACATAGCTAGAGGGGTATTGCACCCATCAAGATGAAACTATAAGCTATCTGATACCTGTAAAGCAATCAACCCCATAGCCTCATCCATCTTGTTTTGATGCTGCATGATCTCAAAGGGCCTATGTAATACTGGCTGCACTATATCTAGACAAGACCAGAGCCTTTTGAATAGAAAAGTCGTGTCATGCTGTCTGGTACCAAAAAAACTCTAAAATGCAAAATTGTCTAAATTGGACGTGCCTTATATCACACTAGGGGTTTTTGGGCATTGCGAGCTCAATGGTGGGGTCTGTTTGAGCTCAAAGTGCACCAAAATTTAGGGACCCCCTAATTTCAATAAAAAATAACCAAAAAATCCCTAATCTAAATCCTTCAAATGCGAACAAGCTGTACCAGATTAGGCGCTGATACCATGTAGGATTTGAGCAATACAAATCCACAAAACCCAAAGATCACTTGCATACAAAAACCTGTTACAAGGAAGTAGAGACAAGAAAAGGGCAAGGGTTTGACTAAAAAATATGAAGAAGAAAATATCCTCAAATAATGAATGAATAAAATATACAATGGATCATCCTTATAAAGGAGTTCGAAAGCCTTGAAAGGCAAACCCTAGTGCATGTAATAATTAGTTTAACTATTACATGACTAATGCATGCAAGTTTATATTTAAAACAACTAGTGCATGTGTGTTTAACTAAAGCAAAATGAGTTGACATCTTAAGAAGGGAGTAAAGTTAATTAATATAATTAATACTTTACTCTAACACAATTTTGCTTATTGGGTTGGTTTCATATAGAGGTTGTACTGATTGGAGAAATAAATTTCATAATTTATTAATAGATTGAAGGCATATTTTATGGTAGATTGAGGGCGTCATAATGAGAAGCTATTGGTTGTTTATGGTGGTTTGAAATCATTGATTTTTGCTAGTTATTCATTCACCCTACCCTCTCTTCCATACTTGGTTTGATTTTGTTAAAGGAGGCACCCAAAAAAAATCAACAAAAATATCGAAGAGGGATGCCTAGCTGAACCACAATGATTGATACCATCAATTTGGGGATTGGTTGTTGATAGAAGGAGATACAATCTATTGTATGTTGCTTTTTCATCCAAGAAGGGTTTCAAAGTAATTTCTACAATGAAAATGGGTATGCATTTTAATGTAAAACATTCGAGTATTCTATGCCCAAAGTATTGTTAGTATTGAATTCTAGAAGTTTTTTTCATGTTTATGCATTATTTTTATAAGAAACCATATTAAAAACACAAAAAAAAATTGAAAACAATAAAAACCAAAATGAGAAGTTTCAGTTCAGCAGATAGAGCCTTGGAAGGGTTCTTACATTAGTATCAGAGCATTTTCTTACTAGCCTGTGAGGTTTCGTGTTAGATTTCTCAATTGCATGTCATCTTTTTAGTTGCACGTCAAAGTTTTTAGTTGCATGCCATTTTCAAGGAGTACAAATTTTTGGGGTTTGATTTAAAAATTCATTGAGCTCCCACAATTGGTATTAGAGTAACCAGTACTCTTGTTTAGTTTTAGTATGGGTAAAATGAATTCTATACAGGATCTCATGCCAAAGCTCATGCAAGCCTTTCAAAACTATGATAGGAATTTAACAAAGTTCTTACAACATCCTGAAATTTTGGATATGTGGATGATGTTTGCATCACAATGAGACAATAGAGATTTCACATGTGGATGATGTTTCATTGGAGTTGTTGAATGTTAGTTATCAAGGTTTGGGTACTAATGATGCAATTTATGATGAAGATTCATGCCACAATGAGTCTTATTTTTCATATCATGCCTTAGAAAGCAAATTAGAAAATTAACTTGTTAGCATTGAATCCCAAGATCGTGCCTTGGATAGACATACAATGACTTTGGCAGTGGAAGTGTGTGAAGGTATTGACATAACATCAGATTCTACCTTGCGAGTTGAGCCATCCTTTTAAGTACATAGCAGTAGTACCATTGATTATATTATGAGTAAAGTATATAGCACTTATGATGTTTCTTATCATGGGGAGAGTGATATTGATTCAACCTCATATTATAGTGTAGATGTTGAATCGGGAAGCTTGTATGGGAATCATAAGTTATAGAGTCCTCATCATTTGGTTGGGCAACTAAAGGTGAATGACAACATGATTGACACAACTATTGAACATTTTGATGTTTCTTGTCAAATGTTGGCTACTTGTGGTTGGAGCACTCTTGTGATAGATGAGCATTGTGATAGTGTTCTTTCCCTTGCAAAGTTTCATGCACTTCGTGAAGCAATTGGAATAATAATTTTTTTTAACCTACAATTACTTGTAGACAAAGATTATCTTCTCGATTAGGATGGTATATGTTGTGATGCACCGAGGGGAAAGGAAGATGAGGTAGATGAGCTCACCCATGAGCTTGGGGTGACTATGGACTCATCGGAGAGCACCCAGTTGGCCCTTTAAGAGTCACAATCATGATTAGAGAAGTTTACCATGGAGTTGAGCCAAGCACAACCTTCACCATTTGTAGTTACAGTAAAATTTCCAACAATGGCAGTTGGTGATGATTTGATATCCACAAGTTGTAGTGAGGATGTGGCTACATCCATCGCTGATGTTAGATTCTCCCAAGGTCAGTACTATGTCAGATGATGTGGGTTAGATTGTTGATATCTCTTGTGGGGAAGTGGTAGATTCTACAGGGAGTTGTGTGTTAGTACATGACACTACTCCATAATCTTCACATGGGATTTTCCCGATGTCATCTAGTTGGGAGTATGGATCTCATGTTTATTTGTTTCCCTCTCCTAGAAGCAAATTTGTTATTTCATCTCATGCAATTGAGGGTGATAGACAACTTGTTGTGTCACAAAGTCAGAGTGATCAACTACAGGTTTTAGAGGGTAAGGTTGATTCTGCCTTCTTTCTTTTATCATGCAAATACATTTGTTGAGTACCTTCTTGAGAGTCTAGAGTTTCAAGAGGGCCCATTTGGGGTCACTAGGGATAGTCTCATTCATAGTTCATGAGCTATTAGATGTTTTATGGGAGTTATTGTAGGTACTCTAACTACAATGTTTCTTCATAGAGACTTTATGGTTGGGTTTGCAGAGAAGGTTGCTAGAGGACCTACCCTATATGATTCAGGGTCAGATATTGGAGCCATCTCCTAATTCTAAAGTTATCAATGATGAGCCATTGACAGATATTGGAGCTTTCTATTGTAATTACATAATGAGGAGTGCTCATCATTTTTCTTTTGATCCATATGTGGAGGACTTGATGATGCGTCAGTGTAGATTGGCTTTAGGATTGTACCATCCTTTGTGGGATGGGTATTCATCATATTAGTAGATGGAATTAGTTCCTGCAAGTTGGTGGGGGGCTACTTGAAAATTCATCACATACATGATAGATTAGTCGAGGATGGAGATAGTGGTTGTGATGTAGATACCTTCAAGAGTTCTTATCTCCATAATACAGATGGATATGTGTCTCAATTTTATTAGGATCCAAGTGGCGATAAGGTTAGCATTGTAGTTTGGGTGGGTTCTCTTGGTTGGCTTCACAAATTTTGGTATGGTGAAGTTGGGATTAGAGTTGAGAAACGGAAGCCTAAGAATGTCCATTTTGGAAAACTTCTATATTGGCTATAGGATCCATGGATTGTTCCATCTAATGGATTTCTTCTTCCTTCGGTTGGGGTTGACTTAGTTGCAACATACAATGGGATTATGTTGACGCAAACGGTAAACCTTCCACATCTTTTCATTGAGGCTTCATGCTTGCTGCACGGTCATTTTAAATTGTCGGTCTCTTATCTCTTTAACTATGGCAAGATTTAACCACTCTTCTTCTAGAGATCACGTGACAATAGGCTTCCTCAGGGTTGCTAAAAGTTTTTCTTAACCATGGTTTCATTATGTGATTCAATAATAGCCATCGATCCTTCTCTTTATCTACGGTTCCTCTTAATTGCTTTACAAACCCTACGGTCCCACCAAAACTGTTTCCTTTTATCTTCACATCTAATCGGAGGGCTATCGCGATCCCATGATGTATAAAAATTGGTTACTTTTTGTTAGAGGCATCACGACCATTGTAGATCTTTTCCTAGATTTAATCGGACCTTTAGACTGCATACTAATTGGGCCTACTTGATATTAATCACCGGTACTTGGAGATTTAGTGATAACTATATTTGCTCAGTCATTGAATGTTTTTTGACTTAACCACTACCCTATAAGATCATGAGAAAACTATCGTGCTAGATCACCGAAGTTGAAGACATCACCGCCAAGTACTAGGAGACTTGGAGAAAGCCTTTTGCCAACTCGCTAGATAAAACTGACTAACTACCCAGGATTTTGCTGAAGCATTCAACGAACATCAGGTTTTGCACTGCATAACGACTAGGCCCGCCTGATAGACATTGGTAAATTGACTTGATCGGGACCGAAAGACTTAACATTTTTGTTAGATTTCTCTTTGCTTACATCTGTCGAACTTAGCACTACCAATCAGCTGAGCCTAAAACACATAAGATTTTCAAACATTGGGACTTAGGAAAAAATTGAAAGTGTGTTGGGGCTTTAGATTTAGGAAAAATAAAGGGTCCGCTAGGAAAACAAACTTTTAGAAGATCCGGCCCTGCCTGATGATGACTTAAGACATGCACTGCAAAGGGGAACCTATGTGGCTGGAAAAAGAAACGATCAATTAGAAAGTGTCATGCCCAAAAATTTGAGCAAAACACAACTACAAATTTTTTTCTAAAACCTACTAAACAACTATAAACAATCACACCAATGCAACTAAGAAGAATTCACTAACTGGCACAAGACCCTATGTGCACGCTAAACAGTGCAGAGAGAAAATAGGCAACTGAAAATATTAAAGTTTTTGAAAAAACCCCAAAGGTCAAACCATACTAAGTTGACCATGTTTGACCAATTTTGACCAAAATTCAAACCTTAATAAATAGCTCTAAACAAAGCTACAAGGTACCCTAGACTACTAGCTTTGACCGACACGCAAATCGAGACAATTCACTAAAAGTTAACCATCATCAAAATATGCACAACTAAGCTAAAATGGTATAAAAATGCAACCAAGAATAATTGGGCATGGATACCGAGGCATTTGACTAAGGTTTGACTGAGAGTTGACCAAAAAGTCAACTATGCCCAAATATGTCCGACAAGGTTCTACAAGGGTTAAAATACGTTAGGGAAGGGTTTGTGCATGCAAACCAAGGTTATGTCCAAGGTTTGACTAATGTTGACTGAAAGTCAACCGTGCACGAGATTTGGTCAACAAGTCTAATAAGGTCATTAAGACCCTAGACAAGACCCAAAAAATGATGATAACAATAAATCATTAGCATCAGAAAAGAATATTTAATAAACTATTTAAATAAATCTTTAATAAAATAATCTATTCTATTAAAACAAGTTAATCTATATAAGATTAGATTTTATTTATTTAGATATTAACCATGTCTTAGCATAATATATTTACACTATATTATTTAATACTAAAAATAAATTAAATGAACTTTTGCCTTTACCATGACAACTAATTTAAAAATATACCAATGATTAAATAAACTAATCATTTTTATTCATTAAAAGGACCAATTTTAAAAGAATAAAAAAATTTCAAGATAAATATTCAAGTTAAATATCCAAGTTAAAATATTCTAGGATACACCCCTTACTAACACTTAAGTAAAATATCCTCATTTAATGAAGTTTTTATAAATTACCCAAGATATTTTTTAAAATAAGACTATAAGTATAGTGACTATACAAATAAATTAAAATCTATTTGCTCAATCATTTAACTTACTAATTGTCTCCTGACAGTGGGATAGATAAGGCTCCTCAGGAAGGCTTGAGGAAGTGGACAAGATCCAGCACTATGAAAAAGGACACCCAGGAACCTGATAAAGATCTCTCAGACCTTAAGGAGGTGAAAGGGTGTCTGAGCTTGAGATTCATGCTGCAGAGATTCTCAGAGAATTGCCTGAGCTGTTCTCCTAGCTTTTGGCTATTCCTGGTTTTTTGTTCTACTTTCCTGCTTTCTTTTACTGGTTTTATCTTGCTTTCTGTTGGGGGGTTGTTTCACCTGTGGCTATTTTGTTTTTGCTACTTTAAACACTTTATCTATGTTAAACTTCTATGTATTGTAAGGGTTTCAAGGCCCCATTAAAACCTGTTTTCCATAATAAAAAACTTACTAATTTAATATCTTCAGTCTAGATTTAATAGATCTATATTTTCCAATATCAAATTTTTAAATAAATAATTTTAATTAGAAACTAAGCTATTGAATGAAATATATAAACATAACAATATTAGAAAAATAAAATAAAATAAAATAAAAAGATAACTACTCTAAAACTTCATATTTAACCAATTTAAGAGGAAATCTTTAAATAAATCCTAAAAGCATTATTATAAAACTATTTTAATATCATATATAAAAAGAATCAAATAAAATAAATTACCAGCTAAATATTAATAAAATGAAGTTTAATTGTATGCACCCTAAAACGGTCGCCTAGACTTTGGACCCCCATTCAGCAATTTATCAAATCCCTGAATCAATATTTTAAAAAATTAACATTTTTTAATTATATCAATTTCCTTGATCAAAACCTATTTCATCATTTTCGATTATTTGCCTTGGGCTAACCATTTTATCCTAAAGTCTTTATTTATTTAAAAGGAATTTCCTCCCCTTTTATTAAATAAAAAGTCCCACTTTTCATCTTATCCTAAGTTGCACAAATAAAGCATTATTCTTATTTTATAAAAAGAAGAAAAACACTTTTTGTTTCATATGGACACAAAAATCAACTCTTATTTTCTCATTGGAGGATATTTGTGCACATAGATAGCTCCTCTTTCAAGCTCCACCCTTGATTAAATCTTTTGCCTCTTAATCTCCATGGTCCATTCCTTTTCAATTCTTTTAAAAGGAGAGCTCTTTTCTCATTCTTAGACCCCCAACTTTTTATGCTAATCTTATGCTGCAGGATTTCTTAGAGACTTTGGAGCTTTTGGAGATCATTTCTTGCATTCTAGTTTCTTTCTTGCATCATAGCTTTCATGGCACCTAGCTTAGTTTTCTTTATGCTTTAGATTAGCTCACATAGCTTAATTAGCAAGGGTTTGTAATACTTTCATTTCATAGCTTAGCTTGCATCTTCATTCTTAGCATAGTTGCATTGCATCTTTATTGTTGATTCTTGAAGATATTGGCATTCTTGCCCTTGTCTCTTTGAATCTCTCATTGTGTGGTTTACTAGCAAGGTTGCATGCTTCAATAGCTCTAGCTGAGAGCACCATCAACATCCTTGTGACTCCATGCCTAGGGAGCTCTAGGTCACTTTCTCAAGGTTTCCCATTCATGGATTCCCTTGGAAGTAATGACTTAGAGAAGTGCGCTATTTAGTGTGTACATTTTTGGTGCCCACCATGGGGTAGAACACTACTGTTTTGTCCTCCATTTTATGCATTTCTAACATTTTTTCATCATCATTTAGCTTTAGTTTCAGCTCTCTGGTTTTTTTGTCTCAGATTATCGTATGAACTTTTTCCAGTGTCGTGCGATAGTTTATTATATACTGGTGTGATACTTTACCAATTAAAGTGTCGCACTCTTTACAACATTCTGTCACACTATTACAGTACTCTTTGTCACCTACAAGTAAAGTGAACTATCGCACAAAAGAATATTATCGCACCAGTATACTGTACAGTATCATGTGATTCTTTTGGCAACTAAACTATCACCTGTGCCTGGCAATGAGTTGTCTTGGAGTTCTTTTTGGCTGAGTTGTGATTTAATTAGCTTGCTGGTTTAGTTTACTGTGGTTAGGCAGAGTTTATTTGTAGATTTTATTTGAATTTTGATTTTGCTAACCATTGTGGGGCTAACAAGTTGTGGTTGTAGGTGCTCTTATTGCTTAAAATATTTTTCCAAAAGAACGCATGTCAAAGCTCCAAATGCTAAAGGGCTACTAATTATTTTTGTAGGGTTGCCCAAAAGTATAAAAACAAATCAAGTGCTTGTTTAATTGCTTTCATTTTAAATGTGGCATATACTAGTTGCTTCATTTCATAGGCACTTAATATCTTGTTGTAAGAATCTTTTGGTGGTAGGAGAAGTATGTTCTTCACCCTTGTGGTGAACCAAAAAACTTGACCCATCTTTAGATTTTGAAAGCAAGAGGGTAATTAAACCTTTACTTGGTGTGTTTGGGAGAAATTTTTGAGCTAGGAGAATATGCTCTTCACCCTTGAGGTGAAATAGAAATCTTGACACTCAAAAGTTGATCCACTTTTTGTTTAGCTTTTAAAATTCTTTAGCGGGCCCGCTCTTGAGCAATCAAGAAGAACGACCCAAGTGGGGACAAGCTTTTCGCTAGCTATTCCAACCCACTATAAACTCAAGGCTATCAAGGACACAAAACCTTGGTAGACGTAGTACTTGTCTTCGCTTGATGTGAGTAACTTGTGAGATTGTGACCATGAGGAAAATATCAAGTAAGGATGCTTAAGGTACTCTTGTGGCCGCGAGGTCCGTTACTTGCCACAAAGTAAGGAGTCCCTTTGGGGAGCAAGAGGGGCATTACGAACGGGAGCTCTTACTAAGAACCATAGATAGAAGCCACCCTATTTTGTCACTTAGCTTTTTGGTGCAAGGATTGATCTAAGTGGACTAACCTGGATCACCCCAAGATTACTCACCATCTGTGTTCCTTTGGTTGTGTCATTGGCACTTCCACGACAAAGCCAATATCTATTGTGGGTAACCACTTTGTGTGAGGCAATGGAGCATCAAGTGTGGGCCAAGTTGTTAAGTATTGAGCCATTGTCCTTTTAGGCTAGTAAGTGCTTGAAGTGTTCTCATTGTGATCTACCCTTGTAAACGTTCTCAAACATCAAACATCATGGTAGCATTCATAGGATTTTATTGCTCTGATATCACAATTGTTTGTCTTGGCAAGGTTTCTTTTGCCCTTGTGCAAGTGTTTTATGACATGTTTGATCACCTATTGTTTGCAAACCTGTCTATTTATTGTTGTCACTATGCTTGAAATCGAAAAATCCAACCTTCAAACTGAAATTTTGACCAAACTGCCCTTAAAACTAAAATTTAAACACTGTCTGGTCAATTATCATGTGACACTTCGTTGCTGCACAACCATCGCACTGCTTGCTTGGAAAACATCGCACAAGCTTCCTAGAAACTGTTGCACTATTGTGTACGAAACATCATCCTACTACATTGTATCATCCTATTGTTCTAAGAACTATCGCACGGGTCATTTTGTTGTCTCATTGTTGTCTGTCATTCGAAATTGATTTGTGTCATCTTCTAGTCTTTCTTGGTCAGTCTAGGCCGGATCTTAGGTACTGTAACATGTTGCTCAATATCCAAATGAACTCAAATGGTATCAATTTGCACAAAATGACTTTTGATCTTCTTTCTTCCACATGTCCCATGTCTTCCTAGTCTCTCATTTTCTTCTTCCTTCATGCTTCTTCCTCTTCTTCCTAAACTCTTCACATCTTCTTGATTCTTTTCCTCTTATTATCTAGTCTACCTTCTTCTATTCATCTCTTTTGTCACTTCCATGCTTGGTTCCTCCTCTTCTAGAACCATAAGTTTCAACTATCTTTCTATAGAACCTCTCTTGAAAATGGATGATCTTGATCTCCTTGCTCAAATTGAAAAGTATCATTCCTCCAAAACTCTTATTGATGATAAATTCATGACAAAAATACAAAAGAAAGCAAGTGAATCACCCACCTTTGGTAGAATCATGTTCATAATCCTCTCATGATCTTCTTCTTCCAAACATTCTTCATCATCTAAGTCTTCTCATTCGAATTCCTCATCTTCCAAGTCTTACCATGACTCTTCTAGACATTATTCGCATTCCTCATTATCCAAGTCTTTTTCCTCCACTAGGTTTTCACTTTCCTCTTCTTCATGGTCTCGTTCCTCTTCTACTTCTCCCAAGAGTCTTGCTTCTCTTCTCGAGACATACCATAATGAGCAATGTGACAATCCTTGTAATACCTCTTCCATGAAGAGTGATACGCCCGTCTTTGATGACTATGATGATGGACAATGTAGTAATACCTATGACACCTCTACTCCTAAGAGTCCTCCTAGTCGTGTGCTCGTGCTTACTAGAAAGGGATCATCACATTGGATAGATCATGATGGTGATCCATATGACTCTGATTTTGAAAGAGACTATGATGCTTGTTGTGAACAATATGATACATCTACTTCTATTGAGGAGGAGAAAGCTTTCCGTGCTGATTATAAACGTAGATACTATGAGCATTTCTCTAAAAAATCTCATGCTGAAAATAAAGATTACACTCTTGAGCAAGATCATGTTCCTGATAGACCTTTATCTTGTGATGGTTCCCTTCCATCCCCTACTTCTTCCAATACCCATACATTTTCTAAAGCTTCCAAGTCTTCCAAATCTTTCACAAATCCTTCATCCAACAAAGATCCTAATACTTTTCATGTGGTTCCCTATAGTTATCCTCAAGGGCTACCTCTTAAAGAAACTCAAGCTAACCTTCACTTGGCTGCAAATACTTTCAATAATGATAAACCTAAAGAGCCTAATCCTTTATGCACTATAATACCTACTTTAGCTAATCCTTCACTATTTCTTCCAAAGTCTCTCATACAGTTCCAACATGCTTCCTTGTCCTTAGAAGTGGCACCATGTCAAGAGGACTTTAAAAATGATAAAAAAAAAAAACATAAAGAAAGATCATGATCAAGAACCCTCCATGTCATCCAATCCTTTTCATGATGTCTCTCATCCATTTCGTGGTTCTTTTGATCCTCTAAACCCTTTCTCATCCATTCCACCATATCTTCAGTCTTCTCCTAAGCAAGATCAAGCTACTACTTCCAATGTTAAGCCTATTGAAAATCAAGAGAAAAATGATATGTTTATGCTATCCAAAGCTCCTTGTCAAGATCAAAGTCTTTCATCTTCTTGTTCTATCACTCCATGTTCGCTTCCACTTCCAACTCTTCCTAAGTTTTTGCAAGCTCTGAACAATCCTATCAAAGAAGTTTCTCATATTCAAGATGTTCATAATCCTATTGCAAATCATAACGCTCACTCTAAAGATGCTGATCTCCTTGGTTGTCATATAGATGCTGATGAACTTATTGATTATCCTTTTGTATCTTCTGCATCCTTCCTTGGACCTCCTCCACCAATACTAAGGGCTTCATGTCTTCCTTCCATCTTGGGTCCTTATGTCCCTTCACTTTCCCCTCCTAATGCTCCTAATTCATCATCCATTTTGGGTCCTTATGTCCCTCCATCTCCTATCTTTCCTCAAGATCAACATAGATGTATACCTTTGAATCCTTTTCATCCACCCACCCATCTAAACCAGTCATATCCTCCTTCTTCTTCCACAAGTCCCAAGTCTTTTAGAAGTAACTTGAATGTTCAATACAAGAAAAAGAAGCAATAAAAGAATCCATAAAAAAAGAAGATCACCATGTCTCTTCTAATTGACATGGAAGCATAAAGTCAAAAGAGATATCTAAGAAGAAAACTACAAGACAAGTATGGGTTCCAAAATCCATCATTGAAGATATTCTCTCTAAATCATCAAAAAGAAATGAAAAGCCTACGACAATATGGATTCCAAAGTCTCTTTTGAAAGAGTCTAATGTTGAGAAACAAGTGAAGTTGACATTCAAGCTTCCAAAGTCTTCCACTTCATCTTCTTCCAAAAACATTCTTCCATTTCATGCGCCTAAACCACAACCTCTGCTATCCATTCACCATATTCCTTCATTCACATCTCCTCCATCCTCTCACCACACTTCAAGGTGTGTGTTGATGTTGATCTTTCCTTCCTTTCCATCTACCCTTTTACAATCTTTTCATTCATTATCCCTCTACCTTCTATCCTTTTTCCTCATTTTCCTATTCCTTCTATCTTCCAACCTCACTCGCTTTACATAAAACCTTATCCTCCATTTTTCTCTTCCGTTTTCCTTTCCCTATCAGCATATTTGAGAATATCATTTTGAATCTTTGACATGTCATGGCTTATCCTTTCAAGGAGCATTATCTAAAAAGCTTGTCTTCTTTCAAAATATTAAGAAAAAAAAAGAAAAAATTGAAAATGTGCCTTGGTGGAAACCTAGAAACAAGCGCCTTGGTAGCAAAAGTAAAGAGAAATAAATTTGTCCTATGGTGAAAACCACTCCCTTGTGGCACCTTGGATAAGTACCATGATGAAAACCTAACAATCAGGCATCATGCGTAGTTCTTCTACATATTTCATCTATTTCGCCTTCTCTCTTTGATCTTGACAATATTGAACTATCCACAAATATTTGGCTATCTTGTGAGCTATCTTACGATGATCTTGCTTTCATTCCATTCATGTTTAGCCTTCATATTTATTTTCCTCCATTCATTATAGTCTTTCGCTATCATTTTCCCCTTTGGTCTTGATCTAATAAAAAAGAGTAAAAAATGATGCTATGAAGCCTCTTGACATGTCTATTCCTTTGCACTGCATCCTTTCCTTCTTTTTCATTACGCTTTTGTGACTTATCCTATGCTAGCCTTTCATTGCTTGTCCAAATGTGCTTTACATGATAATTTTTCCCTAGCTTGGGTACTCTTGAGGAGTTTGCCTTTGAGGATTTCTTCCTTTCATTCTCCTTCATTCTCTCGTCTTTCATCTCTTCCACCAGCTTGCTAATCCTTCTTGTCCTCCACCTTGCTAGACATTGGGACTACATGATCTGATCTTGCTTGGGAGTTTGATGCTCGTTCTGTCTGGGGGCATCCTTTGTACATACTTATTGATCCTAAAAAAAAATCCCAAAAAATGATATATTGTTAAAAATTCTAAAAATTAGAAAATGCCCTGAAAAAATGATCTTAGCGAAAACCTAGCAATAGATGCTTTGATATATCTCCAAAAAAATTATATATTTCAAAAATACCAAAAAATAAAAAAATTCAAAATCCCAAAAAATAGTCACACTTACCCAACTGTGTTTTTCAACACTCCCCTAGCGTCCAATATTTCTCAACACTTATCAGATACCCTACTTGTAGTTTAAAATGATGTGATATTTCTCACCGGCAGATGCGATACTCAAAGTTTGACTCTATGACCTACACACATGCACTTGATGAGACTTGCTTGACATTATTTCTTTGTGTGCTATCTATGATGATTTCTTTGCCGAGTGTTCTCTCCCTAATAATTTTTGATGATGTTGAGCTAGAAGACTGGGGGCATGAGGACATGTTTTATTTCTTTTTCTGCCTATGGGTATATTTTGTTAATCCTAACTGTTATGAGCACTCATGCTTGATCCACTTGACACTAAGGATCTACAAGGTATTATCCTTGACTTTTTTTGGCAAGTGCATGCTTTTTGTCATCTTGACTTTCTTGTTTCTCGATGCGAGCATAATCTTGTTATACTAAACTTAGGGAACCTCATTGCACTAGTCATCTTAACCTATATGTCTTTGGTGCCTAGGTGAGATTTCCACATTTCTATCTGATATAGATCATATTTATATACTCATAATTATACTAGTGTGTATTGTATGATCTTGTGATGCTACCAATAAAGCTCGATGATGATTATTAGAGTCTAATGACATTGTGACCTTGCAAGTAAACCACTTTTCATAGTAGCTTGCATTTTTGGGTTCATGTTAGTTAGTTTTGCATCTTGCATATGGAGAGAGCTCTCCTTTCATCTTTTGTGGACTTGTTGGTCAACTGCGCTCGCCTTTCAATATTTCTTGATCATGTCTTTCACTCCTTGTCTTTCATATCACATCTTTGACCTAATATAGCATTTTGACTTTTTGACCAATTTTCAAAAGACCTCATAATTGTGTGAAAATTGCTCTCCTAGCTAATTTCGACATCTTGGATCCATTTTTAGACTCAAAATTAAAATTTAAGTTCATCTTGATAGTCAAAATCACATTTCCAATTTTCATCCTCTTCTGCGCAGTTGGCTGACCTTTTGAGGCCTGATCCTTCGATCTTCGCTGGGGCATCCTCATTTCTTCATCCCCATCTCTTTCAATCTTCTAGTCTACCATTCATTTCATTTGCTTCATCTCTCTGAGGGTTTGACTTCATCTTTATCCTATGTATTTTTCAGTCAAACCTAGTCAAACTGGGGCATATCTTCACTGCTTGATGGTTATCCTATTGTCCATCTTCGATTATGAGTTCTAGTACCTTGATCAAGTTTATCAATTTTCTATTTTTGTTTACCTAATTTTGATTTCGATTCTGAGAGGGCAATACCTATCAGCTTTAATCTTTGATTCAGCTTATCAATCATCTTTGCTTGAGATTCTTATCTCTTATTTGAGACTTGATTATCACCTAGTTATATAGGTGTTGGTCTTGTCTTTCATCTTATCTTTGTCAGCTTTTGCTTATGCTTGTCTTGATGTGTTCTCATCTGTCGAACACACATCTGGATTGTTTTGTGATCCCAAATCGATCTCACATTTTGATTCCATTCTTTGACTACATATCCCAAATCGATCTCACATTAGTCAAAAAGGGGCAAATGTATGCACCCTAAAATGGTCGCCTAGACTTTGGGCCCCCATCTAGCAATTTATCAAATCCTTGAATCAATATTTTCAAAAATCAACATTTTTCAATTATATCAATTTCCTTGATCAAATCCTATTTTATCATTTTCGATTATTTGCCTTGGGCTAACTATTTTATCCTAAAAATTTTATTTATTTAAAAATAATTTCCTCCCCTTTTATTAAATAAAAAGCCCCACTTTTCATCTTATCCTAAGTTGCACAAATAAAGCATTATTCTTATTTTATAAAAAGAAGAAAAACACTTTTTGTCTCATATGGACATAAAAGTCAACTCTTATTTTCTCATTGGAAGATATTTATGCACATGGATAGCTCCTCTTTCAAACTCCACCTTTGATTAAATCTTTTGCCTTTTAATCTCCATGGTCCATTCCTTTTCAATTCCTTTAAAATGAGAGCTCTTTTCTCATTCTTAGACCCCCAACTTTTTATGCTAATCTTATGTTGCAAGATTTTTTGGAGACTTTGGAGCTTTTGGAGATCATTTCTTGCATTCTAGTTTCTTTCTTGCATCATAGCTTTCATGGCATCTAGCTTAGTTTCCTTTATGCTTTAGATTAGCTCACATAACTTAATTAGCAAGGGTTTGTAATACTTTCCTTTCATAACTTAGTTTGCATCTTCATTCTTAGCATAGTTGCATTGCATCTTCATTGTTGATTCTTGAAGATATTGGCATTCTTGCCTTTGTCTCTTTGAATCTCCCTTTGCTCAATAGCTCTAGCTGAGAGCACCATCAACATCCTTGTGACTCCATGCCTAGGGAGCTCTAGGTCACTTTCTCAAGGTTTCCCATTCATGGATTCCCTTGGAAGTAATGACTTAGAGAAGTGCACTATTTAGTATGTACATTAATGTCTTTTGTTTTAACTGGCCCCTCCCATTCCTTAAAAAATATTAACTTAAAACAATAAAGCTTCTAACGCGCTCTACGTGTAATCCCAAACGGGATTTTAAATAATCAGTTCATTTTTTATTTTTTTAAAAAGTGCCCAGCATGATTTAGGAATGAGTAAACAAAATAATTAGTTTAGTAAACTTTTATTTTAAAAGTAAATAGCATATATTTATAAAACTAACTTTTATTATTATTTTATTTACTGGTGTAAATGAGAAGCCTGAAACGTAAAACAACGGGCATTTAGCCCCAATATTTATTTATTTTAAATGCATATATGGAATCCATAATACATTCTTAAAACTTGTATTTGTAAAATTTTTATTTTGATCATTTTATTTTTTGGGAAATATTTTTAAAAAATACACTAAGTACAAAACAAATAAATTAATATTATTTCTTTTTGTACTTAATACATCAATTTCATTTGTAACCAAAATACAAACTAAATAAATTAATCATCAATTTAAAGATTTTCTTTTCTCTACTACACTAACGAAATAATTAAACCTTTAGTATCTAAATATCCTAAAATCGTATACCAAATAATCCAATAATCCTTTTTTTACAAAATAACATAAAATTTCTCATTTATTTATTTCTAAAAATTTGAATGTCTATAACACATGAAATTTAAATGGAGAATACAATTTTTTTTTGTTTTAAATTGTCATAATGACCCAACTTTCCCAAATCCTCCATTTTTCCAATACAAATTTTCAAATAATTCTACAAACTCAAATGTTTGATTTACAAGGAATCCCTGATTCCAAATTTGACATATACTTGAAATTAAATTTACAACAATTTGGAAGGAAAATTACAACAAGTTTCGAACTAAGATTTTCTCTAAGTCCACAATTTCTACAAGCCTTGCGTCATCTGGGTTCCTATTTAAGCATGGTTGACCACGGAGGCTCACCTCCCAACCTAGGCCTTTTCAAGGCCACCCCCGAGCTAGGAGATCCAAATGAAATAGGGTACAAATAGACAACCATAGCATGAAAGAAAACAAGAAAGACATGAAAACAATAAAGTGATATTCCCAACTGGGCTTTACAAGGGGAAGGCCTCCAAGAGACCTTCCTGAAAATGGGGTAGAGGTGGACTATCAGGTGGAGAAGCAAGAACAAGATACAAATATCCCAAGCCACACATGGATTTGGGAAGACCATCTCCAAGAGATATGATCTAACTCTCCTTATGCCCCCTAGGTGCTCATAGGCCATGTTTGGCATCATGGGTATTGTGGAACCCCATGTTTTATCCCTCCACACATAGGAGACTCTGTACATCCTGGGTCTACATCCTACTACCCCCTTCAAGGTTACTCCACCTTCCCTAAGGTGAGTAAACCTTGAAGAAACCCATCCCAAAATGAAATCACCAAGTAAAAACAATATTTTTACAAAACATAAATTTTACAATATGAACCATAAAAAGCCATGGACTCCATTAATGGAGCTCCAAGCTCAACACAAATTTGAAAGAACAAAAGTTAATACAAAGACCAACCTTACACCAAGCAAGTTGAAATTCTGAAAACTTGAACTCCTTCCAAAGCTAGCCTTTCTCCTAAGCTTTTCCCAACAAAGTGATCTCCAAATCTAGAGAGTGGGTGATCAATTAAAACCTTACTCCAAGTTTTTCCTAAATAGGCAAACCTCCTAAAATCTAGGAGCCAGTCAGAAGAGGGAAAGAAACTTTGATTCCCTTCTTCCCACTTGCCTTCCTTCACCATAAATGGAGTTGAGTGCAAGTTTGGGAAGAAGAGAGAGGTTAACCAAAACCTCACAACTCTTCAATCACGAGCAAAATAAAAACCTTGTTTTTAGGAGGTCATAAATGAGTTTTAAGGCTCTTAATGGGTTGAAAGTGACCTCTAACCCCTAGGGTATAAACCTGGGTAGCTAAAATTGACCCCAGTTAACCTATGGGAGGTCAAAAGACCCTCATAAACTCTACATAAAGTTTATGCACGGATTTTTGGTTTGAGTTGACTTCTAAAAACTTCTCAACCCAAGGTTAGTTGATCCTACCCTAAGGTTACACCCTAGTCAAGCCCTTGACCCAAACAAATATAAAATACTTAACCATGCTGACACATAAGCCACAATTTGCCAAATTTGGCACATTTAATTAGACAAATGACATGGATAAATCATATAGACATTAACTAAATTAAATACACACATGCAAACTACATTTACGAATAAAAGACTATACAAAGAGGTCCACGTTTCTTTATACAAAGAGGACCTTGGTATGCACGGTATAAACATAGGTTCCAATACTGAATCCCCGCATATAGATCCATGGTTAGCTTATCCTACACACTCATTGCACACATCAGTAGGTCCAATCAACATGATATAAATACAATACATTATCAATACAACATGGTTTAAAACTATGTCTGTGAATCAATCAACTAAGAATAACTTTGGTTTCTTAAACCAAATTTTCATTGCAATAGTTTTAAAACATCATATAACATCATATGTATTATAATCATAACTAAAATTGAATTAAAACATGTAGTATCTCGAGTGTACCCTGATTACATAATCAGGTACCGAACATATAGTATAGGATTCAACAGATCCTCAAATACATAAGTGTCTCAAATAATCAAGTATGTCTGTGAAATAAGTACTGTAAGCATGGAAAATAAAATAGTATAAATATGACTGTTGGATAGGCCTCACAGAAAGGTAGAAGGCTAACCTAGGGTTTATGAGAAATCATGTATTTTTTAGGGCTCTTCCTCACATCAAGAGAAATTTTTTTTAAAACAGTCCTAACAGTGGCTCTAATTGGGGATGTGTATCTCCTACAAATACAACAAGAACTTTAGAATCTCTTGGTTACGCAGACCACTTCCAAAAAAAAGACACAATTGAAAACAAACACACTATATACAAAAATGTACAAGAAAACCTTAAACTACTGCTCATGGAAGAAAAATACTTCAAGAGAAGTAAAACTTTAGGAATTTTCCATGAACAGGCAATTCCAAAGTATCTCTAGTTAAATCTCTCAAGATATTTGAATATGTTCCCCATTTTCTTTCAATAAGCTATAGGCCTAACCAGATTGGGTCAAATTTCCCATGCTTTCCTTTGTCTTCTAATCTTGCATTCCACATTAAAACAAGGTCATCAGTTTCAAAATTTCTCTAAGTGGCCCTTCTATCATACAGACTCTTACATTGTATCTATAATTTCACATTCCTTTCATGTGCATCCCTCCTTACCTCATCTAATTATATCAACTCATTCATTCTTACTTTCATTTCATCATCTAGATCTTCATCATATGCCTGAATAAACTGATACATCCGCAATGAATTATTTTGAGGCAATCTAGCACTTATTCCATAAATTAAATCAAAAGGGGCACATCATATTGCCTTTTTTTATAGTCACCCTATCAACCCACAATGATAACTATAGCTTTGAATCCCAGGCCTTCTTATTTTTATCTAGTACCCTCTTGAGGATTTTAATCAAATTTTTATTACTAGATTCTACCTGGCCATTTCCTTGTGGATGATAAGGGGAAGAATATGAAATTTGTATCCCAAACTATTGACAAAAGTTATTGAATTCCTATGATCTGAAACACATTGCATTATCTACCACAATAACCTCTAGACAACCAAATCTGGTAAGAATATTTTGCATTATAAAATCTGTCACAACCTTGTTGGTAGCTCTTCTAGTGGGGACAACTTCCACCCACTTGGTAAAATAATCTATTGCTACCAGTATCCAAGAATGTCCCCCACTAGATTTGTTAGGGATCTCACCAATGAAATCCAAACCCCACTTCTAAAATGGTGCCTGAACTGTGATAGGTTTAAGGGGTAGGTTCCCATTAAACTTTAACTTAGTAGCAAATCTCTGACAAACATCACATTTTCTAACAAATCGATGAGCATCTTTGAAAAGTGTAGGCCACCAAAACCCAGACCTAATAATCTTATGGGCTATAGTTTTGGCCATGTAATGGCCACCACAAACACCATTGTGCATTTCTTCTAATAAGGTTTTGGATACATCCTGCTCTAAACATTTAAGCAACACTCCTTCATTGCTTCTCCACTATAACTTACCACCTACAATAGCATACTTAACAACATGCAATTTGATGATCCTCTTCTTAGTATCATTCATCTCAAGGGGAAGAGTCATTTTTTTTAGAGTGGTGGTTGTCGTTGCACCAAAAGATTGACTTATTAATGCCCAATACAACCACTAGACTTATAGAAGACACAGGAGGCTGTTAAACCGTGTCATGAATCTTGAAGGGAGACGTTGGCGGTTAGTCCAACAATCCCCCCTCAACATCACCCAAGGGGATTCAAACCTATGACCAAGCTCTGATACCAGTTGTTAGAGTGGTGGTTGTCGTTGCACCAAAAGATCGACTTATTAATGCCCGATACAACCACTAGACTTATAGAAGACAAAGGAGGTTGTTAAAACATGTCATGAATCTTGAAGGGAGATGTTGGCGGTTAGTCCAACAACTTTTTTCAAGTAGCCAATGATATCCTTATACCAATCACAACAATCCATATCACAAATATATGGCCTTTGTTCTTCCTCTAGCATATTTATATGATTGGCAACTAAGTTGCTTTGGGCCATTAGCTATGCAAGACCTAGGCCTCTTATGAATTTTTTAATTTGGATATCAATGTTAACTTATTGGATTCTATTGATCCACCTACATCTCCTCCCTGAGGCTTCTTGTTGAACCAGCATATCCTTGACTACAGCTCTAGGAACATATGCAACCATTGTAGCTCCTACAAGATAGCATCTAAAAGATTTGACAACCCTAACCATAGCATATGCCTATTTTTCAGCAATATCATATTTTAATTTAGCTGCTTGTAAGGACTTGCTAAAGAATGATATGGGTTGCTCAAATCCTTCTACATTCTTTTGTAACAATATTGTCGCAACAATATGACAGGAGGCAAAATAAAAAATCTACACGGGCTTACTATAATCAGGTGTCCTTAAAATAGGGGAATCCTTGATAGCTTGTTTAATATTTTGGAAAACCTTAATTTCTTCTTCATTCCACTCAACTTTTTCTCCTTTCTTCAACATTTTGGAGATGGGGATACTAGTTTCCAGAAAAATTAGTAATAAATCTCCTTAAAAAATTCACTTGTCCAAAAAAGGATTGAATACTTTTAACATTCTTGGGCTGGAAAAGCTTATATATAGCCACAAACCTCTCAAGGTCAATTCTCACTCCATCCTTGGACACAATATGTCCTAAAATCTTACCTTCCACAACACCAAAAGCACACTTTTTTGGATTCAAGGAAACCCCATACTCCAAAGTTCTAATAAAAACCTTCTCAAGATGTTCACAATGTTGATGTTCCTTAGCTGAATATGTTGTGAGATCATCTTGATACACAACCAAAAACTTATTTATGAAGTTTGCAAAAGCCACATCCATAGCTCTCTAGAAGGTAGCACCAACATTAGTTAGACCAAAAGGCATTCTGACATATGTACCCCATGGGGTGGCAAATGCAGTTTTAAATTGTTTTGATTCTTTGACCATTACCTGATTGTAACCTAAGAAACCATCCGTCATAGACATAAATTCTAATCTAGTAACCCTTTGTAGCATATTTTCCATGTTAGACAACCCATAATTGTCCTTTAAAGAATTAATATTTAGTTTCCTAAAATCAACACAAAGTCTAATGTCACCATTCTTCTTTCTCATTGGAACCAAATTGGACACCTAAGTAGAATGTCTAATAGGCTTAATTATCCCATTATCTATCATAATCTTTAATTCATCCTACATTTTGGGTGCCAAAGTGGGGTTCACAGGCTTTAAATTTTGTCGAAATGGTTTAGTTCCCTCCTTTAGTGGGATCTCATGTTGAAACAAATCTTCTTTGTAGGCTTTCAAGTCATCATAAGACCATGCAAAAATATGTCTAAATTTTCTAAGAAGATCAATCAACATCTTACAGACCTTGGGAGACAACCTCCTGCCAATCTAAACATTTTTTGGTACAATAGTTGTTCCCAGATTTATTTCTTCTAGATCCTCCAATTATTTACAACCTTGGCAGAGAAAGCCTTATCTTTGTTGTCAAATGCTCTTTCAAGAACAACTAGCCCCTTAGGAACCCTATTGGACTTCAACTACAAGACCTCTTTTCCAAAAATAGTTTCTTTTCCATTGTATGTGTCAACATAAATACTGAAATCCATTTATTTGTCACCAAAATGGGACTCACATTGTAAGAATCTTAATATGTCTTGGTCATCAGAAAAAACCTACCAATTTTAAACATTGTCTGGGATAGAAGGCCTGGACTGAACATCAATTTTAGATATCAGAGAAAAAGTGATATCCTCTGGTCTTAAGGCTATATTTGCTAATAAATCAGCCATTCTATTTTGGCTCCTATCCATCCAATCAATAACAAATGCATTGAAATTCTCAATCTCATCCGAAACAACATTTCAATACTATTTTAATCTTTGATTTTTTGATGCATATCTTGACCTAATCTAAGAATTACTAACTTAGAATCTCCAATTAATTTAAGACATTTTATCCCATGCCTTTGTAAGGAAACTCAGGTGCGGAAATAGCTTCCTACGCTAATCTCTATAGGAGAGTATTGTGCAAATTCTTTTAAATCCTTACAATTTCAGATTCGTTAAATACTTTAACAAAGATATTGCAACCACATACCATACATATAGAAAAATAGAGAATGACACAATGATATACCCTGGGGAAACCTTTCAGTAAAAACCCCAGCACTCCAAAACCTGCACAATGTATTGATCAAAACTATTACAGCTTACAATACACTTGCAATGCAAGTTCTTTCAGAAGATTTCTAAACCCTTGAAGACAAATCATGACAGCATAAAATGTTCCAACAATACACTCACCTCATCTCTCTTCACAACCCTAAAAAAAAGCTTATATCATGCGCTTCACTTTTTAGGGCTACTCCCAAAGATAACCATATTAGGGTTTTACCATTCTCTGAGAAAATAGGAACCCCAAAATTTTTTTGGGGGCATCGTTGGGGAAGAGTGTACAGTACTCAAATTTATCAGTTGCCACATGTCTTCACCTGTCATTGAATCTTCCTGACATAGCTCTTACGTGTCATAGGAATCCATCATAACCGTTTTAGCCATGATCTCCTTACACATAATTCAAGATGCTGACACATCAACATTATTTGCAAGAAATACATTTTACAAAACAAATAATAAGAATAGGAATTATCCAAGGTTGAGACACCTTATTCTTAACAGCCTTTATGCTAATCTCAATCCAATTAATAAGGCTTCATATTCTGCAACATTGTTTGTGCAAGAAAATAATAGGGAGAAGGAAAACTTAAAGGTCTTACCATTTGGAGCTACTAGCAACACTCTTGCTCCAGCTCCCTCCTTTGAACTTGCTCCATCAAAATATAAAGTCCACAAGTCATCATGGTCTACCAAGTTACCTTTGACTTCAGTTAAAAGGACATGCATGGCCTTTTCTTCCATTTCTTTCTCTTGAACTTGGGAAAAACTAATGCTAGTGTCTAGAAAAAAGTTCATACTATCTTCTTCATTTTCCTTGATCATATGAGTTCTGGTTTCCATAGACACCCTTACACTTTCCCCTTCAATGTCAAATGTAGCAAATGACAAATCACACTGGATACTTCCTCCTATAGAAGCACTCCATCTTCTAGATAATAACATCCCATATTGAGGAGGGATATCTACCACCAAGACACTCATAGTTAGTTATTTATTTGGATATGCTGCTCACCTATAAGGTAGAGATTTGATGGTGCCAATAACTGGCACTTCCCTTGAGTCCATAGCTTGACACCTCCCATGAGGTGTATCAACATTCAATCCCATTGACTTCATAACTTCTGCAGGCATGACATTATTTAATGCCCCAAAATCAATCATACAATTTTTTAGCATTTTTCCATTAATTACCACAGTCAAAAAGAAAGGGTCAATTGTTCCTGATGCAGTACTAACAACATTTGTATCCAAGTAAATTTGTGGAATCTTAGAGATAATTTCTTCACCCTTACTATCAAGAATATCATCCAGGGAAGCTACATGTTTATCATTCCCTTATGATCTTTGGACATTTGTGGAAGTGACACCATTCACCCAATTTAGGGCATTCATCTTATGTTCTTAAATTCTCATCATTTCCTACAATAGAACCTTAATAGTGATATGTGAGAGCAACTTACTCATGTCAATTGTGATATATTTATGGTCCATTATGTCCTGCTTCACAGCAGCAACCTCTTTATCTTCCACATGGACAGTCAGGCTAGGTTGCTCCTTGTGTTGCGACTTATTATCCTTTTGGGGTGAAGGAACAATTACCTCTGGTGTTTTAGTCTTTAATTTATACATAATACTAGGACCAACTGGCCTAGTATTCTTCTTTATTTTAATTTTTTTGACAGTATCAACCACCCTTTCCTTTTCCTTTTCATGTGACTACTTAGTGTCCATTTATGATTTCTTGATAAATATTCTAGCTAGCTTATCATTAGCATTACCAATCATCCTATTCCTCATGTTATAATTACTCTTGGCTTTAGTGACCATGTCTGTAGTAATTTGATCAATTTATTCATCAGAGGGTCACTTTAGAATAACTAACTCTTCACCCTTCACTATGCTACATCCAACATCATCAAATTCCTCATCCTCTTCATCAGAGAAAACATGTTGATGGTACACCTTGTTTCTAGCTTGTGAACAAATAACATCCTGATTTTCTATTTTATTAGCAGAATCAATCACATCCCAAAAGTGTGAAGAAGTCATTGCACAACTAATTTCATCATATTTCTCAGTTTGTTCCTCACTTTCAGATATGTTTAAAGTAATAGCATAATACTTTGAACTATGTGAGGACCGAAAGGCAATACACCATGAGATATCATCATTCATATTAGCTAAACTCCTTTGCAGAGGATCAGGGGTTTTTTCATCAGGTTTATCCTTTTTTGGTGCAATAATGGGCTTTCCATCCTTCCATTGGGTGTTATAGGGATAGTTTTGCATTCTTGGCTGCCTGCTAAAATTGCTAAAATATAGCTTGTGGTTAGTTGCAACCCTATTATTTCTATTCTCGCTAGGATTTAGATCCTTCAAATCACTTAAGATTTATTTGAGACTATCATCTTCCTTAGGTTTTAAATTTGAAGACCTTCTTGGTTCCTTCAAGTTTGGCATTTGAGGCTTCCAATCCTCTCTTCTTCCTAATTTTTCTGATATTCTTTTGTTACTTTCTATGTTAATAGCCAATTTGTAAGCTTCCCCAAGATTTCTAGGATTCTTGTCTCTTAAGAGATATCCCATTTCAACTTCAAAGACATTTTAATATGTCACAAGACATATCCTATCATCCAACCTAATAACCTGCAAGAGCTTATGCATGGCCTTTGGGAATCTTACATTGAATTCAATAATGTCCTCATTCTTATTCTTCTTAATATTATTGATTTCATTGAACATAAAACCCTCATTTGTCTTATTACCATATTGTTCTTTAAAATAATTTCTAAATTCATTCCAAGATACTATACTAGCTTGTGGTAATCCTTTGAACCAATCCCTAGCATCTTTAGTTAAAGATTGTACAAATAATTTCATAATCACATCATCAGGTTCAACATTATAATCATCCATCATATCAACAATTTTTTTCAAATGTTCTTCACATGTAATGACATTATTTCCAATAAACTTAGAGAGCTTTTCTCTAAGTTCATCAGGGATTACATTAGGATAATTGGGGATACCATAAAAACTAAGTTATTTTTACCTTTCAAGATGAATAGGCCCTCCCTGTGATGGGCCAGCAGCCTAGGATATAGACACCCTTATCTTTGATGTAGTAGAAAATTTAGCAGCAGCTGGTGGTGGGAGAGTTGTTTCTTTTCTTGTAGTATTCCCAAGATTTCCACTATGTGCTAACGAAGAAGCAACAACATTTGAAATTCCTGAAGTCTGTTTAAGAAACTCAATCTTCTTTTTCATTTATGGGGCAGTAGCTTCTAATTCTTCTTTCTTAAGCTCTTTAGCCAATATTTCTTTCTCTCTTCCGACCTTCTCAAGATCAGCATCTAACCTCAACACTTGATCTAAAGGATCCTTATCATTGATAGGATCATTGATTGTAATTTTAACAACCCTTTGTTTACCCTTATCCTTGGGTTTCCTTATTTCACATACTTCTTGGATAACAGGTCATTCCCTTGTTTTTTCAGGTATTGGAACATAATTTATTTCTTCCAAGTCTAACAACTTCCTCTTTAACTGTTCAACTCTTATCATATCTTGTCTTATTCTATCTTCCTTTTCTTTTTCTCTTTGTTGTCTAATAGCATCTTGTTCCTAGATCCTTCTCTCCAATTTATACACTTCTTCAAAGATTTCTTCAAATTATGGGAGAGTTGTTTTAGATTCTGAACCTTTAACATGAATTTCATCATGTTTATCTTGTGAGACATGAAGGCCTTGGGGTACTGAAGCACCAAGGGAAAAAGAAGGGTAAAAGTCTTGCCTACTTCTACTCTTGCTTCTTGACCTCCTATCTTGTTCAAGAGATTTTCCAGGGACTATCCTCTTATTATATTGTGATCTTTCTCCTCCTCTCCCTGAAAGGAGAATAATAATCTGCATACTAGTTTAATCCCAAATCAACAACCTCTTCATATTCTGAGGTATTTCCTTCATGACTAGGTTGAATTGGACTTTCCTGTCTTGTATTTTCCTTATGTTTCCATGTATGAGACATGTCCTTATTATTTATTTCCTTCCTTGTCTGACTAGGTCTAGAAGTAGTTGGAAGCCCTTCTTCCAATCTATCTTCTGGATTTTATTTCCTCCAAGACCTATTATTTCTATAACTCATTCTGAAAAAATGTGAGTAAAATAATTTTTTGACTAGCACTGCTTCAGAGATTCTTTGAGTCGCCATCCAACTATGTTGGGAATTCTAAAACAATATTTCTTCAATAGTATGTATCATAATGAGTTTTGTAAAACAAAAGGATAGACAGAGAAAAATAATAACTCTATACATTATCAATGGTAACTTACTGGTTTGGAATAAGCAATTCAGGAGTCTAGCTCAAATTGGAACCTACATTATTTATGAATGGTTATAACAACTCCCCAATGGAGTCACCATTTTGTTGGTGTTTCAAAATGAATTACACTCTTAAGCTACCAATATACCTTCAGATTGATTTTGGGAATGGTTAATTCCGAATATATATTTATGGGATCTTAAGGTAACTGGACCAACTATAGGGACAAGATTGCCCTCCGCACTTCTGGCTCTATAAAACTAAGGCGGGTGCACCTAATCCAGTAAATAAAATACCTTCACAACACCAAGAGTGGATTCAAATAACATATAGATAGCAAGAAATTACTGAATGATAACCAAGCATTCATTGACTCTCCATTGCTATGGAAGAACAATCAAATTCTCAACCAAAAACTTAAAGATTTCAACTGGTGTTTACTTCAAATTTGTAGATTGTAACAACCTTGATCAATATGTTCCAATAGCAGATATACTCACTCAGACCAATGCCTTATCCATTAGGCAATAAATCTGAAACAAACAGGATACACAAACTAGAAGATATCAAAGATTCATAACCATAAATACATCCACCCAAAACTCTCACTACTTACAAAGAATCCTTATGCAAATCAAGATGAACTTATATCCCACCCAAAGCAATGTTTAATCTGATCCTTGATCAAAACTTAGGAATGAGAATACACACATAAACAATTATGTGATGAACTAGAAAGTTCAAAATTCATAATACTTGACATAGAGGAGAGATAAGAACCAGATATTTGTATTAAGTATAATGAATCCTACCATACAATTCACACTTCATAATACAAGGTTGCAAACAACAACAAAAACTTGCAACTTTCTACCTTCCATTGGCAAAATGATACAAATATTTACAATCTCGACTGAGACTAGGGTTTAGAAAATATGTTCTATTAACACCTAACTCTCAATACCTCCAAATGATCATGGAAAATCCTTTTATCACAAGGATTGCAACAAGAATCCAATCTTTTAGGGCAAAATTAGGTTCTCCAACCACTTACAATCAATCAAAAAATTGTAGAAAAGACATGCCACCTAACTAGGAGAAATCAGGTCCAATCTGATCTTCAATTCAAGCAAAAATCTAACTGGTATGCCACAAGGATAAGAAATATCACCATGAAAAACCTCTATTATTTTCGACTGCACAATAAATGGCATGACTGTTTCATCCACTTCTCCATGACATGGACATCTTTTCAGGAAAGCATTATTTCAAAATCTTTTTGAGTGGCGAACAAGATTAGATCAAGTAGATTGACCACTATTGCATTTAAGAACCAGTCCTTTACTGTAGTTATTTTTGTTAGGTCAGATCGGTTTTGAGAAAGAACCCGATCTACATCAATTTTCACTTGCCTTGACCCCTTTCAAGCCTACAAATTTGTTAGTTATGATCACAAAATGAATCAGATATGGTTAAGTTTTAAAACCTAACTTACTGGCTTTATTTTCTGCTGAAAAAACCCTAGCCGAATTTCAAAGTTTTAAAACACAACGGTTATTGCCCAGGTTCAAAACACATTCATTGATCTCCATCCTTCCTGGCACATCATGTGGCTCACAAAATTTAGCAGAATAGTCAACAGAGCCTTTGAAAAAGACCCTCCATATGATCCACCTTGGAAACCAATCAAAAAATAACATGTTTGCAACACTTGGCATTTAGGACCCACCTTTTAAAAAATCTTTATTGGGATGGACACATGGTGGCAAGGTGTGATCTCATGACCACTATCCCTCAAGGCATTACACCTACTACACATTCAATTTAAACTTGCACTCCTTTTAATACTCTGAGTCTGGGAACCTAATGTCACCAAAGACATGTGTCACCTAGGCGTGTTTCTGCAATCAGTAAACCTTCTGCATCTTTTCATTGAGGCTTCATGCATGTCGCACGATCATTTTAAACTATCGGTCTCTTATCTCTTTAACCATGGCAAGCTTTAACCACTCTTCTTCTAGAGATCATGTGACAATAGGCTTCCGCAGGGTCGCTGAAAATTTTTCTTAACCATGGTTTCATTATGTGATTCAATGACAGCCATTGATCCTTCTCTTTATCTACAACTCCTCTTAATCGCTTTACAAACCCTATGGTCCCACCAAAACTATTTCCTTTTGTCTTCACATCTAATCAGATGACTGTCGGAATCCCGTGATGTATAAAAATTGGTTACTTTTTGTTAGAGGCATCATGACCACCATAGATCTTTTCCTGGATTTAACTGGACCTTTAGACTACATACTAATCGGGCCCACTTGATATTAACCGTTGGTACTTGGAGATTTAGTGATAACCATATTCACTCAATCGCCAAATGTTTATTGACTTAACCGCTACCCTATGAGATCATGAGAAAACTCCTACGCCAAATCATCAAAGTTTAAGACATCACTGCCAAGTATAGGGAGACTTGGAGAAAGCCTTTCGCCAAGTCTCTAGATAAAATTGACTAACTACCCAGGATTTTGCTGAAGCATTCAACGACCATCAGGTTTTGCACTACATATCGACTAGGCCCACCTGACAAACATTGGTAAATTAACTTGATCAAGACCAAAAGACTTAACATTTTTGTCAGATTTCTCTTTGCTTACATCTGTCGAACTTAGCATTGCCAATCAAATGAGCCCAAAAGACATAAAAATTTCAAACATTGGGACTTAGGAAAAAATTGAAAGGGCACCGAGGCTTTAGACTTAGGAAAAATAAAGGGTTCGCTAGGAAAACAAACTTTTAGAAGATCTAGCTCCGCCTAACGATGACTTAAGACATGTAGTGCAAAGGGGAACCTAAGTGGCTGGAAAAAGTAACGATCAATTAGAAAGATAGAAGGCCGACCTAGGGTTTATGAGAAATCATGGTTTTTTCAGGGCTCTTCCTCACATCAAGGGAAAAAAATTTAAAAACAGTCCTAACATGAGGGATTAGCCTATTAATTATACCTCGTAGGATAATGAGGTTGGTTATAAGGCCCTTTGAGGGATGCTGCTTATTCAGTGATCAAAGTTTTGCACATTTGGCTTTCATTCAAGGTCTCCAAGACTCAATATATAGTAGTTTCTATTTATAGTACATCTTTCTATTTATAGTAAGTTTTGAGAGGCTCAAAGTGGAACCCCTACTATTTTAAGAAATGGGGTATGGTCGTATGTAGCTTGATGATTTCAACTCCCAATTTAGACGATGTGCAGAGATGATAAGTAATAATGGAGATATTAATATTTATTTGGCTAAAATAAATATTAATAGTTTTGAGCTTATATTATTAAGTTATATTATAACTTAAGTCACTTAAGTGAACAGTAAAGTTATCATAGATGATGCCAAGTGAATAATTAATTTTAAAAGAATAATTTGTGCACCAAGTATGGAGTTTTAACTGAAAAAATTAAAAGTGGGAATATAACTTTTATCCCACATTGACCATGAAAGTATTTGAGCTCGCACAAGAAAAGAATAAAAGGGACTTAAGAGCTCATTCTCATGGGAATATCATGTTGATTGTTGAAATGAGATTTTCTTCTCTAGAGCATGGGAATTTGTGAGAGACCAGGGGTTTCAATAGAGTTATGAGCTTATTGACATTGGAGAGCATTGCTTCTTCTTTGTAGAAGTAGTCAAAGGGTGTGAAATATTCACCCAATATTTCTTATTGGGTTGGCTTCATAAAGAGGTCAACATTGTACTGATTGGAGAAATAAATTTCAAAATTTATTAATAGACTGAAGGTATATTTTATGGAAGATTGAGGGCATTGGATTGAGAAGCTATTGGTTGTTTATAGTGGTTCAAAATCATTTCTTTTTTCTGGTTATTCATCTTACCTACCCTCTCTTCCATACTTGGTTTGATTTTGTTGAAGGAGGCACCAAAAAAAAGTCATTAAAAATTTCTAAGAGGGATGCCTAGCTGAACCACAGTGATTGATACCATTAGTTTGGGGACTACTTATTGATAGAAGGAGATATGATCTATTGTATGCTTTCTTTTTCGACCAGCAAGGGTTTCAAATTAATTTCTAAAGTGAAAATGGGTATGCTTTTTAATGTAAAACTTTTGAGTGCTATGTATTGAAGGAAAAATAATAAAGAATGTCTTATGTTCCCAAACTATTGTTAGTATTAAACTCCAAAAGTTTTCTTTTCATGTTTATGCATTATTTTTACAAGAAACCATCTCAAAAACACAAAAAAAAAATGAATAAATAACTTGCAACTTTAAGCTTTTGACATAATAAAAAACTAGATTTTAACAAAAAAAAATTGAAAGCAGACACTTCGCTTGCTTATATAAGTAGAACTATTTAGAAGCAATACACTTTCATTGCAATGTAAAGTAAAGATAGTTTTTAGGCTCCCCTCCATCTAGAAATCAACTTCATCTATGATTTAATGCTCATAAGGAAACTTTCTTTCTATTTACCTTATATTTTGTCTAAATAGGTCTAAAATTCTACCCAACTTTAATTCAAACCTTTGATCTCTTTTGTAGACTGTATACATCACCAACATTAGGTCCATTGTGGTTGTACATAGTCATAATTATAAATAAAGGTTTAATTTGGGTGCTTGCATAACAAGACCTTCAAATTAGGACGTGGCAATTTGGTTACAAGTAGAACTTTGCAAAGATACAGTTGATGACGTAGAATTTCAGTCTTTGATGGGTCCGGATACACTCCAATCCAGAGGCTTCTCATGTCCTTAATAGCTCCACTACAACTGCATGTGCAATTGTGGCTGATCAGGAAGCAAGAACTTCATCTAAAGACATTGATATGTTTGAGAGTTTACATAAATTCTTCAGATATAGGATGGTAGCATTAGAATTCAGCCTTGCACAATTTGGTGATCCATTGGCTAAGGATGTAGAGATAATTTCAGAGGAATGGGCCTTGGATGACAAATTCACCTTGGAGGTAAGTACCTCTGGAGATTCATGCCTTGCTTGTAGTTCTTTTGGCAAGCTTCAAACATGAAATTATTTGTGCCCTTGCCAGAGGTAGATGCGGTATCAATTCCACCATCAAGAGTGTTGTGGTTTGGCATCACCCATCTTTAAGTGCATACATGGAAAGATCTCAAGTAGAATGTGCTCAATTTTTTTTTTAAATGAAGCTTATAAAATTACTGATGTGGTAGATGAACTTAGTGTCTTCATAAATGAAGAATTACTCTTATCGCCTGTTAGTTTAAATTCACTTTTGTATGAAGAGAAAGAACAATTTGGAAAGTTCACTTAGTAATATAGGATCTGATACTTGTCAACCAAAGATTGAAAAAGAAACCTCTTCTAAGGATAAATTATGTGATCTAAAAGATGATACTAAACAATGCTAGATCTATTCAAGACTTTGTACATGATCCCATATGTGCGAAGTCTAAATACATGGAAAGAACTATTATTTTCCACTACTGGCTCTGATGTTAATTCCAATGTATGTAGGAAATCAATAGTTGACAGATTGAAGTTAACAAATGAGACACTTTTCAACTTCCCAGAATTCTTGGCCATCAAATTCATTCAATTGAGATTCTTGTGGGTATGAAAGAATTTGATGGCCAAGAAGACCTTCAAGGGCCTGCATTTGATGTTATATCTTTACTCTTTGAATCTGATGCTAGAGAGAACTTTTTCACTGTACATTTTAGCAGAAAACGGGTCTATCTATTAAAAGGCTGAAATGATTGGTGAAAACATATACTCCCAAAATATAAGTGGTAGTCTGAATAAAGTGTGGTTTAGATTCATTTACATCTTCAAAGGAAACTAAAATAAATGTTAGTTACAATACTCCTCTAATGTCATCCAAGCTACTCGTGCTCAATTTTGGATGAAAAGATTCATTCTTGTGTAAATTTTAATTTGAGGTTTTAAACAACAATCTGTCAATTGTGAATCTCAAACAAGTTACGATAATTTCAATAGTGAATATTTGGAAAAAAAATGAAAGTAAAATTATGTAGTGTTCTCCTTTTCTAAACTTGTTATCTTTAAAATATATTCAAAAGCCATATTCATGAACAATATTTTCTTTAAAATATATTCAAAAGCCATATTCCTGTGATTTTAGAAAGTTTTCTATTTTTTATTCTACTTGTCTCCTGCAGAAAGAATTCTGAAGGATCCTGTCAAATTTCTAGCATGGAAAATAGAAAAAGTGAGTCAGATAAAAACAGTCAGGGACTAAACACCATCTACTTGAGAAGAAGAATTGAGTTGAAGGTCATAAAAGAAGAGTAGAAAGTGAGTATGGTTTGATAATTGGTAATTTTGGAAATCATATGCATAGAGAGAAACAACTTAACTACCCAAAATCATTGTATATATTTTCTGTATCACCTTCCAATTGGTTGGTCAAAACTGGATGTTGCTTGGTGCCTTACAAGAATGGAATTAGCGCATCATACTTAGTGAGAGAACACATTTTCATGTAGTATATCTCATATTAAACCTCATACTCAATAAAAAAAATATTCACTCTACAGTGGAAACTTGCACCTCATTTAGATATTATTCAAACTTTGAAAACAACTTTTGTACTGGTAAATTTAATTATAATATCATAGTCCAGGTTAAGCATAATTATAAGTCATCAATCATGACAATATCACATTCAAGTTAGAAAATTAGTACAAGCTTGAACATTCAAATGAATATTTTGTACTCGTGTTAGCTTTCTGTTTAAACTGTTTATGTTTTTCAATTTACATTTTAGATTACCGCTTCAAATCACTTGCTATCTAGATGCAGTGAGAGAGCAAAGTGGTAATGCCAAAAAATTCTATCCAATTTCCACCATAAACTCTAAAACTTTCCACTACTCTTGGTAATGCCATAAAATGATGTTGTAGCTTCTGAAAGCAGGCCATGGAAACCAACTGATGAAATCTAGAGACCATCACGGGTAAAGGAAAGCTTGGAAAGTTTCTAGTACTTTAAAGAATCTCAAGCCCTCTTCTGAATACCTCACTCACAAATTTTAGAGTTAACCCTGTTGCGTATATCTGGCTCCAAATATTGGTTACTGTTGGGTAATTGTAGATGGACATAAATTCATATAAAGTAATAAGATGACCTAATCTATTTATTGGATTTTCCTAGTACTACGAATGATGTTAGAATACTGTGTTTCTTACCTTCAATAGTGGTGAACATACTTTGCACATTGGTCAAATAATGCACCAGACTTCTATGTTTGAATGGTTATCCAGTGAAAAACCAAAAATTAGCAACAAAATATATATATATATATATATAGCAAAAAGGTCATTGATCTATCATCAATTTTCAACTAGGAAAATATCATTACCTAATTCATCAAACAGATTCTATAAGAATCAATGAAACCCCAAAACTTAGTAACATGGGTGTTCTTGTAACAACTTAAACAAAATTGACAAAAAAATGATTTCAAATACTTAAAAATCTTAAAAAGCTTTCTCTCATCAAGTCATCTCCTAGGTTTTACATGTGATGCCTCTAAGGGCAAGCTATGCTCTGAGAAAACTTAAACATATCAATGTCATAATTTATTTTCATTTTCTAAGACCCTAACAAAAAGTACATCAACATAAAAAATAACATCCAAATTGAACCAAAAAAATACAAATAGAAAAAAATGATATTATATTTATCTGATCTCCCTCAACTCCCAAATCATCGAATCCTATGATTTTTCAATAGCCTACAAAATAACCATGATTTGACCTAGGATAAAAACCTGTAAAATGATTGAGAAAAAAATTGTCACATGAAACCAACTTTTTTTATATTCCTTGCATTTTTGTCCATGACATCTACAAGAATCAATGAAATCCCCAAAGCCCGGTAACATGGGTCTTCTTATAACATCTACAACAAAATCAACAATAAGGTTTCAAATACTTAAAAAAAATTCGAAATCTTGATCTCCTCAAGTCATCTCATAGGTTTTCCAAGTGACACCTCTAAGGGCTAGCAATGCTCTAAGAAAACTCAAACATGTCAATGTAATGTCTTTTTTCCGGCCATATTCCAAAACCCTAACAAAAAGCACATCAACATAAAAATAACATCCAAATACAACCAAAAAACTACAAACAAAACAAAATGATATACCATTTATATGATATCCCTCAACTTCCAAATCATCAAACCCTATGATTTTTCAACAACCCCCAAAATACTCATGATTTGACCTAGGATAAAAACTTGTAAAATAGTTGAGGATAAAAAAACTCATTGCATAAAACCAAATTTTTGAAAGAAAAAAAAAGAAGTTTTTTTATACTCCTTGCATTTTTTGTCCGTGGCATCTACAAGAATCAATGAGAGCTCCAAAACCTAGTATCAAGGGTCTTCTTATAACAACTTAAATAAAATCGACAAAAATAAGGGTTTCAAATTGTTAAAGTTTTAGGCGACTCTACAACACCCCCAAGATCGAATGCAAGACCAAGATAAATTTCACAAGAGATTGGCAAGATAATTGCATTTAAGATGCAAGAATGATATTATTGATAATGGACATGATTAAAATTTACATAATAAGCCTCCTTATATAGGAAACGCGATAAGAGATAATGATAAGTGTATGCACCCTAAAATGGTCGCCTAGACTTTGGGCCCCATTTCTGCAATTTATCAAATCTCTGAATCAATATTTTCAAAAATTAACATTTTTCAAATATATCAATTTCCTTGATCAAATCATAATCAATTCAATATTTCTTAAGATTTGAGTCTTATTTAATTTAAAAGAGAAATTAAAAAATTAAAATCTTATTTAATTAAGAGAACATGCTCCCTTTTAATTAATTAAAAATCTCTTTTAATTAAATAATAAAATCACTTTATCCTAAGCCTTTATTTAATTAAAAGAAATTTCCTCTCCTTTTATTTAAATAAAAAATCCCCACTTTTCTTCTTATCCTATGTTGCACAAATAAAGCATTTAATTCTTATTTATAAAGAAAAATAAAATAAAAATAAAAGAAAAATACTTTTGTCTCACATGGACATAAATTAAATGCTCAACATAAAGTAAATGCTTCTAATTTTCTTATTGGAGGATATTTGTGCACAAGGATCAAGCTTCTTTTTTTCTCCATCGTTGATTAAGTCTTTTGCCTCTTAATCTCCATGTTCCATTGTTTTTCACTTCCTATAAAAGAAGAGCTCTCTTCCTCATTTGCACACACAATACATACTTGAATTATTATGCTACAGGTTTTCTAAATCATTGAAGCTTTTAGAGATATTCTTGCATCAAGTTTTGAAGATTTGGAGCATCATTGGCATTCATCTTGCATCTACATCACAATCTAGCTCGCATCATAGTTGCATTATCATGGTATCATTTCCTTTCATGTTTTAGATTAATCTCACATAGTTTAATTAGAGGGTTTGTAACTCTTTCATTTCTATTTTCATAGCTTAATTGCATCTTCATTCTTATAAGATTAATTTGCATTCTCATATAGATTTGCATAACATTGCATTTATTTGGAATCTCTCATTGTGTGGTTGACTAGCAAGGTCATGAGTTTATAGCTCTAGCTGAAAACAATTTTACAAATCTTGCAACTCCATGCATAAAGAGCTATGGATCGATTTGTGAGGGCTCATTCTTGAGTTTTCTTACATGTAACGATTCATAGAAGTGTGACAACATTTTAGCACATATTTTTAGTGACCACCGTGGGGCAACCCATCTCTTACATGTTGGTTTTGATTATTTTTGGAGCTAACCCTTGTGCAGATTTGTTTGGAGATGAAAAATCTTAGATTTGAAAGATTTGATCATATCTCTCAAACGGCTTGATATTTTGGTCTAAATTTGTTTTTGTAGGTTGGCGACATATCAGAGAAGCTCTAAAAAAAATTTCAAAATTTTTGGAGATGATTTGTATTTTTTATGATTTTTTCTTGATTTTTCATAAAAAATTAATTTTTGGCGCAAATCAACATATTTTTCAGAAATTTTTACATTTCTAGAAAGGTCTTGGAATTATACAGGGGGTCAATTCACTGTGTTTTTAATTTTAAAATCATATCATAGCTCATTTGGTCAATTTATAAAAATTGGTATGTTTTGATAAAATGGGTCTCTAAGGCACAAATGAAAAGATTTTTCTAAAATTTTTACATTTTTGGAAAGCTCTTTATTTTTTGACAAAGGTCTCTTTTCTGCATTTTGAGTTTTGGGTCCGAATTCATGTGGTAAAAATCAGATCTTGTTGATTAGGTCAAATGCAAAAAAAATAAAATTTTGTGATGGGTATGCACTTATTTTTCATTGTTCATTGCATGATATGAGTTATCATTGGGATTATTTGCTGGTTATCATTGCTCTTAACAATTGATTTTCAGATCTAACATTAGGGTTTGCATAAGTTGGATATACATTGCATATCTTGTTTGTTTGTTTTTCTGTCTTGTTCATTTGAAGGTGCTCTTGCTTTCATGAAAAATACTTAAAATAAAGCGTTGAACTTGAGGTACTTTGTTCTATCTCTACAACATTTGGATTTTGGGATTAAAATTGAACCTTTCATGTGTTTGGCTTGAGTGTTTACATGCTTTCATAGAACACATTTTAATTGATGCTCTTAATAGGAAATGAATGAACATAGATTTGCTTTCATACAAGTTTGTGTAAGTGAATGCTTGTGTTTAAACCTTAAGTAATTCTTGGTTCCAATATCAAATATCTCATTGAGTGATTGAAGTCATGGATTCATTCCTTGTTTACATAGGGAGTTAAATGCACCACTTTGTGGACTCACTCTATGTTTTCTTGGAAAGTTAAATATTTCATTGATTCAACCCTTTGTCATTTGTGAGTAGTATTGATAAGCAACTTTAGATTACTTGTGATTGATCTAGATTTCTATCTTGGATTATTGGACTCGCTAATCCGTCGGCCCCTTGTTTCTACCCCGTGGTTGCAAGATCAGCGCCACATTAAAGGGGAGGGGTCTACAGGAAAGAAGCGTTAATTGCTCCACTAGGCAACCCTTTTGTGCTTTTTGGAACTCACTTGTTTTCTAAAGTGTGGACTCACTTTGAGTTGACGTGAGGAGTTAAATGTTCCACTTTTGGACTCACTTTGAGTTGGTGTGAAGAATTAAATGTTTCACTTTTGGACTCACTTTGAGTTTGTGTGAAGGGTTAAGTGTTCCACTTTTTTGGACTCACTTCACATTTTCTTGAAGGGTTAAATGTTCCACTTTTGGACTCACTTCACATTATCTTAAAAGGTTAAATGTTCCACTTTTGGACTCACTTCGCATTTACTTAAAGAGTTAAGTGTTCCACCTTTAGTGCTCTAAATACTTTTGATAGTGAATTACTTAGTTTTTATTTATAGAAGGCCTGCTTGGGGACACACCACCTCAAGGGACGACCTTAACTCTTGCGTTCTGGCGGAGTATAAATATCGGGAGGTGAATCCAAAGACACCTCTCTTGGAAATTGAGTTTGATATCACTCTTGGCTAAGCCTCAAAGAACTTTATACCTTTGAGAAGTGAAGGAGGAGATTTGGGTTATCGTCTCCCTCTGGCTGTGTGATTTTGGATTCTTCTCATCTATGAATTTGGGCCTCACGCAACTATACACATATTGGGGTGTTTTCCTAAATAAACCAGACGCGGGATCCAGATCTGAAACAACTACTTGGTTACCTGAATCCGCATCTTGATCTCGATCCACTGCGGGTGAAGCTGCTCCTGCAATAACTGTGGGATCATCTACTGGTTCCCGGTCAATCAACTTTTGAACTTCTGTAACCGATGCTATTGATGAGCCTAGCAAGCTTGTGTATATCAAAAACTCCTTTTAGAAAAGCCACGTATATCCTTGTAGACAGCTTGTTAAAGTGTTGTTGTGTTCTATGTGCCTGCTAAAATATTGTCAAGAACATACACAAGTAGAACTTTTAAGGAGTAGAAATACTAAGTCACTATACTTGTTCATGCGCAAGGTTGCTTTGCCCCTTGCTCATTGCTTGAAGACTATTTGCTTGAACTCCTTGGTTGTTGTTCTATGTGTTTGATCATCATTGCGAAATCTTTTGAAAGATCTATTTGGAATATTGAAACTGAGTTCCGTCCTGCTGTAGTGAGTTCTCTTTAGAAGCTTGGTCTTCCTTGGTCAGTCCAGGTCAGATCCTAAGTGTTTTCATGTTGCTCAACATCTCAATGAATGTTATGGTATCAATTGCATAAGATGAATCTTAGTCTTCTTCTTTCTTTTCCATTTCCCATGTTCTTCTAAAGTCTTCTATTCCCATGGGAAATTCTTCTTCTTCTTCTTGATTCTTTTCCTCTTACTATCTCGTCTACCTTCTTTTATTCATCTATTCATTTCTTCCATGCTTGATTCCTCCTCTTCTATAACCATGAATCTTGACTATCTGATTTTGGAACCTTTATTAAGAATAGATGATCTTGAGCTCATTGACATATTCGAAAAGTGTTGTTCCTCCAAAATTCTCATGAGTGATAAATTTATAGCAAAAATAAAAGAAAAAATGATTAAATCAGATGCCTTTGCTAGAATCATAAACATGATCATATCATGATCTTCTTCTTCCAAACATTCTTCATTATCTAAATCTTCTCATTCTTCTTCACCTTCCAAGTCTTATCATGACTCTTCCAAACATCATTCTCATTCTTCATCTTCTAAGTCTTATCATGATTCTTCTAAACACTATTCACATTCTTCATCTTCTAAGTCTTATCATGATTCTTCTAAACACTATTCACATTCTTCATCTTCCAAATCTTATCATGACTCTTCTAAACATCATTCAAATTCCTCATCATCCAAGTATTCTTCTTCCACTAGGTCTTCACCTTCCTCTTCTTCACAATCTCATTCTTCTTCTACTTCTTCAAAGAGTCTTACTTCTCTTCAGAATACATACCATAAAGAGCAACGTGATAGTCCTTATGATGTCTCTTCCACAAAGAGTGATACACCCATCTATGATGACTATGATGATGGACAATGTAGTGATGCCCATGAAACTTCTATTCCTAAGCATCATCCTCATGGTACACTTGTGATTTCTAAGGGGGAGTCGTATTGGGTAGACTGTGATGGTGATCCATATGACTCTAAATTTGAAGAATTCTTTGATGATTTTTGCGAACAATACAATATTCCTACCGAGGAAGAGAAAATCTACCGCGCTGATTTCAAACATTAAAATAATCTCTCCTCTAAAAGTTCTCATGCTGAAAATAAAGGTTGCACTCTCAAGCAAGATCATATTAATGTTGAACCTTTGTCTTGTGATGGTTCCCTTCCATCCTCTACTTTCTCCAATGCCCATACATTTCTTAAAGCTTCCGAGTCTTCCAAATCTGTCACAAATCCTTCATCCAACAAAAATCCTAAAGCTTTCCATGCAGTTGCCTATAGTTATCCTCAAGGGCTACCTCTTAAAGAAACTCAAGCTAACCTTCACTTTGCTACAAATACTTCTAATGATGCTAAACTGAAAGATCTTAAGCCTTTGTTTGCTATACTACCTACTTCAGCTAATCCTTCACTATCTTTTCCAAAGTCTTCCATACAATTCCAACATGCTTCCTTGTCCTTAAAAGTGGCTCCATGTCAAGAGGACCCTAAAAATGATAAAGAAAAAAATATAAATAAAGATCAAGATCAGGAACCCTCCATATCATCCAATTCTCTTCATGATGTATCTTCTCCATTGCATGGTTCTTTTGATTCTCTACGCTCTTCCGCATTCATTCCACCATCTCCTAAGCAAGATCAAGCTACTACTTACACCGTTGAGCTTATTGATAATCAAAATAACCTTACCACACTTGCGCTTTCCAAAGAGGATACTTCCATTAAGGTTATTAAAAATGGTGTCATTACTTATGATGTAAAACCTATTGAAAATTGAAATAAAGTTGATATGCTTATGCTACCCAACGATACTTGTCAAGATCAAAGTCTTCCATCTTCTTGTTCTACTGCTCCATGCTCACTTCCACTTTCTACTCTTCCTAAATCTTTGCAAGCTTTGAATGATCCTATCAACGAAGTTGCTCCTATTCAAGATGTTCATGATACTATTGAAATTCCTAATGCTCACTCTAAAGATGCTGATGTCCTTGGTTGTCATATAGATGCTGATAAACTTAATGATTATCCTTTTGCACCTTCCACATCCATCCTTGGACCTCCTCCACCAATACTAAGGGCTTCACGTCTTCCTTCCATCTTGGGCCCTTATGTCCCTTCACTTTCCCCCCCTAATTCTCCTAATTCGTCATCCATCTTGGGTCCTTACATCCCTCCATCTCCTATCTTTCCTCAAGATCAACATAGATACATACCCTTGAATCATTTTCATCCATCCACCCATCTAAACTAGTCATATCCTCCTTTTCCTTCCACAAGTCCCAAGTCTTTTGGAAGTAACTTGAATGTTCAATACAAGAAAAAAAAGTAATACAAGAATCCATCAAAAAAAGAAGATCACCATGTCTCATTTAATCGACATGAAAATATAAAGTCAAAAGAGATATCTAAGAAGAAAACTACAAGACAAGTATGGGTTCCAAAATCCATCATTCAAGATATTCTCTCTAAGACATCAAAAGAAAATAAAAAGCTTAAAGCTATATGGATTCCAAAGTCTCTCTTGAAAGAGTCTTATGTTGAGCAAAAAGTGAAGTTGACATTCAAGCTTCCAAAGGCTTCCACTTCATTTTTTTCCAAAAATATTCTTCCATTTCATGTGCCTGAACCACAACTTCTGCTAAACATTCACCATATTCCTTCTCGTATTCCTTCGTTCACATTTCCTCCATCCTCTCGCCACCCTTCAAGGTGTGTGTTGACATTGATCTTGCCTTCCTTTCCTTCATTATCCTTCTACCTTTTATTCTTTTTCTTCATTTTCTTATTCCTCCTATCTTCCAACCTCATTCGCTTTACATAAAGCTTTATCCTTCATTTTTCTCTTCCATCTCCCTTTCCCTATCAGCATCTTTGAGCATATCATTTTGAATCTTTGGTATATCATGGTTTATCCTTTCAAGGAGCATTATCTAAAAAGCTTGCTTTCTTCCAAAAAAAGATAAAATTCAAAAAAATAGAAAAATGAAAAAATGAAAGAAAAAAAATGAAAAAAATTGAAAATGTGCCATGGTGAAAACCTGAAAACAGGCACCTTGGTAGGAAAAGTAAAGAGAAATAAATTCATTCTATGGTGAAAACCACTCTCTTGTGGCACCTTGGATAAGTACCGTGATGAAAACCTGGCAATCAGGCATCATGCGTAGTTCCTCTACATATTTCATCCATTCTATCTTCTCTCTTTGATCTTGACAAGGTTGACCTATACACGAATATTTGGCTATCTTGTGAGCTATCTTATGATGATCTTGCTTTCATTCCTTTCATGTTTAGCCTTCATTTTCATTTTCCTCCATTCATTCTAGCCTTTCGTTATCTTTTTCCTCTTTGGTCTTGATCTAATAAAAAAAGAGTAAATACGATGCTATGAAGTCTCTTGACATGTCTACCCTCTTTGGACTGCATCCTTTCCTTCTTTTACATTACGCTTTTTAGGCTTATCCTATGCTGGCCTTTCATTGCTTGTCCAAATGTGTTTTACATGATAATCTTTTCCCTAGCTTGGGTACTCTTGAGGAGTTTGACCTTGAGGATTTCTTCCTTCCGTTTGCCTTCATTCTCCTTTTCTCCATCTCATTCACCAGCTTGCCATCCATCTTGTCCTCCACCTTGCTAGATATTGGGACTACACGATGTGATCTTGCTCATGAGTTTAATGCCCATTCTGTCTGGGGGCATCCTTTGTATATATCTTATTGGTCTTGAAAAAATACCAAAAAAAATCATATATGATGCTGAAAAAATTTTAAAAAGCATAAAAAGTCCTGAAAAAATATAAAAAAATAAAAAAAAAATTTAAAAAAAAAAGAAAAAGTGCCTTGGTGAAAACTTGGAAACAGGCGCCTTAGTAGCAAAAATACAAAAAAAAAAAAAGAAAAAAAAAAAATTGCAATAAAATCCAAGTGGTGAAAACCTGGAAACAGGCGCTACTTGAGGCCTTTGCACCCCTATTTGTTAGCATGCGTCCTTGACACTTAGCCACTTTCCATCATGCCTTGACCTTATTTGCCTTGGTCTGGAATTGGTCTTTGTCTTTGTCTAAGGGGCATACCTGTTAGCATAGGTCTTTTAGGTACGTTTGTCTCTTGGGGCATTTCACAACAGGTGTTTTTCAACACCACCCCAAACAGTGTTTTTCAACACTACCCTTGCGTCGAGTGTTTCTTAACACTTATCAGATGTCTTTCCCAAATAGTCTAAGTATGATGCAATATTTCTCATTTGCAGATGTGATAACCAGAGTCTGACTCTATGACCAACACACATGCACTTAAACAATCAACTCGCTTGAGATATGTTGACTTTATTTTTCTTTGTGTGTTGTCTATGAGGATTTATTTGATGAGTGGTCTCTCCCTGAGAAGTTTTCGATGATGCATAGCTAGAAGACTGAGAGAATGAGAACATGTTTTATTTCTTTATCTGCTTGTGGGTATATTTTATTGGTCCTACCTGTCATGAGCATTTATGTTAGTCTTACTTGACACTATGGATTGACAAGGTATTATCCTTGACTGTTTTGCAAGTGCATGCTTCTAGTTATCCTGACTTTCATGTGTCTTGACATAAGCATAATCTTGCCATATCAAACTTAGGTAATCTCACTGCATTAGTCATCTTGACCTCCATGTCTTTGATGCCTAGGTGGGATTTCCACATTTCTATCTGATAAAGATCATATTCATATCCACATAGTTATGCTAGTGTGCATTGTATGATCTTACGATGCTACCAATAACGCTCGATGATGATAATTAGATGTCTATAGGCATTGTGACCTTGCAAGTCAACCACTTTCATAGTAGCATGCATTCTTAGGTTCATCATAGTTTAGTTTTTGCATCTTGCATCTGGAGAGAGCTCTCATTTTTATCATTTACAGACTAGTTGGTCAACTGTGCTCATTTTTTTATTCTTCTTGTTCATATCTTTCATTTCTGGTCTTTCATGTCACATCATTTTCTATCTATTTCGGACTCGAAATCGAAATTCGAGTTGCATTGACTGACCATTTGAGGCACAATTCTTCAATTTTCGATAGAATTTCTTCCTTTCCATGTCTTTCAAACTTCTAGTCTTTCATTCACCCCTTTCACTTCCTCTCTCTGAGGTTTGACTTAATCTTTATCCTATATCTTTTCCAGTCAAACCTAGTCAACCTAGGGCATATCTTCACTGTTTGATGGTTATCCTATCATGCTCCATCCTTCGATTATGATTTATTGTGACTTGATCAGGTTTATCAATTTATTGTTCTCCTCTATCTGATTTCGATTTCAATTCTGAGGGGGCAGTACCTATCAGCTTTAATCTTTGATTTAGCTTTATCATTCAGCTCAGCTTGAGATTCTTATTTTTAGACTTGATTATCACCTAGCAGCGACGGTGGTGATTTTGTCTTTCAATTTTTATCTCCTATTTTTAAGACTTGATTATTGCCTAGCAGCGACGGTGATAGTTTTGTCGAAGGCTTGATTTGCACCTAGCAATGACGATGTTGGTCTTGTCTTTCAACTTTTGCTTATGCTTGTCCTGATGTGTTCCCAAAATGAACACACATCTGGGTTGTTTTGTGATCCCAAATCGATCTCACATTTCAATTCTTCTTTGACTGCATGTGTTCCTGAAATGATCACACATTAGTCAATGAGGGGCAAATGTATGCACCCTAAAATGGTCGTCTAGACTTTGGGCCCCATTTCTGCAATTTATCAAATCCCTGAATCAATATTTTCAAAAATCAACAATATCAATTATATCAATTTTCTTGATCAAATCATAATCAATTCGATATTTCCTAAGGTTTGAGTCTTATTTAATTTAAAAGAAATAAAAAATAAAAATCTTATTTAATTAAGAGAATATGCTCTCTTTTAATTAATTAAAAATCTCTTTTAATTAAATAATAAAATCACTTTATCCTAAGCTTTTATTTAATTAAAAAAAATTTCCTCCCATTTTATTTAAATAAAAAATCTCTACCTTTTTTCTTATCCTTGTTGCACAAATAAAGCATTTAATTCTTATTTATAAAGAAAAATAAAATAAAAGTACTTTTGCCTCACATGGACATAAAGTAAATGCTCAACATAAAGTAAATGCTTCTAATTTTCTTATTGGAGGATATTTGTGCATAAGGATCAAGCTTCTTTTTTTCTCCGTCGTTGATTAAGTATTTTGCCTCTTAATCTTCATGGTCCATTATTTTTCACTTCTTATAAAAGAAGAGCTCTCTTCCTCATTTGCACACACAATACATACTTGAATTATTATGCTATAGGTTTTCTAAGTCATCTTGAAGCTTTTGCAGACATTCTTGCATCAAGTTTTGAAGATTTGGAGCATCATTGGCATTCATCTTGCATCTACATCACATCCTAGATTGCATCATAGTTGCATTATCATGGTATCATTTCCTTTCATGTTTTAGATTAATCTCACATAGTTTAATTAGAGGGTTTGTAACTCTTTCATTTCCATTTTCATAGCTTAATTGCATCTTCATTCTCATAAGATTAATTTGCATTCTCATATAGATTTGCATAGCATTGCATTCATTTGGAATCTCTCATTGTGTGGTTGACTAGCAAGGTCACTAGTTTATAGCTCTAGCTAAGAGCAATTTTAAAAATTTTGCAACTCCATGCATAGAGAGCTATGGATCGATTTGTGAGGGCTCATTCTTGAGTTTTCTTGCATGTAAGGATTCATAGAAGTGTGACAACATTTTAGCACACAATAAGGAGTTGATAAGTTATCACCTATGCTAGGTGTAATCACATGTCCACCAAATGTGGATCATCCTCCATTATGAAATGAATTATGTGCAATAGGATGATGATGATAATGTGATAAGAGAACTAAAGGTGGATCTCACACCTAAATTGGAATTTCTCCTACACTGTGTGCTTAATCGAGGTGCAAACTCCTAGGTGTCTCAATGAAAAACTAGGATGCAATGCATTATCCTAAGTAAGATTAAGTAAAGTGTAATTAAGAATATTTAATTACACCAACACAAATACTTAGGAATCTACAAAATCTCGACCTCTCCTCAAGTCATCTCATAAGTTTACTAAGAGATGCCTCTAAGGGCTAGCCATGCTCTGAGAAAACTTAAACATGTCAACATAATTATTTATTTTCATATTCCAAAACCCTAACAAAAATCACATCATCATAAAAAATAACATCCAAATCATATCAAAAAAATACAAACAAAACAAAATGATATGTCAGTTATTTGATCTCCCTCGACTACCAAATCATCAAACCCTATGATTTTTCAACATCTTGCAAAAAAATCATGCTTTGACCTATTGTGAGTTTTTCACACCATTGCCTCATTACAAATGCAAACCCCCTCTTTTTTCTTTAGCAATAGTAGTAGTGATTTTGGGTGGTCTTAGGTCCTCTTGGTAGCACTTTTCAAGTCTCCAAGTCTGAGAGTGAGTTTGAGCAATTTTGGCCTGCTGGAAAGTCAAGTTTGTCTAGGATGTAAGCGAAAGTTGGGCTAAGCTAGTCAAGGAGATGGAGTTGAAACCAAGTGATTTGTGATAAAATGAGTTAGAATCATGAGAAAATATTTGTTCCAACTTCAATTTGACCTTATAAATCTAGGATATGTTGTTGGAGGTAACAATTCTGAAGGCATGTTGAATCCTGAAATTTGGCTAAGTGTAGAATTTTTTGAAAACCCCCAAAATCTAGAATATTTAATATAACTCTTATGAAGCTGAAACCTATCTCAAACATCCTGACAATATTTATATAAATATAACTTATAGTATATAACTTATACTTAAATGTTATATTTATATAAATCCCCCCCCCCCTGAGATGAAAAAATGACTAAGTATGGAAAGTAATGAGATAAGAGAGAATCCTTGGAAGTGGCAGATTTCTGCCATCTCCTAGGATTATTATCCTCATGATAAGAAAAATTCTATCATCTAGGTGGAGTAAACTCAAAGCAAAACTCAAAGGAGAAATTCAATCAAAAGCAAGTAGTGGGAGTCTAAGTGAATTAAGAGGATGAAGGAGTGACTAAAATGAGGATTTGAAGAAGTTGGGTGAATTCCTCAGGGATAGCAAAAATTTTCCATGCTTTGATACAATAATATTCCTCCTTGAATCTCCACCTAGACCTAGAAGAGCTAAACAAAAGAAGAAATTCCCCCCACTTGCATTGAAGGGAGAAAACAAGAGGAAATGATGGAAGTTGGGTAGAGTTTCGGTGAAGTTTTTAGGGCTTCTTGAAGGCGGATGGACAAGTAAATCCTCTAGACAATAGGGGAATTCCGCCACCTATGAGGACAAATCCTCATCTACCCTCAAATTCCCTTTTCAGTTGTTTGTCAATGCACCTTATTTTTTTTCAAGGCAAAATGTTCAAGTTAGAAGGAAATCGTGATTTGAAAATGGCCAAGCTTGGTGGGGGAATAACTTTAAATATGGAAGTAAAATGAAGAAAATCTTCAAGAAGGGTAGAATTCCACCCTTGTTGAGGATAAAATCCTTAATACTATCAAAATGTTGCTCCCCCCCCCCACTACGATAGTCATGAAAGAAAGTACAACCTTCACTATGAGCACAAAAACATACAATTCATTACAACAACATTACAAGAGGAGGATTGAAATCAGATTTTTTTTTGTTGTGATAAAGTGTTGAGAATCCTTGGTGAGAGTGGAATTCCTTTCCCTCTGAGGATTTTTGATCTCTCAAAAGATAAAGATCTTCCTTCGAGCAAATACATGGCAACCTTTAACATCGAAATCATCCCTTATAATCTAATTTGAAAGCACAAAGTAAAACAAGGTGGATTTTAAGTTAAGAAGCAAGTTGACAAGTCTTAAAAAATAGTGTAAGTCCCTTTGTGATAACCAACATATCACATCACAAAACTGAGTGGAAGTCTTTAATTGAAAGGAACCTTGAATTTATTTCATGATATTACTTTCCAAGATTAGCATGAGAAGTGACCTTATTCAAGAGAGGATTGAGTATTTAGTGATTCACTTTGAAACATTGATTATAGTGGAATAAAACTCACATTAACATAAATTTCCTCAGGGAGGGTGGAATTTCTCCCTTGGTGAGGATTTAATCAATATTGACTTCTATAGAGGAGATTAAGCAATTTTTAAAAAATCATTATCTTCTTCAACAAGTTGGCCTATAAGATTGAAAAACAAATTGATCAAAGTAATTTGATTAGCCAAGTAGAGCTAAGTCGGATTGCATTGAAAAGGGTGCATCTTCAAGTACAGATCACCTATAAATGGAGGAGGACGTTAATTTCATTTTGACACAAAATAAAACCACAATGTATCCTTGAAATTCCTCTTCAAATTGGCAGTGGAGTGACATGGAGGTGGCAGATTGACATAAGGAAGGATCAAAGTCTTTTGGAAGGAAATGATTTTGGGTGAGTGGGCCAGAACCTCTTTGAAAAATCAGAGATGGTGTGGTGAAGAAAGTGAAATTTGGGCATGTTGCTCATTAAAAATTACTTATTTTCAGATTTCAGCATAATTTTATCTCAAAATTTGTAAGAAAACGAAAGGGTTCAATCTCTAACTTGAGATAATTCATGATTTGATCCATTCCTATTTGAAGTGATTTAATTTCCTTTCATGAAATTTTCAAATTTCTTATATGTTTATGCTTTCCATTTCATGAGCTTAATGCTCTTTCTCTCTTGTCTTGCAAGGCAAGTTGATGGAAAAATGCTTGGAAGGTGAGGAGATGTTCAAGACTTTAAATGGAGAGATCAAGCTCAATAACTTCAAGCTCAAGCTTGAGAACCCCAAATGATAAGAAGGATTCAAATCAAATCATCCAAGTACAAATTCAAGGCAAGATTAAGATCCAAGTTTTCAAGTGCAAGTTCAAGTCATAGCAAGTAGGAAATTTCCAAGAGTGAAAGAAGAAGATGAAGAAATTTGGGAATATGCCATTAGATAATTCTAGTTACACATGTTTCAATCACATCATGAAAAGTGTACAAGTTTCTCATCTGCTTTCAAAGACATTGTAATTTTATAATTAGTCCACGGGGTGGAGACTTTGTGTAATTATATGATAGTGTGGTAACCCTAATTAGGGTTCTTAATGGGTAAATCTTAGCCCTTGATCTTGAATTGATCTTGGCCCTTCACTGTAATTGAACAACTATAAAAAGGCCAAGGCATTCTCATTTAAAACTCATTAGATTATATTAGAGGAGAGTAGATTAGATTAGGTTAGCTAAGGGAGAGACTTGGTTAAATTATTTCAATAATGTTATCAAAGTGATTGATGATTCATTGTTGGTCTTCATGGTTAATTACCTACTATTGCTTTGAAGTGTTGCATGACTTCTTCAATTCCTCACATGGAGTATACTTTATTTCATTTTGTTTAGAAGTAGTTTAGTTGAATGAAAGGAATTGTGGATTTTTTCTTGCTTGACTAAAAAAAAAACTAGGCCACTAGCCTCTTGCTGATTATAGGAGTGTCTTGTGTGGTAATCTAGTGATTGTACTTAACTTCAATTGATATTCAATCTTTAGTTTGCATCTATTGATGTGATTGAAGAGGAGATATTGATTTGAAACCATTTGAGTATACCTTATAAGCTTTCACTAGGTGGGGTTGATTAGCTAAAAAGATAGGATCTAGTAGATCCCAAGTTCATCCATGCTTCCTCCCATTGATAGTTAGAAGTAGAAGTTAAGTTTAAGTTTAAGTTGAGAGTTCAAGAGTTGGAATTTTTTTTTAAAAACTATATTTTCATTGCTCATTGTGAAGCCAAATATTTGGAAAAAGTTAATATCCATTGAATTAATAACGTAAGTCCCTTTGAGATAACTAGCATATCACATCATAAGACTGAGTGAAAATCCACTATTGAAAGGAACCTTGAAGTCATTCCATAATCTTACTTTGTAAGCTTAGCATGAGAAGTGACCTTATTCAAGAAAGGATTGAGTATTTAGTGTTTCACTTTGAAACAATGAGTGTTTAGTTCTGCATGTTGTAGTGGAATAAAGCTCACATCGACATGACCTAAGATAAAAACCTCTAAAACTATTGACAAAACAAACTGTGACATGAAACCAAATTTTTAAAATAAAAATTGTAAGCACATCAACATCAACATCCAAAATATCGAGGTGGTTAGGACTTTTGTGAAAAGAAAATGGGTATTGAAAGGTCAAGTTGAGGTGGCGGCTCTCCCTAGAGGCTATTTATCCTTTTCTTTTTCTTGGGAGGAAGATCTAAGGAATATTATATGTAATGGACCATGGGTGATGGGAAAACATGCCATGATTCTCCATAAGTGGTGTCCTAACCTGAATATGTAGGACGATTTGAATGTGTAGGCTCCGGTCTGGGTGAACCTCCTAGGTCTGCCGCTTGAGTTATGGATGGAAGATGTTTTTAAGGGAATAGCTAATGTTTTTAGGGAGCTTTTGTTTATGGATCTTGTTACAGTCTCTAGGAGATGCCTAACGTCTGTCAGGATTTGTGTGGGAGTTCATCAGGGAGTGAACATGCCAGAATCTATAACACTCCAGTCCAAATTAGGCTCTTGGGTCCAGAAGATTGAGTATGAGTCTACACCATTTGCCTATTTTCACTGCAAGAAAACTGGGCATTGGGCTAATCAATGCCCAAAACTAATACCCCAACCTAAGAAACAAAAGGTGTGGGTGAGAAAGTTGGGATCTGGAACGAACTTCAACGGGAAGAGTGATAATGGGAAGCAAGAAGGAAAGATGGAGGAGAAGGGCACTAATGGAGAAGATAGTGGAACTTCTCCTTTTGAACAGAGAAGAATAAGGGGGTTAGCATGGAAATAATTAATGATTCTCCCCAAAGGAGAATTGATGATTCTTTTGGAAAAGAAGTTCAGAGCAAGCCTTTGGGCGAGACAGAGGTTAAGGAGGATTTTGATGTGTACTTGATTGAGAGAGAAATGTCTGGAGGTAATGCTAATACCTTACCTATGCAAAAGAAGGATGATACCTTCCAGGATGCTCAAAACTGTGTCATACTGGGGTATTTTGGAGACTTGTCTCAGAATCCTATCTCTACTCCTACGAGATCTAATAAGAATTTACCCCTTATATATAAGCCTGAAAAGTGGGGAGATGAGGCAAATATTGATACTGCCCTTTTGGGTTGTGATGTCTTGACTGAAGATGGATGGACAGATGTGGAAAGCAAAAAGACAGCGAAAAATAAGAAAAAGGAAGGATTCTTTAAGATGACTAAGAATGCTACTATGATAGCTAGAAACACTAGAAGTAGCAAAAATGGAGATGTGGGAGCCATTCATGTCTCCCTAGGAAGGCCCTCAAATCAGAAAAGAAGAGCATTAGAGACCAGCAGGAACATAGTGGATGGGAGTGAAAGAACCATCCTAGAGTCCGGACCCTTCCATAAGCAATGAAGATAATTTCTTGGAATGTAAGAGGATTAAATAATCCTCATAAGCAGGACATGGTTAAAAACATGATAAGAGATAACAAGCTAGATATTGTTTTACTTCAAGAGACTAAGATGTCCAAAGACAAAGTTGAGAGACTCTATTTTTTTAGCAATGGTAAATCCCTAGGAGGTGATGTTGATGGGGCTTCAGGGGGTATTGTGGTTACTTGGAATTGTAATTTCATTAGGGGGGAGGTTATTTCCCAAGGTAATAATATGGCTAATATCGGATTTTGGCATATTAAGGATGGCACCTCGTGGATCTTGACAAATATCTATGCACCCAATACTAAATGGGGGAAGAAATCTTTTTGGACTAATATTTCTAGAAAAAGGAGTGACTTTGTTGTTGAAAGGTGGATTATAATGGGAGATTTTAACACTCCTTTAAAGGAAAATGAGAAACTTGGAGGGAGTCAACCAAATCTGGATAGCAGAACTGATCTTTAAAGTGTTGATGACTTTGGCAAGTGATCCTTTAATCAAATAACCTACAAAGAGTTGTTAAAACCTATAAAATAGATTGTCAAAGCCAAGATGAACCCGAAACAAGCAGCAAAATCCACAAAAAAATGAGATCTAGACCCCTAAAAATGCTCTCTATTTCTAATACAAGTAAACAGGGAATGAGATTTTGAGTGCAGAGTCGTACGAGGATATACATAGTACAGTACGAGCAAATAGGAAATGCAATTTTAGATATGAGAATATGCAGGGAACAGTACAAGTTAAACCTACTTGCAGTACAAGTAAACAGGTAGGAAGAAATGCAATATGAGGATTCTCACCAGATAGTATGACAATTCTCACTGTCCAGTACGAGAATCACCACAAAATGGTATCAGTAAACACACAAAATGTTGTTTACTCGTACGAGGATTGTCACTATCTAATACGAGAACTGACAGACTCTTTTGGAAATAGATGAGGAAAATCCTCAAATGAGGAACAATTTTGCATAGTGGGAGTCCCACCAAGCATGCCAAAATGTAAATGTGAAGAACCTAACCTACCAGGAGCACACGTAGACACTCAAACATTAATTTAAAAATCATGCAACACAACAAATATTCAAACACACCGCCTCTCATTGAACTAGAATGGAATCACCCAAGTTCCATTTGATTTGTTTATTGTGGAGATATGTGGATGTGCTCTCCAAAAACACAACATAATAAGATCTTCAATGCAAGCTTGAAATGATTAAGTCCTAAATGCAAGCTAAAGGAGATCCCAAAATGATGCAAGAACTAGTATGGAGAACTAGCTTGCAACAAGGGTTCCAAGAGATGAAGATGAAGATTAACAACTACAAATGAGATGCAAGACTAAGATTCATTTACCATTAAGATCAAGAATACTATATGATTTAGATTGAAAGAAAGAACAAGAAACTAAAAGCTAAATGCTTATGAAATTCTAGAGCTAAACTAGCATGATAACAATGCAAAAATGAATTGGTGATTTCTCTTGGAAGGGCCTCTATTTATAGATTTTTGGATTGAGGAAGAGGGATTGGATGAGGTGGCACCTATGTGGCATACACATAGGAGCCACATATGAGCCACATAGGAGACACATAGGCTAGAGAGGATGGCTATGCCAAAAGATAAACTTAAGACAAGATGAGCATTTAAGGTTTGTGAGGCTCAAAGTTGCTCACACGTGTGAGCAACTTTGGGGAAGAGTGTGTGGGACAAAGTTGTAAGAAAGAGTTGGAGCATTTAAGGAAATTTGGTGGCTTCTTTGGGAAGAGTTTCTCACACATGTGAGCAAATCATTAGCACTAATGAGGTTTGGAATCACTTTTTAAGTGAGATTAAGGGAGTGATTAGGTGGGAGGGTAGATTTAGCAAGTGAGGTGATGGGTGTAAGATAAGTTTTAGGTAGAGATTTAGATTGATTAAAACTAGGTTTAGATTAATTCAAGCTTAGAAGAATATTAAGATGTGGAGGGATTTAAATAAATAGTAATTTATTCAAAAATGGGATTTATGGGGAGAAATGTATTAGAATAAGTTTAATACATTAGAGCAAGGAGTATCTAAATTAAATTTAAATTCTTTAGATAATGAACCGATTCTTAATTAAATAATTTTAATTAAATGAGTAGAGGGACAAAATAACCGTTAATTAACTAAAATTAATTAATGATATCACAGGGATTTTAATTAAATAAATTTAATTAATAGGAATGATTTTTAGGTGTCTACAACTACAACTTCAATAATATTAGAAACTTGAGGGCAGAAACCATAAGATGTTAGGTGACAATTGTCCACAATCAAGCCCAAGACAGTCGAACAAGCAACCAACTCAAACCGACCCCATGGGCCACAAGCTACCAACTCAATGGGTATCCACTTAGGACCTGTACTCTTGTCCCTATTGTGTTTCCTTGCTTGTTTCTAATAAGATTGCTATGTTAAATCTGATAAATGATTATTAGTTCTAACTCCTTGGTGGATTGTCAATAAATCAATGATTCATATAAGAGCTTAGATAATAGACTTAATCATATTAAATGCCAACTATTCTGCTAAATATAAATGAAAGCTTTATTTCTGAATACAATTTATATCTAAAAATTTGTGATTTGATTGATAATTTTAGCTTATTATTGCTTAATACTCCCAAATCTTACTAGCTTATTATTTAGAGTAGAGCTCTACTTCTAGCTTTATCCTTAGAATTGGATCCTACATATTGATGCCTTCTCCCAATGCATTGGTGAACCTCTTATATCGTCTAATGAAAATGAGACACACCCCTTCACTTTGCAAGGACACCTCCTTTCAAAGTTAATCACTACCTTAATAATTTGCATATAATTATACTTCCTTTAACCTTGGTCACCTTCATAAATTGCTATTATATTCCTTTGACCTAGGTCGGCCCTTTGCTAATATCTGTATTTCATTGCCTAGTTTTATTTTGTAACATTTGCCTTACTCGGCCTCTAAACATTACTTTGAGTCGGCCTTCACATTGAACACCTACTATTATTTATTTTTTTGCCTAGACTCATTTATAATGTTGGCCCCTTGATTTGCTAATATATTTTCCCCCAGGTTTACTATAATAAAGGCTACAATTTATTTTTAGGCTACTATGCATACTGTGGCAAGGGCATGACAAATATGTTCTACAAACTCAATATATATGTATTGTTCTGAAGAATATTATAGAAACTTAATGTATTTTCAAATGTTTAATAAAATTGTCGAGCTTTTACCAAGTACCAAGTTTAAAAAAATTGGGCTTGCCAAGTTATTGCTAAGTCCAAGCTTTCCAACTATGTGAAAAGAAGTATATTATTAAAGAAAATCTTAACTGTGGTATCCTATTAGGATTGCATTATGATTTGACTTGTGTGAATGCCATTAGGCTTTTAGAAAATAGCCTATGATTATCACTTTTAAAGTCAAACAAACAAATCTACATAACTTGCCCTTCAACTATTCAAAAATATGTCCATGGCTCGTAAAAGAAGGAATAATCCCTTGATGGGAGTAGATTTTCAACATTTGATATAATGAATTGCTTAGTTGTCTCATTACCCTTGTAAAGATATAATTTCCAAGATCCACAAACTCCCAAACTACCTAGACAACCATCCATTCTGGGCTTCATCTACACTAGACCTCTACCTATCTTCAAAGTCTGAACTTCCATACTCAACTATCCATTGTTACAAAATCTAGTATCCCTCGCTCCAAGAATGAACACAAATATGATGATGTTTCTCAAACAATCTACAGTCTCAAAACAATAAGCTAGCTCAAGATGAAAAATTCCTCCAACATTTAATGTCCACCACCCTCTTCTTTGATCTTCTTAGCCTTTACTACTAAAAATTCACTACTTTCTACCTTCTCCATTATGTTCAATTTTGGCCTCATAACAAATGACACAATGAGCATCAAATAGACGGTATTCAAACCAACCATGTGTTACAAGATACTAAAATCAAAAGGTCTTGTTTCTTTGAGAAACTCTCGCATAACAAAATAATAAAATCAAAAGATCTTATTTCTTTGAGAAACTCTCGCATAACAAAATAATAAAATAAAAAATTCTTGTTTCTTTGAGAAATTCTCGCATAACAAAATAAAAATCATATGTTTCATGTGTCCATTTATAGTGGTAGCACACTTTTACAATTTAAACTTTCTATCTCAAATTTTACAAAGATAAATTGTAAGAAGCAAAAGTTTTTAATTTAAAACTTCAATTACCAGATACACATCTAGTACCAAGAGGATTTGAAGTTTCACCCTTAAGGGATAAATCATAAAATTAAACACGTTTTCCACTGAGCTACTTGTGACAAAATGTTTCAACTCAAATAATAAATCTTAAAGTTTCACACCAATATTTAGATTAGCTTTACTTAACTCTTTCTTGCCCTTTTTATGTTTATTAATGCTTCTCCAAATTTTTTTTTAAAGACTAGAGAAAATAAATCTTTTAAAAACATGCCTCGTAGCAGCCTCTGATAGGAGCTTGCTAGGGGCATCCTATACATGAAGCTTACTGGGCAGTTTCTTCCTCCTCTTGCAATTCGATAGAATATGCAAAGCTTTCCCTCTATGCACAGAAATATTTACATTCAACATGATTGTCAAGGCGTGAATCCATAGGCACTGTTGCAGCTTTCACATGTTATTAAATATATAAATTTTACTGTGCTCTTGCAATCATTCTTAGGTGTTGATTATGAGTCCAAAGAATCTAATTGAATTATGTTGAAAAGGAGACTCTTGGAACCATTGATAATAAACCCTAAACCAATTCTCCAAGCATGAAAAACAACTGGGGGTCTATGCTCCTCCCAAATTGGCTGAGATTCTACATTTACTGTAGCCCAACAAACTGCAGCGATGGATCAATAGCAATATTTTCAAAGTAACTTTGTATTCTCCTTCAATCACTGCCTATGTTTCTCCTGCGTTCTCCTTTAGAATGTTCCTTTGGTCAAAGGAAAAGATGAGCTTCCCTACTCACAAGCATAGGAAGGATAAATGTTCTGAAAATATTGAAAATGGTAAGCATACACAGAACAATAATCAGACTATGATTTCACTAAATTTATTATTATATACTATAATAGTATAATATAGATCACATCAAAATTCCTCTAGCGTTATTCCATGAACACATTACATGTTTAACTGGCACACTGGCACTTCCATCTATTCATCTTTCTTTCCTTGCACATTTCATTGCAACCCAAACACCATTTCATTGTTAATATGTATATGTTTAGGATTAACAGAGTGGAGCTCCTTACAAGGATATCTCTTTGATGTATAATAGTACAAATTCTAAAGTATAAGCAATGGTATACACATCAAGGCCTGCATAAATTCATCTCACAACAACTTAATGAACCAATGACCACATCATCTACCAAAATAGAAAGTAACCGGTCTACAGTCTGGTTGTTAATTGCTTCTCACTCGTGGTGGAATCAAACTCTACACAACTTTTTCATCAAGTAATCCACATGGAAAACAATCCCAGCAACAACATACTAAAGCTTAATCTGTAATTCCATGCCATTGGAGTGAAAGGCATTCTGAACAATATTGTTCTTCTTTTATAGCACTAAGAATCTTATCTTTTGAGAAGTTGAAGCATTTATCTAAAAAGATTGTGTCCTGTTCATTTATATACCAGATTGTTGATAGAACACATAATTTCTACATAAATGCTTCAAAAAAAATGAACTCTTAATATAATTTCAAGAATCTGATTCATTCTTTAGCTAAAGGCCATATTCTTCCAGTTGTCTAACAGTGTCTCCATTTCACAATATGGAATATATGAGCCATGTACTGACCCAAACAGGATTGTGAATTTCAGAAAAATGGAAATTACTATTAGAATATTTTTAAAAATGGGAGTTTGGTTCTTGCTATTTTTAGCTGCTTGTTCTAGAATCTTAGTTAATGGTCATTTAGGCTAACTTTTTTAGTTTCCTTAATTTAGTCTATTTTTAGACGTCTTTATTTACACAACTTGCTTTTTGGTTAATGCTATTATTAACCTCTGTAAAACTCTACTTATTTCTGCATTGTTAATACAATCATTCATTCCATTTTTAACAATTTCAGTTACATGGAGCTTATTAGTTTCCATTTTTAACAATGCAAAACACAACAGCTCTAACAAACCATGTCCAAATTATGCAGGCTAAAGTACGAAACTATCCAAGGCCTAAAAATGACAGAATTAAAGTTTATCAAACTGAAGCATGTTCAGTAATCTCAGATAGAACAATATTAATAACCTTGAAAGAAGAAAGAAATTAGCTAAGGTATTGTTGTGATTGATTTTCAAAAGTAGAAATAATATTGCAGATCATAAATTAAGCCACGGTTAGCTGGAAGAATGGATAAAATATACACATGAGAAGAAAAATCTAAAGTTGACTTAGAAACTCAATGACTACCTAGGTTGAAGTCTTTATTATAACTCAAGTAGATTATGGATATCACAATTGTTGTCAGGATATTTGAATGTACCGGTTATTATATTAATAAAGTATTATGTTAGTCTTGGTCGTTAGTGACCGAGAGGTTAGACAGTTCCGTCACGACGCTTCGGTCATGGCCCTTCGGGTAGTTTACATACCCTCTCGAAGGATGGACATGAGAGATATTATTGTATGATCATCACGATGTAAATGTACTTGCCAGTCTGGAATGATTAATGAAAGTATTTATTATTCTATGATATATTCTATGTTCATTATATTTCCTGTACTATGTCTGTGCAATACTAAGTTTACCCCAGCGGGCAAACATCTGGCGCCGTTGCCTAGACGTACTCGGGAAGAGAAGTGAGGAAAGGATTTATGCCCAATGTTTTAAATAAAGATAGAAATAAAAGGCACGAGATGACGAAGGGGAAGCCGCACAAAAGGCTTTGATATCCGTGCAGCAATGTGAACGTTGGTGTAGGCTTAGGCAACTTGCCAAGGAACAGCTTGCCGGAGGGTTGCCCGAAGGGGACCTCAGAAGTGGCACGGAAGGTGCAGAAGCCAAATTGGAACAATTCATTTCACCGGAACATCGAAGGGTGCGAAGTAGTGAAGAATTAATTGAGGAAACGCGAGCGTTGAAGACCTTCCTCCAAGAAGAACGAAACCGGTTTGAAGACTGGGTTCGTACACCACGTGCGGAAGACCGTGATCACGAAGGGAACCGTACAGCTGAGGGTGGTGGTGACGGTGACGGTGACGGATCAGTCGGAGGTACCAGAGATAGTGCGACCGAAGACACTCGGGAGGCACATGTAAACCCTCCATTGGAGCTCACGACTCCACACAACACAGCTCCACCGATTACGGAGGCTCAACAAGTGCCATTAGTAAATACTACAAGAAGCAATATAGTAGGGGTGGGTGCGGGTACCACAGGTGGTGGTGCCAGACAACAAACGACCCAACCACCTATGGCGACTCACAAAGAAAAGTTGCCCAAGTTCCATGATGATGGAAAGGACGACCCACAATGTCGTACATGCGAAACCATCTAGTCAGCCAACGGGGTGACTGACTAGGACGAATGGATGAAGCAGTTCCCCGCCACACTGAGAGGAGTGGCTATTGACTGGTATTCAGACTTGGATAAAACCAAGGTAACTACGTGGGATGAACTGAAGAAAGCATTCGAGAAGGAATTCCGGCTTCTCCAAGATGATAACGAGATAGTCTCTGAAATCTATGGAACAAAGCAAGGTAAGAAGGAGACCGTACGGGCGTATGGCCGCCAGCTAAAGGAATTAGTCGAAAAGATGGAAAGCCAACCGGCTGACAACCTAAAGAAGAGGTGGTTTGTCGAGGGCTTGAACTCTAAGCTACGACGGTAGATGAAAATCGTACCTCCGACATCCTTCGATAATGCATACAACCGGGCCATGGACCTGGAAAGCGAAAATAAAACGGCCAAAAAGAAGAAGAATAGATCTTCGTCATCTGAAGACGATATGTTCGAAGAGGAGAGTAGCAGCGACGAGAAGCCGAAGAAGAAAGTCACGGCCCTTCAGAAGGATATGGAACGGATGTTAAAGGAGTTTAAGACAATGAAGGGGACAACAAGCAAGGATGATGAACTGTGGTGCACGGATTGTAAGGAGAGCGGCCACACGAAGGGTGCCTGTCCCAAGAAGGCATTTTGTGACATCTGCCAGATCATGGGACATTCTACGAAGGAATGCCCATACAATCTGAAGGCGCGTAACTAGTAAGTGCTCTATACACAGGAGCAGCCTTCCACATTAGGGATGATGGATTCAAACAATAACGCATCTTCCGGAGGCTATCAGGGAAACCGAGGAGGCGGAAGAGGGAATAATAATAATTCCACCCAAAGCAAAGTCCAGTATGATGCGAAGGGACGCCCAATGATTTAATGTCGGGCGTGCAACGAGTGGGGTCACTTTGCAAGGGAATGTAGTAATAATGATGCCCCTCAAAAGCTATGTCGGTGGTGTGGGCCCGGTAACTATGAAGATGCCAATTGTCCGAAGTCTGGCGTAGGGGCCAATCTGATTGATATCGAAGGCAACACACGGATTAAAGAAGCTATACTTGCTCTTACTCGAGGGCAAGCGAAGGAAGCCTGCTACCCCCATCTTCGAACGGAGAAGCAGAGAATGGCGGAGGCAAGGGAGGAAATAGAAAGGGCGATGAAAGCCCAACGGGGAGAGACACACGAATCATCCAGACCCTACTGCCTAGACGCGGAGAGGAACATTGTACGACAGATGCTTCAACTGGAGGTACCTGTGAAACTGGAGGACCTCCTACACACCATGCCTCAATTGGGGACAGTGTTGTTGGGTACAAAGGTTGATAAACCCAAACCGAGACACACGGATGCTTCCGTACCGAGAAACTCGGCAACAAATCCAGTTGTGCTTACCGTTAACAACGGTAGACACCCAGCCATGGTGGAGATGGGCATTTTGGGCACCATCCTGATGGATACTATAGTAGACGGCGGTTCCGGGGTAAACGTCCTCCCGGAGGACACATGGAAAAAGCTAGGAAAGCCCACTCTATGGCCACCTACGTTTAATCTGCTAGGTGCCGATCAGCACGGGATTAAACCCCTCGGCACGTTGATGGCACAACAAGTCACCGTGGGTACACAACCATTTGTGCTCGACTTTGTGGTCATCTCGTTAAAACAGAAAGGGTATGACGCCATACTCGGAAGAGGATAGCTAGTGGCAGCGAAGGCAAACCACAACTGGAAACGGAATACACTCTTGATGGAGAGCGGAGGCAAGAAGTTTACTATTGATCTCTGAACCCAGTTGGTGAGCGAGAAACTTGCCTCTTCCTCGGGATCTGAATCTGAAGGGGAGAATAACCCACGAGACGAAGGCAGAGAGGGGATGGATTCGGATGCCGAAGGCATACTAAAACTCGAAGGATGTTGTTCAGAGGATGACACGGATTCACTAAATGGATTGTTCCATTGGCAGCAAGAGGACTATGAGATGTTCTCACCCTCCTGTAACGCATTAAGCGTTGACGAAGAGGAGCCAGATAAATATCCTCCAGAGTACGGGGAGTATAAGGAAGGAGAAACTACAATGGACACTGTACTCGCACACCAATTTAAAAACAAGGAGGAACCCATCTTGTACAAAGAAGAAAAGTTGAAAGAAATAAACCTTGGGGATGAGAAAAATCCGAAAACCATCGTCATGAGAGACGACTGGAATCCTGTGTGGAAGAGTGTAGCCTTCAAAATCTTGATTCTCCTTCTTCTGATGTATGGGCAAGAGATCGTGGTCCTGGTAGAATTTATGGTTCCAAGCCTTTGGATTGCCATTGGAAACAGACTCGGAGACAGGGAGAGGGAACGGCTGCACACTCTGTGAACTTTCGACGAACGGATACATGATGCCAGCAACGGGACCAAATTGAAACCTTCCCCGGAGGGGATGGATTTGAGAGGAGGGACAGAACAATCAAGAGGGACTCAAGCGGTTAGGCAGGTAGAGTCGTTCGTACGGGCGACCAGAGAAGTCTTCGGAAAGGAAATTGTGGATGTCGTGAACAGTTCGAAACTAAAAGCATATCATCACAGGTTGGAGGCGCACAAGCAGTCGCCTGGCAATTGATGAAAAAAATAAAAATAAAATTTAAAATTTAAAAATAAAAATAAAAAATTGAAACGAAGCAATAAAGGCCGTACGGCAGTACGACAACTTGGGAGCGAAGGCAAGCAAGCACATAAAAAGCACCGTACGAACGAAGACATAAAGTCCGAAGACGAAGACATAAAGTCCGAAGACGAAGACATAAAGTATTAAACAAAGACATAAGGTTCGAAGACAAAGTATTAAACGAAGAGACAAAATAAACAAAGACATAAAAGTATTAAACGAAGACGTAAAGTATGGGCGAAGACATAAAATATCGGACGGAGGTATGCATGGGCGATTGTAAAAAGTGAAGGCACAGATCAAGCAACAGGGTCTATACAGCAAGGTTGAAAAATAAAAGCCGAAGACATATTTATGAAACCGTACGGCCGTACGACAACTTGAAGAAACGAAGGTAGCTTAGAAAAGGTACTGTACAGTTAATATAAGTCCAAAATGATAACCGTACGGCAAGTTTATAAGTTTGAAGGCAATTGGACGAAGGCATAGGTCAAGCAAAAATGACCGTACGGTAATAGTTTTAATGAGTATTAAGTGGCAACTTTCAAAGTTCGAAGGGAATGAGTATTTAACCGTACGGACATCACAGGCAAAGCAAAAAAGGCATTGTACAGCCAAACAGAGGAAAGGAAAAGGAGGGAGATGTCCGTATGGCCATTTCATTAATAAAGATAATGTACGGCAGGTTTCATATTTAGGTGAAGACCGTGCAGAGGCTATATGAATTGCAAAGTTACAACCGTACGGTCGAAGGAAGAATACATAGGAAACAACGTACGACAATTTTAAGAGAAGCTCGCAAGTAATAAAAGCTGAACCGTACGGCCTTCTCTAGCAAATTAAAAGTTGGAAGGCGAAACAAGAGCAAGCGTACGGCACTAAAAGGTGTAACAGGAATACCATCCAAGGAATGTAGCATTTCGTACGGCAAGGAATAAGTTTGGAAATAAAAAAGAGTAGAGAAGAATTTAGTTCTTGACGGCAAGGAAGGACTGGCAGCAGGGAGGAGAAGGTTCTTAAAAAAACTTTAAAAAAAAAATGACGACAAAACAAAATAGTTCACAGTGAAGAACGAATGGTACCGAAGGGAAGGGCATAAGCAAGCAGTGAAGAAAATATAAGTGCCTGACAGAAGAAAATCACAAAAATGGTGTGTTCCATGGACTTCTGTGTGGGTTTGAAGGTGCTAATTTGGTCTTGGCGGCTGGGGCTCTGCCCCAGAACCCCGCGGGGGCGCTGCCCCTCGACCCCGCTGGGGGCGTTGCCCCCTAGACCCCCAGTCAGTTCAGTTATCAACCCTTGGAGAGTGTGACCAGTTGATGAGACTCGGAGTTGCTGCAGGCATAGAGTGTCTGTATGACGGAGGTGAAGAGAGCACTAGAGCAAGCCTTTGGAAAGGGGTACTATGCTTTGAGACACTCGGAGTAGGTGTTGGTTGGACGTGAGACTGTCTTGGTGGATGCACAGAGAGTTCGGGAGGAGCTGACCACCCAGTTGGAGGCAGTAGAGCAACACTTGGCTTAGCGTACCCAGGAGTTGGAAGCAGAGAAGGCAACCCAGGTGGCTATCGAGGTCAAATTGGCTAGGGAGACAGTATTGTGTTAGCAGAGGCTACAGCTGAAAAGTATGTTTTGGAGACAAGTTTGGTGCAGGCACGGGAGGAATGGGATGTAACAGAAAAGACCTATTAGACGCAGCATTGATGGGGAGGGCAGCACTTCATTTTTTCAGGGACACCCCTCTGCCCCTTCTCTTCAGTGATTTTCTTATTCTATGTAGTGTATTTCATCTCCCTGTTGTTGTAAGTCGTCGGAGACGACTTGTTTTTTTTGGGGGGGATGATGTTGTCGAGATATTTGAATGTACCGGTTATTATATTAATAAAGTATTATGTTAGTCTCAGTCGTTAGTGACCGAGAGGTTAGACAGTTCCGTCACGACGCTTCGGTCGTGGCCCTTCGGGTAGTTTACATACCCTCTCGGAGGATGGACATGGGAGATATTATTGTATGATCATCACGATGTAAATGTACTTGCCAGTTTGGAATGATTAATGAAAGTATTTATTATTCTATGATATATTCTATATTCATTATATTTCCTGTACTATGTCTATGCAATACTAAGTTTACCCCAGCGGGCAAACAACAATGGCTAGCCAATAAAAAGAAGTAGAATACCAAAGAAAAATCTTAACTGTACTATCCTATTAGGGTTGCAATATGATCTGACTTTGTATGAATGCCATTGGGCTTTGAGAAAATAGGCTACTGTGATTATCACTGTCATTGTTAAACTTCGAGCTATGTAGAAGAATGCACTTGTTAACATACTCCTTAGTTACTGATGAGGGCTTCCTGGGCATGGAGGCGGATTTTGATGCGCCCGGATGCGGATGTGGATCGAAGGATGGATGCCCTATTGATGCCACCCGGAAGCGGATTCATTACTAAAATGTAATTAATAACTATGCTCAAGTTAGTACTCTAGTCTAGCATCAACCATGAAATTTTATTGAAGTTGACCTCGAACGGCCTCATGTGATTAGATGATTCGCAAGCACATTTAAATTGTTATTTTTCCATTAATATTGAAAACAAGCTACACTTAGAATATCGTTGGAACGCCAAGTAAAATACAGTTGTGTGGACACAAATTGCAACACTGCCTTACAATCAAGTAGTCACTAGGAAGAATGAACCTATTGTGTATGAAGAACTTAATATAGTATGGTAATATTTTTTATCATATATATATATATGGGAATAAGACTTCATTTTTACAAGATTGGATATTGACGATCAGAAGGCCACAAATTTCTAACAATGATTTGGTAGCCAATAGTAATTTAGAAAATGGTATTTATGGTCGCACACCCATATGTCTAAAACTGAAGGGGCGTTAATTTATTCTTTTTGACAACTTAGTTCTTTTATTTTCCATCCTTTTCTACACCTTTTCTTTGCCAATTTTCAACAGTTCTTCAGCAGTTTCTTTTTCCAAAGTAATTATTTCTCTTGCGAATGGTTCTCTTTCAGGTATTTCAGCCTAGCATCACTGTAAAACAGAATGCATATATTTATTAAGATTTTAGAAAAATATAGCATTAGATAAAGCACAGAGCAACAGATTCGGAAAAAAAAGAACAGGGTAACAAAATGCCAATTTACTCTTAATAGTTAATAGACATGATGTTTCAACAGTCTTATTTTGCACTTCGCTAATTAGCCGTAATTCTTTTTAAAAAAAAAAAGTCGTAATTTGAGAGAGGCAATATATTTAACATTTTCTTCATCAAATTGGGGTATCAGCAAAATCAAGAAGGTAAAGATACTTCTATTGGGGTATCAGCAAAATCAAGCAGAAATAATATTGCAGATCAGAAATTAAGCCACTATTAGCTGCAAGAATGAATAAATAAGAAGAATCTAAGATTGACTTAGAAACTCAACAACTAACCAGGTTGAGTCTATATTACAACTTGAGAAGATTATGGATATCACAATGACTAGCTAATAAAAAGAGGTAGATTATTGAAGAAAAATCTTAACTGCGCTATCCTATAAGGGAACTGCATACGACGTGACTTTGTATGAATTCCATGGGGCTTCGAGAAAATAGGCTGCTGTGATTATCACTGTCCTTGTTCAACTTCGAGCTATGTAGAAGAAAGCAATTGTTAACATACTCTATACGTGGACATCTTCATTGAAGATTGGAGAGAAAACTGTGGGTGTCACTTTGATCTAATCTACAACGGAATGATCCAAACATTAAACAATTTGTAAGTAAAATTAAAACAAAATATATATGATTTGTTCTTCAACCATTTAAAATATGTCCATGGCTCATATGTAAAGGAAGAGGCAACAAAAATTTGAATCCCTTGATGTGAACGAATTTTCATTATTTGCTCTAATGAACTGATTACATACATTCTTTAAGTACAATATGGTTGCTTCCCTTTCATAATGGCATTAAAAGTCTGAAAGTCATACGCCATACATGATATTATGTTGGGCATACCACAAAAAAAAACCTTGTGACATGATGGATTTTAAAAATATCTAGTCTCTAAAGAGCATCATAAAGTGAGGTAATGGGTGTTTAGCTTGAAATGGATAAAGCATTATCTGGGAAGCTCTATATATTGCCCTCTCACAAACTCCTCCTTTGCTTAACGCTGCTGCCAGTCCCTGAAAGGAAGATTCATCACTTTTTCATTACTAACATGTAATTATGCTCAAGTATGATAATGTAGCATCAACCATGAAATTTTATAGAAATTGACCTTGAATGGCTTCATCTGATTAAATGATTCTCAAACACATTTAAAATGTTAATTTTCCATTAATATTGAAAACAAGCTACACTTAAAATATCATTGGAAAGTAAAATACAGTTGTGTGAACACAAGTTGCAACACTGCCATACAATCAGGCAGTCAGTAGGAAGAATGAGCCTACTGCGTATGAAGAACTTAATATAGTATAGTAATATTTTTTATCATATATAGATATGGGAATAAGACTTCATTTTTACAATGATTGGATATTGAAGATCAGCAAGCCACAAATTTCTTACAATTATTTGGTGTCAGCCAATAGTAATTTAGAAAATGGTATTTATTGTCACACAACCAAATGTACAAAACTGAAGAGGAGTTCACTTTTCTTATTGACAACATAGTTCTTTTATTTTCCATCCTTTTCTACATTATTTATTTGCCAATTTTCAACAGTTCTTCAGCAGTTTCTTTTTCCTAAGTAATTATTTCTCTTGAGAATAGTTCTCTTTCAGGTATTTCAGCCTACCATCACTGTAAGACGGAATCCATATATTTATTTCTAAGTTACCGGTTCGGGTTTGGGGACAGGTTCAGATACGAGAACCCAGTGCGTAGGTTTGTGAATTTTTTTATTATTATTATGGTTCGTATGGGTTCGTGTGTGTGTGTGTGTATGATTCGTATGGGTTCGTGTGTGTGTGTATATATGCATTATATATACAAAAAAATAAGAGAAATATACAGAATTGTGAAATGAAATGTGTTTGAAGGCTTCATATGTGGCCATTTTAGGGTTAGAAAGGAAAAAAACAATAAAATAATGTGTTTTAAATGATTTTTTGGGCCACAGGTCTGATCACGGACCCTGCCCAAACCCAGCGCAGACCCCACACAAACCTGAATCCAGTTCACACCTGGACCTGGTTCGAGGGTCCACAGTGCAAACCCAGTAACTTAGATTTATTTACAACATATTCAGAAAGAAAGAAAAAAAAAACAGGGCAAGAAATGAAAATTTAGTCTTAATAGACATGATGTTTCGACAGTCTTGTTTTGCACTTGGCTAATTAGCCATAAATTGAGAGAAGTGATATATTCAACGTTTTCTTCATCAAATTAGGGTATCAGCAAATCAGGAAGGTAGATACTTTAAAATTACCTTGGCCTAGACGAGTTCTATGCCCTTTAAGGTCAGTCCAACAAGTTCTACTTATAAATTGTAAGATCGTTAGACTGGACTTGAACTGTTTTGGCCAAATCTTCTAAGGAGGTCTTTCTCACTTAATGTTAAAAAATTAACCAGACTAGGTGGACACTTGCAGTGTGGGTTTGTCCTTAGATATTCAAAGAATTCATAGCGAGGTTTGAGCATTTTCTCCATGCTGAAAGTCAGGATCAAAGGACACAAAGCAACAATCTCAGTAATATTGTGATCTTAATTGTTGAAGAATATTAACAAGACTCCATTGGAAATAAATTTTTGACTTGGTCAAAGTTTACTTGGCAGCTTTGATGTATAATCTGGCTATTTCAAATAGGAAAGTGGTCGGGAGTATTAAGGCCTCCAATGTCCATATTTAATTAAAAAAAAGTCAGAAAAGACCTTTAAAAAATCTTTTCGAAATAGACCTTTATTTCATTCAAAAATTCACCTTGACCTCTGGGATCATGCTATACGATTCATTGTTAATATGTATATCTTTAGGATTACAGATTGAAGCTCCTTACATGGATATCTCTTTGATGTATAATAGTACAAATTGAAAAGTATAAGCAACGGTATAAACATCAAGGCCTGCATGTAAAACATGATAAATTCATCTCACAACTTAGTGATCTAAGACCACATCCTCTGCCAAAGAAGAAAGTCCACAGCATGCAGTCTGGTTGTTTATTGCTTCTCATTATGGTGAAATCAAACTCTACACAACTTTTTCATGAGTAACATGAGCATATAGAGTGAAGTAATCCACAAGAAAAATAATCCCAGTAACAACATGGTGAAGCTTAATTTGTAATTCAATGCCATTTGAATACAGGGCATTCTTAACAATATTGTTCTTTTATATCACTGAAAATTTGCAATCAAATCATATCTTCTGAAAGGTTCAAGCATTTATCTGGAAATGGCTTCCCTATACACTTTTATTTACCAGAATGTTTATAGAAAACATTTCTTCCACATTAATGCTTCAAAAAAGTGAGCTAGTGACTATAATTTCAAGAATCTAACTCTGTCTTTACCTAAAGGTCATATTCTTCCAGTTATATAAACAATATCTCTGTTTCACAATATGGAATATATGAGGCATGAAATGAACCAAGTACAAGCAATGTGAATTTTAGAAAAATGAGAGTTGCATGGAGCTTATTTGCTTCCATTCAGGAATTAGAGTAGGACTTCTTAGAGTAAAGGAACCTAATGTTTGGGCATATCAAAGGCAGCAACCACAATGAACAGTGCAAATCACAGCAGCTCTAACAAACCGTTTTCAAATTATGCAGGCTAAAGTATGGAACCATCCAAGGCCTAGAAAAGACAGAATTAAAGTTAATCTATCAGACTGAAGCATATTCAGAAATCTCAGACAGAACAATATTAATCATCTTAAAGTAGAAAGAAATTGAGTAGGGTTTTAATGTGATTGATTTGCACAAGTAGAAAGAAAATTGCAGATTGGATATTAGGCCACTACTAGCTGGAGCAGGGAAAAAGTATACACATGAGAAGAAGAATCTAAGATTGAGTTAGATACTCAAATATTAATCAGATTGAAGTTTATATCATAACTCCAGTAGATTATGCATATCACAATGACTAACCAATAAAAAGTAGAGTACTGAAGAAAGATCTTAACTGTACTTTCCTATTAGGATTACAATATGATATGACTTTGTATGAATGCCACTGGGCTTGGAGAAAATAGGCTATTGTGATTATCACTGTTATTGTTAAAGTTCAAGCTATGTAGAAGAAGGAAATTGTTAACATGCTCTGTAAATGGGTATCTTAATTGTAGATTGGAGAGAAAATTGTAGGTGCAGCTAACCTGATCTAATGATTGTTCACCTTGACCTAGAGCAGAATGATCCAAACATAAAACAGCTTGAAGTAAGATTTAGACAAAATCTATATCAATTGCCATTCAACTATTAAAAATATGTCCATGGCTCATATGGAAAGGAATAGACCGCAGAACCTTGAATCCCAAGATGGAAATGAAATTTCATTCTTTGATCTAATGAAACTGAGAAAATGAAGAGACATAATTATAAAAAAGAAATGGAGCAATAAAATGACAATTTAATCTTAATAGACATGATGTTTCAACAGTCCTATTTTGCACTTTGCTAATTAGACTTACTCGAGAAAAACAATATATTTTACGTTTTCCTCATCCAAATGGGGTATCAGCAAAATAAAAAAGGTAAAGATACTTATAACATTACCTTGGCCCAGATGAGTTCTACGCCCTTTAAGATCAGTCAAACCAATGAACAATCTGTGGTAATTTATACTTTGAAATTTCATCACTGCTCCAAAATGCTTGTTTTAGGAAATTGTATGATCGTTAGACTTGACTTGAGGACTGTATTGGCCGAATCTTTTTTGACTTAATGTTAAAAAGCTAAAAAGTAATCAGACTAGGTAGACATTTGCGAACTGGGTTTGTCCTCAGATATTTAAAGTATCCATAGCGGGGTTTGAGTGTTTCTCCATGCTGAAATTCAAGATTAAAGGATGTGAAGCAACAATCTCGGGCGTCAGACCTGCAGTGTGTATCAAGAAATCCATGTTTTCTTTTATTTTCTTGGTTGAACTCTGAAGCACTCTAGTATTACTCCGAAGAATTAGACAAATCTCCTCCTCTGTGAGACCAAGGCTTGCCAAATTGTTAGTCTTATTTTCCACGTTTTCAAAACTAAGGCATAGAACATCACTGAGGGCTCGCGCAAATGCTGCGGAACCTCCTTCAATGCCTAGATTATTCTTCACGTACTCCACTCTAGGCATCACCTGCTTCTTGATATCACATAGCAAAAATGCAGGCGTCCCTCTGAGAACCTTGCACAGATTGCCTTTTGAGCCAAATAGGGTTTCAAGATGGAGGATTCTAGGAGCGAGATTGTTTTCTATGCTCAAGGTAAGCAGTCTGGGACTACGAGATATAATATGGGGTGTGTCTTGAGGAGCCAAGCCTAGATTTTTCAGGAATTCCATCTCAGGCTTCAACTGCCCATCCACTTTGAGAAGAAGAATAGCTGGGCAATTAAGAATGGTTCTCTTGAGCTGGTGTTCAGTAAATCCAGAATCTCTCAGGATATGAATGGCTTCTCTAGCAGTGTGGTCGGATGTCTTTCTCAACAGCTGTGGTAGTCTTCTCATCACAGTTGTCACTTAAGAAGATGAAAACCCACTTTCTTTTGTTAGGAGATCTGAAATGAGATTGAGTGAGGGTCTGGGAAGAATTGATGATGATGAAAGTGGTGCAAACTGTACAAATTTGCAGTCAAATCATATCTTCTGAAAGGTTCAAGCATTTATCTACAAATGGCTGCCCTATACACTTTTATTTACCAGAATGTTGATAGAAAACGTTTCTTCCACATTAATGCTTCAAAAAAGTGAACTAGTGACTATATATTCAAGAATCTAACTCGGTCTTCAGCTAAAGATCATATTCTTCCAGTTATATAAACAATATCTCTGTTTCACGATATGGAATATGAGGCATGAAATGAACCAAGTACAAGAAATGCAAATTTTAGAAAAATGAGAGTTATATGGAGCTTATTTGCATCCATTCAGGAATTAGAGTAGCACTTCTTAGAGTAAAGGAACCTAATGTTCTGGCATATCAAAGGCAGCAACGACAATGAATAGTGCAAATCACAGCAGCCCTAACAAACCGTTTTCAATGCAGGCTGAAGTATGAAATCATCCAAGGCCTAGAAATGACCGGATTAAAGTTCCTCTATCAAACTGAAGCATATTCAGAAATCTCAGACAGAACAATATTAATCATCTTAAAGTAGAAAGAAATTGAGTAGGGTTTTAATGTGATTGATTTGCACAAGTAGAAAGAAAATTGCAGATCGGATATTAGGCCACTACAATCTGGAGCAGGGAAAAAGTACACACATGAGAAGAAGAATCTAAGATTGAGTTAGATACTCAAATATTAATCAGATTGAAGTTTATATCACAACTCAAGTAGATTATGCGTATCACAATGACTAACCAATAAAAAGTAGGGTACTGAAGAAAAATCTTAACTGCACTTTCCTATTAGGATTAGAATATGCTATGACTTTGTATGAATGCCATTGGGCTTGGAGAAAATAGGCTACTGTGATTGTCACTGTTATTGTTAAAGTTCAAGCTATGTAGAAGAAGGAAATTGTTAACATGCTCTGTAAGTGGGTATCTTAATTAGAGATTGGAGAGAAAATTGTGGGTGGAGCTAACCTGATCTAACGATTGTTCACTTTGATCTAGAGCAGAATGATCCAAACATTAAACAGTTTGAAGTAAAATTTAAACAAAATCTATATCACTTGCCCTTCAACTATTAAAAATGTGCCCATGGCTCATATGGAAAGGAACAGACCACAGAACCTTGAATCCCAAGATATAAATGAATTTTCATTCTTTGATTTAATGAAACTGAGAAAATGAAGAGACATAATTATAAAAAAGAAACGGAGCAACAAAATGACAATTTAATCTTAATAGACATGATGTTTCAACAGTCCTATTTTGCACTTTGCTAATTAGGCGTAACTCGGGAAAAACGATATATTTTATGTTTTCCTCATCAAAATGGGGTATCAGCAAAATAAAAAAAGTAAAGATACTTATAACATTACCTTGGCCCAGATGAGTTCTATGCCCTTTAAGATCAGTCAAATCAATGAACAATCTGTGGTAGTTTATACTTTGAAATTTCATCACTGCTCCAAAATGCTTGTTTTAGGAAATTGTATGATCGTTAGACTTGACTTGAGAACTGTATTGGCCAAATCTTTTAAGGAGTATTTTCTCACTCGTTGTTAAAAAAGTAATCAGACTAGGTAGACGCGTGCAGAGTAGGTTTGTCCTCAGATATTTAAAGTATTCATAGCGGGGTTTGAGTGTTTTCTCCATGCTGAAATTCAAGATTAAAGGATATGAAGCAACGATCTCGGGAGTCAGACCTGCAGTGTGTATCAAGAAATCCATGTTTTCTTTTATTTTCTTAGTTGAACTCTGAAGCACTATAGTATTACTACGAAGAATTAGACGAATCTCCTCCTCTGTGAGACCAAGGCTTGCCAAATTCTTAGTCTTATTTTCCACGTTTTCAAAACTAAGGTATAGAACATCACTGAGGGCTCGCGCAAATGCTGCGGAACCTCCTTCAATGCCTAGATTATTCTTCACGTACTCCGCTCTAGGCATCACCTGCTTCTTGATATCACATTGCAAAAACGCAGGCGTCCTTCTGACAACCTTGCACAGATTGCCTTTTGAGCCAAATAGGGTTTCAAGATGGAGGATTCTAGGAGCGAGATTGTTTTCTATGCTCAAGGTAAGCAGTCTGGGACAACGAGATATAATACGGGGCGTGTCTTGAGGAGCCAAGCCTAGATTTTTCAGGAATTCTATCTTGGGCTTCAACTGCCCATCCACTTTGAGAAGAAGAATACTTGGACAATGAAATATGGTTCTCTTAAGCTGGTGTTCAGTAAATCCAGAATCTCTCAGAATATGAATGGCTTCTCTAGCAGTGTGGTCAGATTTGTTTCTCAACAGCTGTGGAAGTCTTCTCATCACAGTTGTCACTTGAGAAGAAGAAAACCCACATTCTTTTGTTAGGAGATCTGAAATGAGATTGAGTGAGGGTCTGGAAGGACTCGATGATGATGATGAAGAAAATGGTGCGAACTGTATAAATGTTAAGGATTGCAGTGAAAATGTTAGAGAGAGGCGTGGCAAACATCTCATGGAGAAGAGAAAGTGGTTGGAATACAAAACTGCCATCGCATTTATCAGAAGATATCAGCTGAGGAGAACGAGATTTAGCACAGAGATCGGATGCTTTCTGTATCTGTAATTGTAGGGTAAGCTTTCTTTCTTAAACCAGCATACAGGGCAGATGAGATGATTATAATGTTTTTTAACTTGTTTAGGTAAGGTTTCATGTAGGGGAGCTTCTTTAAAACAATTTGAAATTTTTAGGAATATTTAAGATGATTTTTATATTTTTAAAATTATAAATTTAGAAAAATGGTAGAAGAAGTATTGGTGGGTAATTTTTTTGTCTACCCTAATTTCTTTATTTCAAAGTTTTAAGAATATAGGGGAGAGGATCCCAGTAGTTGAACACGTTCCAATGGTTGTGATAGTAGTTCTTAACTTAATACCCATAGTTGTTGATTTAATATCCAATATTTTTGACAACATTGTACCAATGGTTGTGACTTTAAAGTTATTTTTGCTAATCATGACTACCCATAATTGAATGAAATGTACCCTTTGTTCTAAAAAGTAGCCAATAGTGTGATGCCACATCAGCTGCACAACTATTGGGGTACCTAATTCACTATGATTGGTCTCACTTTTTTTTTGGGTTGTTTTGGACACCTTGGCAAAAAGTATACTGAAGTGGCATCATATTTGATGATGTGGCTCTGAAACCTTAGTTATAAGCAGGAGACTTGCCAAGTAAGCTACTGTAAAAAAATGGGAGTGATTTGAAATTTCCATGTAGGTTTTTGAGAAGCCCGAAGTTAGGGTGTACAACTACTGGGTCCTCTCCCCTAGGGCTCCTAGTTTATAGGAACATATTTCATTCGACTTGTTGTTCTATGAAAACAGATTTTCAATCTTTCTTCTTCATATGTATATTAGTCACATATAACAAAGATATATTTCTATAATATACTATTTTCTCTTAAAATTTAAATTCAAAAATATTTAATATTTCAAGATTGACTTAAATTTAATTAATTTTTCCAAAACTATAACTTCATTTTTTATATCTTCAAAATATTTTCATAATTTCTATACTTCCTTAAAGATTTTTTATTTGATTTAAGGATTTAGTTTCCAAAAGAATCCCAAATGTAGTTCTTTAGCCTTTTGGATTTTTAAAGTATTATAATGAATGAAAAAGAACAAAAGAAAGGAATGAAGGGTTAAGAAATTTATGGTTTTAGTAACATCACATGAATATTTTTGAAGAAATGCACATAGAAACCTAAATTGATTGTACTTAACTATATTAGATCACAACTATGTATACAATACTAACTATATTAGATCACAACTATGTATACGATACAATGCAAATCTTTAACATAAGACTTGTTACACAAATAAATGAGTCAAATGCACCTAAATCAAGTGTAGAATTCGGTATTTTCAAGAAAATATAACTAGTAGTCATTACATATGATCTGCAATTAGGAAACGACCAACGTGGATCTCAAAATCTTTAAGGAAATAAACAAGTGTTTTTCATAGAGAGTGAGCAAAGACCATGAAGTAAAATGTTGTGGTGGATTCTCCAACTTAATCATAGTAGTTATCAACAATTTCTAACCCCTTAGAAATGACTTGCTTTGATCATTTTACAGATATAAGGTAACCATTATGTCTTCCACCCATGCCCTATTTTGTCACTTACAAAATGGAGGCCTCTTTTTTCTTTTGTTTTATGTTGGTTTGGTTCCTTGTGCTCTTTTGTTTTCTCTTGTCCTTACTATTTTGTTTTTCCACGTGTCAAGGGTCAAGGTTTTTCTATTTGGAATTTTGAACTGCGAACCCCCACCTCCCAATTGTCCTTTTGTATTTTCTTGTTCTTATTTAGGTATTCGACTTTGAGGTTTCTCATTTCACCATTTTGAAATGAGGATCCTCAATCCCTAAACCTTTATGTCTCCTCCCTTTATCCATGTTTGCATTGAACTCCAAATTTAAGTAGGGCTAGTGTCTGAACCCCACTAGATAAACAACTACATCATTTCATGATTTTTGCTTGAGCTCATCCTATCATTCATTTACGGAGGTGGTTGAGCCATTAAATTCATTGTAATATTAAGCATAAGGATAATCTAGAACCACTACACCATGCTTTCATCAATTGTTGTTTCTATCTTTGATTTTTGTGCTTCAAACAAAAGCCTAAACACTCATGAGCCAAAATTTAGTTCAATTATCATGTTAGTTGAAACCGTATTGTCATTTTTATTCATCACCAAACCTCCAAAACCCTAGGTAAGTTTGCTTTCTTCCTTCCTCCTTTCTTGTTTTGAATTTGTGTTTATAGTTCCTTTTCCCCTTTTTTTCTATTAATTTTTGGTTTGGTTAGGTTTCTTTTTCTTTTTGTTTTCTCTTTTTTCATATTTTTCCCTAGTTTAGGATTTTATTTTATTTTTTAACTAAATGGCCCCAATTAAACAACATCCTTCCTTGAAGCTTAATTGAGATGAATATGTTGTCTCTTGTTGTCTTGTTTTGACCAAGCTTTGAGGATGCCTCTTTTTCTAGCAATTTCTCTCTAATTGATAGCAATTAAACCCTTTTTTGACTCCTATAGAATGCTCTAGACAAAAATTAACTAAGTTTGGGGCATCACTGATCAACTTTTTGTCTTAAGGCCTTTACTTAATACATATAAGGATAGTTAAAAAATTGGCACCAAACCTCACAAGGTTCTCAAATTAACTAAGTCAATAAAACTAACCAAATTTTGACCTTTGATCCTCTCTCTTGAAAAATTAAAATTATGAGAAGAAACAATCATTGTTGATGTATGATATCTCACTTTGCAAAACATTACAGTTTAGTTGAGCTTCAGTCCATGGCTTTGCACAATTAAGAAGTTTAAAAGCTTTTATGAAAAAGAGTAAATTGGATCCTCAACCCTCAAACTCCATAAGGTTCCTTCTTAAAATTGGCTAAGTAAAATCTAGTTGCCTCTTAACCATTGGGGTTCCCTATTAATGACTATCATTAAGCTATGAAATAAGAAAAGAGGATCTTCAAGATTACCACTTACGAATTTCATTTTGTACAGGATAATAGTTATCACTAAACCCCGATTTGTACCCAACCAAACATGACCTTACTCAAGACTGGATTAAATGTCAATCCTCAGCATTTTGGTTATCAATGTTCACTTAAAACCAAAAGGATTATCCATAAAACTTGATGTCTTATCCCTATTGTATTAACATAAACTATTTCATCTTCTTGATATCAATCATTGGGTAAGTGCACCAAGGTGGTGTGCAAAAAATGTAGTATAAGTGGCCACTTTTTTTTCTGAGATCAAGTAAAACTGATCATGGAAGAGAAATTTGAGAGTTGTGCACTCAAAATTAGAAGATGTGAAAATAACAAGCATTGTGGTACTGTGAATCAAATTTTTAATAAAGCTTTTTAAAAATAGATAAGATTAAGAGGGTCATGTGTGTGTATTTTGTGGTCTTAACCTACAAACAACAACACTTCAATAAATCATTATATTAGAGGGTCAGTAGCATGATAATCAAATCAAAATAACCAAATAAACCCACGAAAATTGACTTATTGCTTCCTATATGAAGAGAGTATGATCTATGTAAATATGCTCTCAGTTAGCATTGTGAGATCAATGACTAGACAACTCCATAATGGAAGATTCATGAGAGATTAAGATGTAATGATTGCATTCAATAATCTGAATCGTCGCTATGATAGAATCATTAATCTAATAAAATAATGAATCAATCAATGAAACTAGCATGATTATATGATTAATCTAAAAATTAAAATCTATTATTGAAGCATGCAATTTGATTTTAGGAATTGAAATCCAACATTTAATGAGCACATAATAGAAGCATAAAAATAACATACTAATATTAATAAATTTAAACTTTAATGTAAGCATTATACTATTCTTAAAAGGATTTATTATGCACAAACAACCTAACCAGACAAACAAGAAAACACAAACATAGTGAACACTTTCCGTGATTTAAAGCCTACCTAGATTTATATATATAACCTCCCTCATGCTCAAGAATTTCTCCCTATATATAACCTCTGGGTAACTAACTAAAATTAAATAAATAATCATATTATTAATTAACTACTAATAAGTTTTACACCTTAGGTAAATAACTCTTACCAACCCTTCACATACTAACTTACCCCAAACAAGACTATTAAATAATTTAAGTCCACTTAGTTTTTTTTTTTTAATTATTATTATTATTAACACACACACAATCGAATCCAGAAATGAATATTGTAACAACCACTAGACTTATAGAAGACACAGGAGGCGGTTAAGCCATGTCACAAATCCTGAGGAAAGTGCTGACCATTTTGCCAACAAGTGCAGTTAAGATATTTCTTTGATATTCTACTTCATTTTATTGGCTAGTCATTGTGATATCCATAATCTACTTGAGTTGTAATAAAGACTTCAACCTTGTTAGTCATTGAGTTGCTAAGTCAACCTTAGATTCTTCTTCTCATGTGTATATTTTATCCATTCTTCCAGCTAACAATGGCTTAATTTCTTATCTGCAATATTATTTCTACTTTTGAAAACCAATTGCAACAATACCTTAGTTAATTTCTTTCTACTTTCAAGGTTATTAATATTGTTTTGTTTGAGATTACTGAACATGCTTCAGTTTGATAAACTTTAATTCCGTAATTTTTAGGCCTTGGATAGTTTTTTACTTTAGCCTACATAATTTGCACATGGTTTGTTAGAGCTGTTGTAATTTGCATTGTTCATTGTGGTTGCTACTCTAATTCCTACATGGAAGCTAATAAGCTTGATGTAACTGAAATTGTTAAAAATGGAATGAATGATTGTATTAACAATGTAGAAATGGACGCTCCCACTTTGAATTTTGAATGGACGCTTCCACTCCCGCTCCTGCTCTGAATTTTGAATGCACATTTGTTTTGGTGGTTGGGTTGACAGTTGTTGTTGTTGAATCTCCCTTGTCCGCCCCTGTGCTATTGGCATCAGGAGTTTCTTCCAAGCCTGGGATCTTAGCTGCGTAGGGTTTTGCGATCTCTTACGTCGACGTTGTTGCATTCGAAGCGGATATTCCAAGTCCTGGTCCTACTTCTTCTGGGCATAGGGGATTCCTTCCCTCTTCCCTTGTGCCTCCCGTACTTGTAAGTAAACCCATTAGGGTTCTTCTTGACTCAGAGACTGTAGATGAGATTTTGAGAAACAAGGAAGACTTCTCTTCCAATGTTGTCATTTTTCATTTCAAGGGTTTTTGGCCCTCTCTTTCTGACTTGCATGCTTGGATTTCCAAGCATTGGGAACCCATCTTAACTGATGTTGTTCAAATTTACCCTGTGGCAAGGGGTTTCTTTATTGTTAAGTTTGATAAAGCTGAAGATAGGAATACCATTCTGTGTAATAACTATTTTATGTGGGAGGAGTGTTTCCCCTTGATGGCCAAACCCTGGTATGTGGGGTTTGATCCTCTTACTGAGTCCTTCAATGAAATTCCCTTATGGGTTAGATTTCTGAATCTTCCTCTTTATCTCTAGTTAGATTCTAATCTGGAAGCGGTGGGTGAGGCTATTAGTGATTTCCAAATGGTGGATCCCGACTCCTATGATATCTTCAAAATGACTTATGCTTGTATTCTTGTGGAGGTTGATGTCTCCAAGGATCTTCCTGAGAAGATCACCTTGGCTTCTTCTTCGGGCTCTTGGATACAGAATCTTGATTATGAGGGTATTCTGTTCTGATGTTGGAAATGCCACATGACTAGCCATCTCATTGCACAGTGTGTTTCAGACAAGGTTAAACCAAATAAAATGCCTACTTGGTGGTCGGGGGTTGCTACCCATCATTATATGATCCGTAAAGCCCCTATTTTTGGGGGTTCAGATGTTGTCTCTCCTCTTTCTGATAATGCTTTGGATTATGCTTCTGTGGATGTCTCGGATGTCTCTGTTGCTGCTGTCGCTGCTTCTTATTTGGCCTTGGATCATAATGTTGTTGTCCTTGTCCAAAATGATGCTGCTAGTTTTATGTTGTCTTTTGGTGCTGTTGGCCATGGTGTTGTCTCTAGCACGGGTGTTCGTAGTGTTGTCTCTGATTCTGCCACTTTCTTGGATGATGATACAACACCTCCTTTTTCCCATGTTTCTCCTATGAGGGTTTGGGGGAATAGTCGAGGTGCTATTCCTACCCCTTCTGGGGGTTTCTGATGTTACCTGCCCTTTTGTGGACTTCTCCACCTCTTCTAAAGTGTAGAGGCTATCGGTAGGATGGAGGATGGATGGACTACAGTGAAGGGAAAGAAATCTAAATTATCCACTCCCTCTTTTGATATGAACTTACATTCACATAAGGATGGGCTAAAATGCAAATCTTGATCGCCCTTTGTTGTACCTGGTTTGGGCTTTTGTCCATTTGGTAGGAACTCTAGTTTGTTCCTTTGGTTTGTTAGGTGGGGCACCACAGTTTTTTTGGTCATTCATTGCTATATCTTTTTATGCTCTTGTATAAGGTTCCAGGTCCTTTCAAAACCTGATTTTACATAATCAAAACAATGTAGAAATAAATAGAGTTTTACAGAGGTTAATAATAGCATTAACCAAAAAGTAAGTTGTCTAAATAAAGACAACGTCAAAAAAATAGATTAAATTAAGGAAACTAAAAAAGTAGCCTAAATGACCATTAACTAAGATTCTAGAACAAACAGCTAAAAATAGCAAGAACCAAACTCCCAATTTTAAAAATATTCCAATAGTAATTCCAATTTTTCTGAAATTTGCAATCTTGTTTGGGTCATTACATGCCTCATATATTCCATATTGTGAAACAAAGATACTATTAGACAATTGGAATAATATGGTCTTTAGCTAAAGAAGGAATCATATTCTTGAAATTATATTCAAGAGTTCATTTTTTTTGAAGCATTTATGTAGAAACTATGTGTTCTATCACCAATCTGGTATATAAAAGTGAATAGGACACAACCTTTTTAGATAAATGCTTCAACTTCTCATAAGATACGATAAGATTCTTAGTGCTATAAAAGAAGAACAATATTTTTCAAAATGCCTTTCACTATAAAAGAAGAATAATATTGTTTCTAGGATTGTTTTCCATTTGGATTACTTGATGAAAAAGTTGTGTAGAGTTTGATTCCACCACAAGTGAGAAGCAATTAACAAGCAGACTGTAGACTGGTTACTTTCTATTTTGGTAGATGATGTGGTCATTGGTTCATTAAGTTGTTGTGAGATGAATTTATGCAGGCCTTGATGTGTATACCATAGCTTATACTTTAGAATTTGTACTATTATACATCAAAGAGATATCCTTGTAAGGAGCTTCACTCTATTAATCCTAAACATATACATATTAACAATGAAATGGTATTTGGGTTGCAATGAAATGTGCATAGATAGAATGATGAATAGATGGAAGTGTCAGTTAAACATGTAATGTGTTCATGGAATAATGCAAGATGAATTTTGATGTGATCTATATTATACTATTATAGTATATAATAATAAATTTAGTGAAATCATAGTCTAATTATTGTTCTTTGTGTATGCTTACCATTTTCAATATTTTCAAAACATTTATCCTTCCTATGCTTGTGAGTAGGGAAGCTCATCTTTTCCTTTGAGCAAAGGAACATTCTAAAGGAGAACTCAACAGAAACATAGGCAAAGATTGAAGTAGAATACAAAGTTACTTTGAAAATATTGCTATTGATCCATCAGTGTAGTTTGTTGGGGTACAATAAATGTAGAATCTCAGCCAACTTGGGAGGAGCATAGACCCCCAGTCTATTTTTCATGCCTGGAGAATTGGTTTAGGGTTTATTATCAATGGTTCCAAGAGTTTCCTTTTCAACATAATTCAATTAGATTCTTTGGACTCATAATCAACACCTAAGAATGACTGCATGAGCACAATAAAATTTATATATATTTAATAACATATGAAAGCTTCAACAGTGCCTATGGATTCACGCCTTGACAATCATGTTGAATGCAAATATTTATGTGCATAGAGGGAAAGCTTTTCATAGTCTATCGAATTGCCAGAGGAGGAAGAAACTGCCCAACAAGCTTCATGTATAGGATGCCCCTAGCAAGCTCCTATTAGAGGCTTCTACGAGGCATGTTTTTTAAAGATTTATTTTCTCTAGTCTTTAGATAATTTTTTTGGAGAAAAGAAGCATTAATAAACATAAAAATGGCAAGAAATAGTTAAGTAAAGGTAATCTAAATGTTGGTGTGAAAATTTAAGATTTAATATTTGAGTTGAAACATTTTGTCACAAGTAGCTCAATTGGCAAATTTGTTTAATTTTATGATTTATCCCTTAAGGGTGAAGCTTCAAATCCTCTTGGTACTAGATGTGTATTTGGTAATTAAAGTTTTAAATTAAAAACTTTTTCTTTTTAAATTTATCTTTGTAAAATTTGAGATAGAAAGTTTAAATTGTAAAAGTGTGCTATCAGTGTAAATGGAAACATGAAACATATGATTTTTATTTTGTTATGTGAGAATTTCTCAAAGAAAGAAGAACTTTTGATTTTATTACTTTGTTATGCGAGAGTTTCTCAAAGAAACAAGACCTTTTGATTTTATTATTTTGTTATATGAGAGTTTCTCAAAGAAACAAGACCATCTTGTAACACGTGGTTGGTTTGAATACCGTCTATTTGATGCTCATTGTCTCATTTGCCATGAAAAATATAGCTTGAAGGTGGTTATGAGGCCAAAATTGAACAGAATGGAGAAAGTAGAAAGTAGTGAATTTTTAGTAGTAAAGACTAAGAAGATCAAAGAAGAGGGTGGTGGACATTAAATGCTAGAGGAATTTTTCATCTTGAGCTAGCTTCTTATTTTGAGACAGTATATTGTTTGAGAAACATCACCATATTTGGGTTCATTCTTGGAGTGAGGGATACTAGATAGTTTTATAACAATGGATAATTGAGTATGGAAGTTCAGACTTTGAAGATAGGTAGAGGTCTAGTGTAGATGAAGCTTGAAATGAATGGTTGTCTAGGTAGTTTGGGAGTTTATGGATCTTGGAAATTATACCTTTACAAGGGTAGTAAGACAACTAATCAATTCATTATATCAAATGTTGAAAATCTACTCCCATCAAGGGATTATTCCTTTTTTTAAGAGCCATGGATGGAATGGTTGAAGGGCAAGTCATGTAGATTTGTTTGTTTGACTTTAAAAGTGATAATCATAGGCTATTTTCTAAAATTCCAATGGCATTCACACAAGTTAGATCATAATGCAATCCTAATAGGATACTGCAGTTAAGATTTTCTTTAATAATATACTTCTTTTGACATAGTTGGAAAGCTTGGACTTGGCAATAACTTGGCAAGCCCAATTTTTTTAAAACTTGGTATTCGACAAAAGATTGACAATTTTATTAAAGATTTGAAAATACATTAACTTTCTATAGTATTCTTCAGAACCATACATATATATTGAGTTTGTAGAACATATTTGTCATGCCCTTCCCACACTATGCATAGAAGCTTAAAAATAAATTGTAGCCTTTATTATAGTAAACCTGGGGGACAATATATTAGCAAATCAAGGGGCCAACATTATAAATGATTCTAGGTAAAAAAAAAAAATAGTAGTTTTTCAATGTGAAGGCCAACTCAAAGTAATGTTTAGAGACCGAGTAAAGCAAATGTTACAAAATAAAAGCAGACGATGAAATACAAATATTAGCAAAGCACCAACCTAGGTCAAAGGAATATAATAGAAATTTATGAAGGTGACCAAGGTTAAAGGAAATATAATTATATGCAAATTATTAAGATAGTGATTAAATTTGAAAGGAGGTGTCCTTGCAGCAAAGTGAAGGGGTGTCTCATTTTCATTAGAAGATATAAGAGGGAGCACAAATTCATTGGGAGAAGGCATCAATATGTAGGATTTGATTCTAAGTATAAAGCTAGAAGTAGAGATCTGCTTTGAATAATAAGGTAGTAAGAATTGGGAGTATTAAGCAATAATAAGCTGGAATTATCGATTAGATCATAGAGTTTTAGATATAAATTTTATTCAGAAATAAAGATGCCATTTATATTTAGAAAAATAGTTGGTATTTAATATGATTAAGTCCATTATCTAAGCTCTTATATGAATCATTGATTTATTTATTTGATTTACTTGACAATCCACCAAGGAGTTAGAACTTTTCATCATTTATTAGATTTAATATAGCAATCTTATTAGAAACAAGCAAGGAAACACAATAGGGGCAAGAGTACACATCCTAAGTGGATGCCCATTGAGTTGGTAGCTTGTGGACCATGGGGTCAGTTTTAGTTGGTTTCTTGTTCAAATCTCTTGGGCTTGATTGTGGAGGATAGTCACCTAACATCTTGTGGAGGATAGTCATTATCATTTTTTCTAATGAAATGTTGATCATTCTCCTAAATTTAGTTTCTATTATGTAATTTTGTGAAAGAATTTACTCTTGTAAATAAGTTGTATTTTGGATTTGTTATTCTTTGGGGAAAAATTAGGTATATCCCAAAAGGGGACATTACAATTGGTATCAAACATAAATTTTGCCAACATGTAAAACAAACCCACATAATCACCATACAATTAGGGTTAACTATTCAACCCCTTATTAAGTGAATCAAAGAATAAAATCAAATAGGCCAACATTGCACTTCTATATGTGTGTGCCTTTCAAATGTATACTTCATGTTTTACGTATATGTGTGTTTATGCTTCTTGGTGTGTATTTATGTTTGTTTCTTCTTGCCATACATGTATTTGTGCTTCATACTTTGCATGTATGCTTCATGCCTTGCATGTGTTTATGCATATTGCTTCCTACCTTAAATGTATTTATTCTTCATGCCTCACATGTATATATGTCTTGATTCATGCCTTACATGTCTTATGTGTATGCTTCATGCCTCATTCCTTAGGCATATTTATGTGTATCTATGGATATACTTCATATCTTACATGCATGTGTGTTGGCTCCATGTCTATGTGTGTGTGCCTTCCTAAATATATGTCTTGTGTATGCTTCACATCACATCTCATGTGTTTTCAATAAGTTTATTCCATGTGTTTTTTAGGTGCACTTATAAATGTTTCAAGAGTCGTACACTTGCATTCAAATTAAAATTAGGTACATGTTTTAGATCATCAAGATCCTTCTTTTTGCAAATATGAGTCTTTTGCTCATATACTTTAAAATCCCCTAAATAACATTGGTAAGACAATAGGGCTTGTCCCTTTGGTGAAATGGTGGGGCTTCTTGCCTGTAGGGCCTACAAACAAGGTTCAAGTCCCCACAAGATTTCTCTCTACTGTGGTTCTTAATTGAGAGTTTCTTACTTTGACCCTTGGTGAAATAGTGGGGCTTCTTGCCTATAGTGCTTACATCCAAGGTTCAAATTTTTTTTAGTCTTTTTGCGATGGGTGGGAATAGGGGCAGCGTGAGTGCAAGAGGGCTTGGGGTTTCTGCTGGTAAAGGAGAAGGGGACGATGCTGAGGGAGGGGAAGGTAGCAGTGATGAAGATAGTGGGGAGGATGAGGCTTCAGTTGGCCTCCACTTTGTTTTTGTGCAGTCTATGTAGAAGCAACAGGGGTGTTTGTGCAGCTGCCTCAATGTGTGTGGCTTGTGTTACCTCAGTTACATTGGCTGGGGTGACTGGGTTTTGTTGTCTCAGAGAGAGGAAGAGGAGGGCGAAGCCAAGGATGGCCCTAATAATGTTGACGATGGAGATTTTGGTGGGTCTCTACTAGTTTTTAAGGATATATCTTTCAACATTGTTGGTGGCCTATCTCCTGGGTGCTTCCTTTCTTTCTTAGAGCTGAAGGAGGTGAGGCAACAAGATTTTTTCTATTTTCTCTGCCAGATCTATGGTAGTGGGAGTAGTTTTCATGGGGGAGAGCTTCTATGGTACTCTATCTTTGATAGGCTCTGCTGGGGGTCTCAGGATGCTTCTGCTGGAAGACTTGAGTCCCTTAAGGCTGAGTTTGTCTATTCCCATTCTACTATGTTTTGTGTCATGATTGGTTTTGTCCCTCTATTGGTCTATATTGTAATTTTGTGTAGGGACTGTTCTAACCTGGGTTTTTTTCCTCTTCACATTACTCTTATTAAGGGGGAGTATATCCCTATCGAGGTGGGATGTCATCATGTGGTTTCTTGGTGGAAGAGTCCTTCTCTGTTGTTTCTATCTTCTTTCCTTAATCCTATAGAGGGGGAAGATTCTATTGAGGTGGAAGCCCATCCTATTGAGGTGGATAGTGGCAGTTGGATGGGGGCTAGTAGATATGAGTGGTTTCTTCCTTTTGTGAACAACATGATGGTGCTTTGGTTTTGGATGGAGGAGGACCCTTTGCTTAACTCGGCAAAGTGGGTTGTTCTGGGTCACCAACTCATTGTTGGGGATATGCCCTTAATGTAGGAAGGTCTGTGGTTTTTGAACTTTTTCCCTTCGATTCCTGGCACTAAGTGGAATGGTGTAGATGGTTACCATAGAGATACCTCTTTGGTGCAGATCATTATAGTTTTAAGCTTTAGAGTTGGTACTAAAGATGTGGTTGGGGGCATCTATGTGTCCCATCTGTTAAAGCTTTTAGGGGATGTTGCTTTGTTGGCTGCTAGTAGGAGTATGCAGATGGATGCTGAAAATTTTCAAGGGCCCTGCATGGCTCATGGTTTTTGGTTATGGTTAAAGGCAGTTTTGGGGCTTTCTTACCCTATGAATTTGTTGTTGAGGTTTTTGGGATCCTTGATAAAACCCTGGATATCTGTTTGGGGAGATGTTTTTCTCCAACAAACTATTTGGTGTGAGGTGAAGGCCTATTTTCTAGGCAGCGGGGATCTACGTGATTTATCTTTAGTTATTGCTGTGTATTTTTTTGTTCGGGTTGTTGGTTTAAAATGTTTATCCTCAAGCAGTGTTTCACCTGGTTATGGGAGCCATCAAAACCCTTATGTCCGATTCAAGGAGCTTGATTCCCCTTGTAACTTGATGTTGTTGTAAAGTGTTAGCTTTACATGTTTGGCTTCAGCAGCTTGAGGCTTTCTGTGTTTCTTTCTCTTGGCAGCTATTGTTTTGTTGGATTTGTGCTGCTGGTAGATCTACTAGCTTTTTGTGCTGGGGGGTGTTGTAAGGTTATTCTTTTTTCCTGAATTGTTTCTCTTAGAATTAAGCTAATTCTTCCCATTGTTCCTAGGGTTACAGTTCCCTTCAAAAATTGAATGTATATGGTTTCAGGGCCCATTCAAAACCTGCTTTTACCATAATAAAAAACATTGGTAAGACAATAGTAAAAACAACATAGGCACTATTGAATGTGGAGAAGGGGTAAAAATATAGGGTGTATGTTAGAGGATAGGAATGAGAAATGTGTGAGAATAGAAATACTTAAATTCTAAGAAATGATAGTAAAAGGACTTGATTAGTATAGTAAGTTTTCCTATAAATTTTCATAAAATGTAAAAGGAAACATGTTGAGAATATCCATTTACAATTGATTCATGATGAATAATAGCAGTAATAGGACCATGTAAGGAGATGTTTATAGTAATAGCACCATCCTCTCATTTTCCTCCTTCCATTGCAGATTCAAATACTTGACTTAGAGGATTTTCCTCCCACTTCCTCTACTCGTAGAGTTGATCATGAGGTATCCTATTCTTCTCCTCTTCCTCTTCATCTTTGTAGAGTTTATATTTTGAGGAGGATTCTCCTCCATCTCTACACATGCCTCTTTGGCTCTAGACACTTGATTTTTTTGGCACACTTGTTGAGGATCCTTCTGACACTTGAAGGACCCAGTCCCAACATCATGATATTTTGCATTCTTACTTTGTCACAACTTTAAATCCACAATCTTTTCATGAAGCATCAAGTTTTGCTGAATGGAATTCAACAAGGGAGGAAAACTACCACTTTGTTTCAGAACATAACTTGGCATCTTGTTCCACTAATGAAGGGAAGAAAACTGGTTTGATGTAAGTGGATGTACCAAACCAAATTTTTAGCAAATGGATTTGTTGACAATTATAAAGCATGGCTTATAGCTAAAGTTTTCTCTCAAGTTTGTGATATTGATTACATTGAGACCTTTTCCCATGTAGCCAAGATGAACTCCATTAGCCTCTTACTTTCTATTGTTTTAGCTAAAAGTTGGGTCATAATTTAGATGGATGTGAAGAGTGCATTTATTCATGGGGATCTACAAGAGGAGATTTACATGGAGCATACACATGGATTTGTTAAGGATTCTTCATTGGCAATGGGCCAGTGTCCCTTGTAGGGTTCACGACATGGCTTAACCACCTCCTGTTTCTTCTATAAGTGTAGTGGTTGTATCAAGCATTAACAGGCTGATCTTTTGGTGCAATGACAACCCTAGCAGTTAACAAGTGGTATCAGATCTTGGTCACAAGTTTGAATCCATGCAGGCCACGATGAGTGACGTTGGGAGGGGGATTGTTGGTAGTGGGCTAGCATCCCTCATAGGGTTTGCGACATGGATTAACCACCTCCTATGTCTTCTATAAGTCTAGTGGTTGTATCGAGCATTAATAGGTTGATCTTTTGGTGCAACGACAACCCTAGCAGTTAACATTCTTCATTGGTTAGAAAATTTTAGAATTATAGAACTCTATCTATGGCCTCAAATAAGCTCCACAAGTCTTGTATGCCAAGATACACTCCTTTCTTCTCTCAGTTGGGTTCTCTAGATGCCACTCAGATCTGAATGTCTACATCTTGAGATAGGAGAACGATTCTTTTTTGTTGGTTCTCTATGTTTATGACTTGATTGCTAAGTTAGGACTTGAAGTCTGCTTTGCACTGTACGTTTACCATGATTGAATTGGGTCTCTTGCACTACTTTCTAGGGATTGAGATCTCTCATACTTCTTCTAGGATCTCACTTTCATAGTCCAAGTATTCTCTTTTTATTCTGGCTTGTTTTCACATGGTTGATAGTAATCTTGCATCGACTCCCTTTCTATCTAGATTCAAGCTTGAGGCAAAGTGTTCCGTACCACTTGTTAATGCCACTTTGTATCATCAAATTTCTGGTAGCCTCATATATCTGACTCATACTCACCCCAAAATTTCAGTTGTAGTTGGCATTGTTTCATGGTTCATGACAGAGCCACATGAGCTTCATTAGACAGATACCAAATGTATCTTGCACTAAATACAATTCACTTACAATCATGGGATTCATTATGAAGTAGGCACGTGTTCATATTTGGTTAGCTACATGGAATATGATTGGGTTGGTGATATTGATGATTGCAAGTCTACATTTGGCTACAAATTTCACCTTGGATCCAATCCTATTAGTTGGAAAAACAAGAAGCAACATGCCATTTCTCTTTCTTCAATTGAGGATGAGTATTAGGGGGTTATCAATGCTACCTATAAGGCCATTTGGGCTCAAAATTTTATCACTAAACTTGGCATCACTTTTCAAAATCCATCAATCACTTATTGTGACAACTAGAGCATCATCAAGGTCTTGCAAAACATTGTCCATTGTTAGTGGACCAAACACATTGAGATCCATATGCATTATCTTCAGGAGCTTATTCAAGAGAATATCATTGACTTGTCGTACTATTCTACAATAGAGTAGGTTGCATATATATCTTCACCAAACCCTTCACTAAGAGAAAGTATGTCCAATGTCTATGTCTCTTGGGGGTGTGAGTCATTTCTTCTAGGGGGTTCACTTAGCCCTTCTTGCTTCATCCTGTCATGGAGGTGGGAGTTTTTTCCTAGTGGGTTCCCTCATGCCTCTTCTATTGAGGGGATCTTTTGTATATGGGTGCCTCATTAGGCCTTGCTTCCAGGACCCATAAAGTATCTCTATTGCATTGTTGTACCTCCTAAGTTGCACTTAAGGGGGGTTGTTGGAGTAAATAGTTCTTACTATTTACTTCTAACATAAATTTTTCTTAGGTGACTACTTTAATTAGTTATATATATAATAGAGAGTCATACTTGAACTCTACTTCCTCCAAGAGGATATTGTTGAGTCCCATTTGGACTAACACTCCTACTCTTTCCTTTATAAACAAGGCCCTTTGTACATTTGTACCAATCTCATTTTTCATTGTATGATTTGCATTCTCTTGAGTTGAATATAGTTTATTTGGCTCATTTTTATTTCTTGTTTTTATCTTATTCATTCATTTTCATTCTTGGGTTGGAATCTTACAATTTTTATATTGAAAATTTGGTTTCATGTCATAGTTTTTTTCACAATTATTTTATAGGTTTTTATCCTAAGTTAAATCATAAGTTTTTTGTAGGTTGTTGAAAAGTCACAGGGTTTGATGATTTGGGAGTTGAGGGAGATCAAACAAATGGTATATCATTTTATTCCATTTGTATTTTTTGGTCCAATTTGGATGTTATTTTTGATGTTGATGTGCTTTTTGTTAGGGTTTTGGAATATGAAAAGTAGGGTTTTGGAATATGAAAAGAAACTACTACATTTACATGTTTAAGTCTTTGTAAAGCATGACTAGCCCTTAGAGGCGTCACTTGGAAAACCTAAGAGATGACTTGAGGAGAGATCAATATTTTCTAAATTTTTAAGTATTTGAAACCCTTATTTTTGTTGATTTGGTTTAAGTTATAAGAAGACCCATGTTACTAGGTTTTGGGGCTTTCATTTATTCTTGTAGATGCCATGGACAAAAATATAAGGAGTATATGAAATGGTTTGTTTCTATTTTAGAAATTTGGTTTCATGTCATTTTTTTTTCAATTATTTAATAGTTTTTTATCCTAGGTCAAATCATGAGTATTTTGTAGGTTGTTGAAAAATCATAGGGTTTGATGATTTGGGAGTCAAGGGAGATCAAATAAATGGTATATCATTTTGTATTTTTTTGGGTCCAATTTGGATGTTATTTTTGATGTTGATGTTGATGTTGATGTGCTTATAGTTTTTATTTTTAAAATTTGGTTTCATGTCACGGTTTTGCTTTCTCAATAATTTTAGAGGTTTTTATCATAGGTCATGTCGATGTGACCTTTATTCCACTACAACATGCAAAATTAAACACACAATGTTTCAAAGTGAAACACTAAATACTCAATCCCGTCTTGAATAAGGTCACTTCTCATGATAAGCTTGCAAAGTAAGATTATGGAATGACTTCAAGGTTCCTTTCAATTGTGGACTTTCACTCAGTTTTATGATGTGATATGCTATTTATCTCAAAGGGGCTTACACTATTCATTCAATGGATATCAACTCTTTCTAAAGATTTGGCTTAATAATGTGCAATAAAAATATAGTTATTTAAAAAAAAATTCCAACTCTAGAACTCTCAATTTAAACTTAAACTTAACTTCTGCTTCTAACTATGAATGAGAGGAAGCACATATGAACTTGGGCTCTACTAGATGCTATCTTGTTAGCTACTCCATCCCACCTAGTGCAAGCTTCTAAGATATACTCAAATGGTTTCAAATCAATATCTCCTCTTCAATCCCATCAATAGATACAAACTAAAAATTGAATATCAATTGAAGTTAAGTACAATCACTAGATTACCACACAAGACACTCCTACAATCAACAAGAGGCTAGTGGCCTAGTTTTTTTTTAGTCAAGAAAGAAAACATCCATAATTTATTTCATTCAACTAAACTACTTCTAAACAACATGAAATAAAGTCTACTCCAAGTGAGGAATTGAAGAAGCCATGAAACACTTCAAAGAAACATTAAGTAATTCACTATGACCAACAATGAATCATCAATCACTTTGATAGCATTATGGAAAAATTTTCACCAAGTCTCTCCCTTAGCTAACCTAATCTAATCTAATCTAATGAGTTGAAAATGAGAATGTCTTGGCCTTTTATAATTGTTCAATTACAATGAAGGGCCAAGATCAAATCAAGGTCAAGGGACAAGACTTACCCATTACAAAACCTAATTAGGCTTGATACACTATCATCTAATTACATGAAGTCGTAACCTTATGGGATAATAAGAAAATTACAATGGCTTTGAAAGCCGATGAGTAAATTGTAAACTTGTCATGATGTGATTGAAATATGTGTAACTAGAATTTTTTGATTGGTAGAAGACAAGTGGGTGCCACCTCAACATCCTTATCCTGTAGACTTGATCAATCATTTGGTGAAGAGAAAATATCTCTTGATACTCAATATTATCAAGTTCTTCAATGTGATGGCATATTCTCAAATTGCTTCATCTTCTCGAATCCTCTTCTTCTTTCACTCTTGAAAATTTCATCATTTCTATGACTTGAACTTTCACTTGCAAACTTGGATCTTTATCTTGCCTTGGATTTGTACTTGGATGATTTGATTTGAATCCTTCTTATCATTTGGGGTCCTCGAGCTTGAGCTTGATCTCTCCATTTAAAGTCTTGAATATCTCCACACCTTTCAAGATTTTTTCCAATAACTTACCTGTAATATCCCCATCATAAAGTAAATAAATTATTTATCTCTTGTATGTGGACCGATTGATTTAGCTTATCTTGGTCCCTTTTTTATTTTTTGTTCCGTAGGTATTTTCCGTGTCGACTTCTTTTGTAAACCCTTGGGAGTTTTTCTGATGGGGTATTTATGACTGGCGTGTACGATGTAATTTTCATATGTTGAGATTTATATTTGATTTGTATTTGTGAATTCTTGTTGGGATTCTGTTGTTCACCATTTTGGAGGTGAAAGACCCTTCCTTCTTGGTTTGTGTGCAGTTTCGATGGGATTAAATCCTCACCCTACTCTGCTTGCTCTACTTGTATCAGATCTGGAAAATCTGAGGCATCATAGATAAATTTAATAAGATTTTTCTAGTGAACATATTTGGTTTGCGAGTTGTTATGTGTTTGCGAAGGTCATATTTGATCATTGGCAAGGAAGAAGGGATGTCATACAATCATCTGAGAGACTTCATAGAATGTGTACATCCTTCAACCCATCTATTCAACATTCTCCACCATTCTATATGGCCTTTCATTACCTCATGGTATGGTCATCCTCACATAGCCACCGTATGACCCTCCTCAGCCACCCTACAGCCAGAGAATAGCCCACCGTACAACCCCACACATGACCACCGTACGACCACACCAAATCCATAGTACGACCATCATCAGTATCCGCTTGGCCTCAGCTTAATCCATCGTATGCCCCCACATATCCACCATACGACCATAGTCTTGTCACCACCGTACTGCCTAGAGCATACTATATGGCCTCAGACCATCATACCGTACAATCTCATCACAACACCGTACGACCTCCAAGATGCCCAGACCCCAAACACCGTATGACCTCTCTACCAAATCTTGTACGGGCCTATCATCACCATATGATTATCTGCTCATCACCGTATGACACCCCCTGCTTGACCGTGTGACCTCCCCACATCCTCTTACTCGTCCATACGGGATCAAGATCTGTATCTAGGTAGTGTGATAGTTCATTTCCAAGCATTGTAGTTGGGAACATTAAAGTGGTATCAGAGCTTTAGATCCTGCCAGCCTATGGACAGTGAATGAAAGTCTATAGCCAAAAATGAAGGAGATTCCACTTAGCTAATAGAATGCCAGATCAAGAACCCACTCCTACTGAATTCATGGTGCTATTGAGGGATCTTTCGAGGAGTCATGCAAAAATCAATGACACTCAATGCCTTATGTAGGAAGATCTTCTGAAATTGGCAGACAATAAGATATCTGGTGAAAAAAATGGTCATAGTGTTGACTCATTTATAGGAAAAGAAAATCCTCATCCGACATGCTCCCATCCTTCCATGCCAATTTTCCTGCTAAGGATGGAGGCACCACAAGGAGGAAGGCAACCAACCTTTGAGGAAGTTCAAGAATAGTTAAAAGAAGACTGGAAGAATGCAAACTTAGAAGGGGATATATCCTACAAAGACTATGCAAAATTGAGAATGCGATACTCCAGAGGTGGAAGCTGAGGATATTTTAACGATGATCTCAAAAGGAAGTTGAGTAAAGTAAATCTATCACCATTTGATCGATCTAGATCCATATCTATCCAAGCATGGGTAATGAAGGTCGATACTTACTTCCATCTCAATCCAATGCCTGAGGAGGAAGCAATTAAATTTGTAGCACTTCACTTGGAGGGAGTGGCGCATGAATGGTGGTATCACAACACCATCACACTGGGATAGGACCAAGTAAGTACATATGCTAAATTCATTGAAAGGTTGATAGATCGATTTGATGGTAAAGATCCAGAGCTTAACTTTAAAGAGCTAGTTCAGTTAAGGCAAACTGGATTGGTCAACTAGTACATCACAGAATTTCAAAAGCTCTCAATGTTGGTTACAAACATTTCCAAAAGAAGACGGATAGTACTCTTCATGGATGGATTTATAGAACCACTAAGGGGATGGGTTAAGAGCTTCAATCCTACCACCCTTGCAGAGGCTATCAAAAAGGCACAAAGCATGGCATCATCATCAACATCCTCCTCTTGAGGCTACTCCCACTCCAAACTGCCATTAATTCCAAGAGACAAAGATACCAAACCTCTGCTGAAGAAGCCTTTGTTGGATGAAGCCACCAGACAAGAGCTCCGAAGGAAGAAATTATGTTTTAATTGTAAGGAACTATGGGAACCTAGGCACAAATGCCTTGGTAAAGGGAAAATACACTACATCGAGGTTGTGTCTGATGATGAGGACAATCAAGAGAAATTCTCCATAGAGGACGGTCACCAACAAGAGGTCTCCAAAATGGTTAGCTTGAACCATATGGAGAGAATTGCGACACTAGTATGATGTGGAGGGACCATCGCCTTGGCTAGGAGCCTGAGATGTACAGTATTCCAATTACAGGGAACCCTTTAGGGATAGAGGGTCATTGTGATGCTCGATAGCATAGCCACTCTTAACTTTATAAACTCATCCTTGGTGAAGAGAAGAGGTCTCCCTACAGAAGCTCACATAGGTTTCCAAGTCAAGGTCACTGAAGGAACACTCTTACCTTGCACACACCTTGTTCCCCAACTTAGTGTCACCATGGCTAACCACACTGTAACAGAGGATTTATTTGTAGTAGACATGGAGGTTATTCTGGGAATATAGTGGATGGAGTCCTAGTACACACAAAGTTTCAAATGGATGGATTTTACTTTTGTGGCCAAAGGGAAGAAAGTTGTTCTTCAAGGGATGGCTAATGAGGGTCCCAAGGAAGTTTCTGCACAATGGATGGAGGCCATATTTTGGCATGATGACATACCATGGGATGTATATTACTTTGTTTTGATAGAACCAATAAAAGGACAATGAACACAACCCTAGGATTCTGATTTGCAAACTATCCTGAGTACCCATGATAAAGTTTTTTCAAACATCCCTCCTGGCATACCTCCCCATCGTGGGTTTGAGCATACCATTGAATTGGAAGCTGGCACCAAAATAGTTATCACCATGCCATACCGACATCCCAAAAAATTCAAAGATGAGATTAAACAGGTGATTCTAGAGCTACTAGAAAAAGGGATGGATCTATTCGAGTTCTAGCCCTTTTGCGTCATTAGTAGTATTGGTGAAAAATAAAGATAGGACATTACATATGTGTGTGGACTATCATGCATTGAATAAGAAGACAATAAAAAATAGATATCCTATTCCCATGATCAATGAATTGTTAGATGAGTTGTATGGTGCGGTTTATTTTTCTAAAATAGATCTCCATTCTAGATACCATCAGATCTACATGTGGGAAGAAGATGTGGAGAGCATAGATTTTTGTTGTCACTATGGGCATTATGAGTTCATGGTTATGCCATTTGGATTAACAAATGCAACAACTACTTTCCAATCTTGCATGAATCACATCTTCAACAAAAAATTGCGTAAGTACTTGCTGGTATTTTTTGATGACATCCTTATTTCCAGTAAAACATGGGAAGAGCACCTGAGACATTTGGATGAAGTCCTTGGGATCATGGAGGCTCAGTCCTTGTTTGCCAAGAAATCCAAGTGTGAATTCAGAATGATATAAATATTATACCTAGGGCATGTGGTCAGTAAACATGGAGTACAAGTCCACTAGGAGAAGATTCAAGCTATACTTGACTGGCCTCCACCAAAATCACTCTCTAAGTTACGAGGTTTCTTTGGGTTGTGCAGTTATTACCAGAGGTTTGTAAAAGGATTCTCTCATCTCAGTGCACCATTAACAGATCTGACTAAGAAGGGGTACTTCCAATAGAATGAAAAGGCACAACACACTTTTGATAAGTTAAAAGAAGCAATTTGCACTTGCCCAGTCCTTGCCTTACTTGACTTCACTCAACCATTCATTCTGGAATGTGATGCATCCGAAGAGGGCATTAGCGCGGTACTGATGCAAGAAAGACACCCTATATCCTACGAAAGTTAGAATCTTACACAAGTTGAGTGCTTATATTCCATCTATGACAAAGAAATGTTGGCCATTGTGCATGCCATAACTAAGTTTTGACAATATCTGGTGGGTGCCAAGTTCACTGTATGTACCAATCATAATAGCTTAAAATATTTTTTGGAGCAACGAGATCTAAACAAGAGACAAAAAAAATGGGTAAGTAAGATTCAGGATTTTAATTTCAACATTGAATATGTAAAAAGGAAGAATAATGTACTAGTTGCAGATGCCTTGTCAAGAAATCCCGCCATCTGCGTGTTGTCATAGATCTTGACTGATTGGAAAGCACACTTACTAGTGGAATATTCTAAATACACATTTGCATGTAAGTTAATGGAGGATGACACTCAGGAAAATTGTTACAAGGTGGTGGATGACATCATTTACTATAAGGATTGGATATACTTAGTACCTAAGTCCAAAATGAAGCAAAAAATCCTAAAGGAAATACATTCCTCACCATTGGCCAGACACCCAGGGTTTCTCAAAACCTATAGATAGCTCAGGGAGAGGTCTGCATAGAAGGGAATTAAAGATGATGTCTTGTAGTACGTGCGAGAATGTGTACTATGCCATCAAAACAAATCTGAACACACCTTACCCATCGGACTATTACCACCCTTGCCCATACCAAAACAGAAATGGGAAGGTACCTCCAGGGATTTCATCACCGAACTTCCTAAGGTAAATGGAAGGGATTGTATCTTTGTAGTAGTTGATAGACTGATGAAGTATGCACACTTCTTCACTATCTCCTTAGACTTCCATGCCACACAGGTAGCCAACTTTTTTTTAGAGAAGTTTTTCATCTGCACAGGTTACCTCAAAACATTGTTAGTGATAGGGATGGTTCGTTCCTCAGCATCTTCTAGACAGAATTGCTTTAGTTGGCAGGGAAAAAATTATCACCAAGCACTAGCTACCACCCTCAGACCGACAGACAGATGAAAATTGTGAACAAATGGGTAGAAGGCTACCTTCGGAACTACATTTCAGCACAACAATAGGCATGAGTCAAATGGTTGCATCTGGGAGAATATTGTTACAATACAACTTATCATATGTCTATTGGGATAGCACCCTTCAAAGCACTATAAGGGTACAAACCTCTTTCGTTTATTGAAATGATTCTAGGTGACAATTGTGCACTGAGGGCAAAGGACTGGCTTCAGGAAGGGCAAGACATTCTCAAAGTCTTGAAGGAAAAATTACAAAATGCATAGAATCAACAGAAGATCTATCCTGACAGACACTAAATAGAGAGAAGTTTCAAGGTGGGTGACTTAGTATATCTCAGACTCTAGTCGTACAGGAAAACATCATTGAAGGCAAAAGGGAAAGAAAATTTGAGGCCATGCTTTTATGGTCCTTATCATGTAACTAGCTGTATTGGGGAAGTTTCTTATGAACTTGAGCTGCCAGAAGGGAGCCGCATCCATAATGTCTTTCATGTCTCCTACCTAAAGAAAGTCATGGGATAGAACATTATAGTAACCACAAACCTCTCGCTGTTGAATGAAGAAGGGAAGCTCATATTGGAACCAGTTGAGATCATTGATGTACAGGAGAAGACACTAGGAAACCATAACCTTAAGGAAGACTTGGTACGTTGGAAGCACTTGTCGATGGATGATGCCACTTGGGAAGGTGAACACATTCTCCAGCATCTAGAATTACATTTACTTGAGGACAAGCAAAATTTGGGATGAGAGGACTATTATATCCTCATCATAAAGTAAATAAATTATTTATCTCTTGTATATGGATTGATTGATTTAACTTATCTCGATCCCTTTTTTATTTTTTGTTCAGTAGGTGTTTGTCATGTCAGCTTCTTTTGTAAACCCTCGGGAGTTTCTCTGATGGGGTATTTGTGACCGGCGTGTAGGATGTAATTTTCATATGTTGAGATTTATATTTGATTTGTATTTACAAATTCCTGTTGGAATTTTGTTGTTTTCCATTTCAGAGGTGAAAGACCCTCCCTATTTGGTTTGTGTACAGTTTCGGTGGGATTCAACCCTCACCCTACTCTTCTTGTTCTACTTGTATCAGATCTGGTAAATCTGAGACATCATCAATAAATTCAATAAGATTTTTCTAGTGAACATATTTGGTTTGTGAGTTGTTTTGTGTCTATGAAGGTCATATTTAATCATCGACAAGGAAGAAGGGACGTCATACAATCATCTAAGAGACTTCACAGAATACGTACATCCTTCAACCCATCCATTCGACATTCTCCACCATTTTGTATGACCTTTCATTACCTCATGGTACGATCATCCTCACACAACCACCGTACGACCCTCCTTAGGAACTGTACGGCTAGAGCATAGCCCACCATACGACCCCACACATTACCACTGTGCGGACACACCAAATCCATCATACGACCATCATCAACATCCATTTAGCCTTAGGTTAATCCACCGTATGACCCCACATATCCACCATACACCCATAGTCTTGTCACCACCGTATGGCCTGGAGCATACCGTACGACCTCAGACCATCATACCGTATAGTCTCATCACAACACCATACGACCTGCAAGATGCCCAGACCCCAAATACCGTACAACCTCTCTGCTAAATCTCGTATGAGCCTATCATCACCATACGACCATTTTCTCATCACCATACGACACCCCCTTCTTGATCGTATGGCCTCCCTACATCTGCTCACTCCTTCATATGGGCTCAGGAGCTGTATCTAGGTAGTGTGACAATTCGATTCCAGGCATTGTAGTTGGGAACATTACATTACCTTGCAAGACAAGAGAGAAAGAGCATTAAGCTCATGAAATGGTAAGCATAAACATGTAAGAAATATCAAAATATCATGAAAGGAAATTACATCACTTCAAATAGGAATGGATAAAATCATGGATTATCTCAAGTTATAGTCGACACCCTTCCTTTTTCTTGCAAATGTTGAGATAAAATTATGTTGAAATTTAAAAATAAGTATGTTTTAATGAGCAAAATGCCCACATTTCACTTTCTTCACCACACCATCTCTAATTTTTTGGAAAGGGTATGCCCCACTCACCCAAAATCAATGTGTTCCAAAATATTTTGATCCTTATGTCAATCTTCCAAGTCCATGTCACTCCACTGCCAATTTGAAGAGGAATCACTACCTCTTCAAGGATACATTTCTCTACCCTCTTGCAAAGATGAAGCGGTTTGTTTTGTGTCGAAATGAAATGAAACTCCTCCTCCCTTTATAGGTGATCTGTACTTGAGGAGGCACCCATTTCTATGTAGGCCGACTTAGCTTTACTTGGCCAATCAAATTATTTTTATCAATTTGTTTTTCAGTCTTATAGGCAGACTTGTTGAAGAAGATAATGGTTTTGTCAAAATTACTTAATATCCTCTATAGAAGTCATCATTGATTAAATCATCACCAAGGGTGGAATTCCACCCTCCGTGAGTAAATTTCTGTTGATGTGAGTTTTATTCCACTACAATCAATGTTTTGAATTGAATCACTAAATACTCAATCCTCTCTTGAATAAGGTCACTTCTCATGCTAATCTTGCAAAGTAATATCATGAAATAACTTCAAGGTTCCTTTCAATTGTGAACTTTCACTCAGTTTTATGATGTGATATGTTGGTTATCACAAAGGACCTTACGTTATTTCTCAAGACTTATCAACTTGCTTCTCAAATTCAAATCCACCTTGTTTTACATTGTGCTTTCAAATCATATTACAAGGGACTATTTTGATGTTAAAGGTTTCCATGTCTTTTCTCGAGGGAAGATATTTATCTTTTGAGAGATCAAAAATCCTCATAGGGAAAGGAATTTCATTCTCACCAAGGATTCTCATCACATTATCACAATGAAAAAATATGATATCAATCCTCCTTTTGTAATGTTGTTCTTATAAATTTCATGTTTTTGTGCTTGTAGTGAAGGTTGTGCTTTCTTTCATGACTATTCTAGTGTGTGTGTGTTGGGGGGGGGATTTTGATAGTATTAAGGGTTTTATCCTTGAGGATGGAAGAATTCATCCCTTCTTGAGGATTTTCTTCATTTTACTTCCATATTTAAAGTTCTTCCCCCACCAAGCTTGGTCATTTTTAAATTGTGATTGCCTTATAACTTGAACATTTTTCCTTGAAACAAAAAGGTGTAGTGACACATAATTGAAAAGGGAGTTTGAGGGTAGATGAGGATTTTTCCTCATAGGTGGAAGAATTCCCATTGTCTAGAGGATTTACTTGTCCATCGGCCTTCAAGACACCCTAAAAACTTCTCCGGAACTCTACCCAACTTCCATCATTTCCTCTTGTTTTCTCCCTTCAATGCAAGTGGGGGGGATTTCCTCTTGTGTTTAGCTCTTCTAGGTCTAGGCGCAGATTCAAGGAGGAATATTATTTGATCCTTGGGGATGGAAAATTTTTTCTATCCCCGAGGAATTCACTTGGCTTCTTCAAATCCTCATTTTAGTCCATCCTTCATCCCCTTAATTCACTTAGACTCCCACTAGTTTCTTTTGATTGAATTTGTCCTTCGAGCTTTTCTTTGAGTTGCCTCCACCCAGATGATAGAATTTCTCTTATCATGAGCATAATAATCCTTTGAGGTGGTGAAATTCCACCACTTCCAAGGATTCTCTCTTATCTCATTACTTTCCATACTTAGTCATTTTTTTAGCTCAGGGGGAGGGATGATTTATATAAATATAACATTTAAATATTACTTTAAGTTATATTTGTATAAATATTGTCAGGATGTTTGAGACAGGTTTCAACTTCATAGGAGTTATAATAAAGACTCTAGTTTTTGGGGTTTTCAAAAAGTTCTAGACTTAGCCAAATTTCAGGATTTAGTGCCTTCAACATTGTTACCTCGAACAACCTATCCTGACTTTCTAAGGTCAAATTTAAGATGGAACAAGGATTTTCTAATGATTCTAACTCATTTCCTCACAAATAACTTGGTTTCAACTCCATCTCCTTGACTATCTCAGCCCAACTTTCGCTTACATCCTAGACAAACTTGACTTTCTAGCAGGCCAAAATTGCTCAAACTCACTCTCAAACTTGGAGACTTGAGAATTGCTACCAAGACGACCTAAAATGACCCAAAAGCACAAATACTACTGCTAAAGAAAAAAGAGGGGGTCCCCATTTGTAATGAGGTGATGGTGTGAAAAACTCATAATAGGTCAAAGCATGATTTTTTTGCAGGTTGTTGAAAAATCATAGGGTTCGATGATTTGGTAGTTAAGGGAGATCAGATAAATGACATATCCTTTTATTTTGTTAGTATTTTTTTTATATGATTTGGATGTTATTTTTGATGTTGATGTGATTTTTATTAGGGTTTTGGAATATGAAAATAAATAATTATGTTGACATGTTTAATTTTTCTTAGAGCATGGTTATCCCTTAGAGGCATCTCTTGGTAAACTTATGAGATGACTTGAGAAGACATCAAGATTTTGTAGATTTCTAAGTATTTGAAACCCTTATTTTTGTCGATTCTATTTTAGTTGTTATAAGAAGACCCTTATTACTGGGTTTTGGGCCTCTCATTGATTCTTGTAGATGCCATGGACAAAAAATGCAAGGAGTAAAAAAATTGGTTTTTTTTTTAAAAGAATTTCAAAAATTTGGTTTCATGCCACGATTTTTTATCCCCAACTGTTTTACAAATTTTTATCCTAGGTCAAATCATGAGTATTTTGTAGGTTGTTAAAAAATCATAGGGTTTGATCATTTGGGAGTTGAGGGAGATTAGATAAATGGTATCATTTTGTTTTGTTTGTAGTTTTTTGGTCTGATTTGGATGTTATTTTTATGTTGATGTGCTTTTTGTTAGGGTTTTGGAATATGAAAAAAAACTATTACATTGACATGTTTTAGTTTTCTTAGATCTTGGATAGCCCTTAGAGGCATCACTTGGAAAACCTATGAGATGACTCGAGGAGATCAAGATTTTGTAGATTTTTAAGTATTTGAAACCCTTTTTTATTGTTGAGTTTGTTGTAGATATAAGAAGAACCTTGTTACCGGACTTTGGGGCATTCATTGATTCTTGTAGATTTCATGGACAAAAATGCAAGGAATATAAAAAAAATGGTTTCATGTCACAATTTTTTTTCTCAATTATTTTACAGGTTTTTATCCTAGGTCAAATTATGATTATTTTATAGGCTGTTGAAAAATCATAGGGTTCGATGATTTTGGAGTTAAGGGAGATTTGATAAATGGAATATCATTTTGTTCTATTTGTATTTTTTTGGTCCAATTTCGATGTTATTTTTTATGTTGATGTGCTTTTTGTTAGGGTTTTGGAATATGAAAAGAAATTATTACACTGACACGTTTAAGTTTTCTCAGAGCATGGCTAGCCCTTAGAGGGGTCACATGGAAAACCTATGAGATGACTTGAGGAGAGCAAGATTTTTAAGTATTTGAAACCAATATTTTTGTCGATTTTATTTAAGTATTTACAAGAAGACCCTTGTAAGTTTTGGGGGTTTCGTTGATTCTTGTAGAATTTGTTTGATGAATTAGGTAATCAAATTTTCCTAGTTGAAAATTGATGATGGATCAATGACCTTTTTGCAATACATACATACATACATACATACATACATACATACATACATACATACATACATACATACATACATACATACATACATATATATATATATATATATATATATATATATATATATATATATATATTTGTGTGTGTGTGTGTACACATACATACATATGTATATATAAACTCATTTTTGGTTTTTTTTCACAGGATAACCATTCAAACATAGAATTCTAGTGCATTATTTGACTATTGTGCAAATTATATTCACCAATATTGAAGGTAAGATACATAGTATTCTAACATCATTTGCAGCACTATGAATCCAATAGATAGATTAGGTCATCCTATTACTTTATATGAATTTGTTTCTATCTACAATTACCCAATAGTAACCAATATTTTGAGGCAGATATATGTAGCAAGGTAAAATCTAAAATTTTTGAGTGAGGTCTTCAGAAGAGGGACTGAGGTTCTTTAAAGTATTGGAAACTTTCCAGGCTTTCCTTTACCTGTGACGGTTGAACAGTCTCACAATAGGTAAAGATAATCATGCCATTGTCTCTCTTAGGGGTAATATATCTACACTAAGGATTACCTATTCCCATCATGAAATGCATTTAGATTGTCAACCCAAGGACATAGACTTGAAATGGGACAGCACAGTTTGTGCACTAAGTTCCTCTAGGAGTCAAAACACCTATGTTGCAAGAAGATAAAATGCATGGAAGGAATCTATGCTATTGTTGCAGGATAATAAACACACTCAACTACTTAATGAAATTACTATAGAAATCTTGTGAAATGAATCTAGTCTATCCAAAAACTCAAAACATTCGCCATGTCTATCTTTTGCAAGTGTTGCAGGAAAATCCATAGTAGTAATGCTGTGGGAATAAAACAATAATTCTACTTGAAAGAAGGGAAAAAATAGGAAGAAAATATACTCTAACTTAATATAATCCACCTCCCAAGTGGGCCCCCATGGTTGGCTTCTACTAACTACTAACATAGAAAATAATCCAAAATCACTCTTCCATTAAATTCTTCTTAACTGGTTACATAATAGTAAAACAACTCATGAAGAATAAAAAAGAGAAACTTCTTCTATACTAAATACATCATTCTATATTTTCTCATTACATAACTAAGTCAATCCAATCCCTTTATATATGAGGATTAACGCTTATTGAAAGCATAACATAGAGTAAACCTCACCAAATAAGGAAGCGGTAAAACAACCATGACATATTACAATTACTACAAATAACAGAATAACAATTCTAAGGAAATATAGCAAGACTTATTGATGTAGGGGCATTCTTGGTTGATGCAGGGGCATTCTTTGTCCTCAGTGAAACTGCATTGGTGTTGTTGTTTTGGCCAGTTTTTCTCGATTACAGCTTTGACTGATGGCCTTGATCATTGAAGGAAGCTCGGTCACTAAAGGAACTTGGTAGAACTTCTAGTGTTTGGTGAAAGTGTTACTCGATGATGATTGCAGTGCTTGGTCGATGCTAGTGCTCGGTGATGCTTGGCATGCTTGGTTATTTCACTGTTGCTCAGTAATTCTAGTTTACCAACTGGAGTTCTGTGTGATTTTTTGGGCCGACTTGGTGCATTTAATGTTGGTAGCTATTGTTTCAGGTTGGCATGTTGAATTTAATTATTTCTAAGGAAATTTGGAGCTAACTTGTATTGCATTTAATATTTTTTAGGAAGAGTTAATGTTGTCATCCAGTGGACTTGTGGCTAATGATTAGTATTTAAGGGGTGTTTGGGTAGTTGTTTTGGCATGACTTGGATCAACAGACTTGGCAGATCTAGAATATTGGTTCTGGGTTGTGCGAAGCTGGAGTTGGTGAAGTTGTGGAAAAGATCTTACATGATCTTGTAAATCAGATTGTTTTCTGATAGTTCTTTGTAGCAGAGTTAGTGGTTTCATACTTGGAGACAAGGAGATTGCTTGGTGGCTTGCAAGCTCAAGTTTAGATCTACCTAAGGGTTTCCATCAACTTCTAATTGTCTTCAGAGCTGAACTAGCTGGGATTGTATTGGATATGTGTGTGGATCTTGTAGAATTATAATCTTTGATTGTAATTGGCCCTAACCTAGAAGGCCTTATAGTCGAGCATGTTATTGAAAATTATTTTTTGAAGCATATCTTGGCTTGTGTTATTGTGTATTTCTGCTGTGTAATTTTGAAGCTGCTAGGTTAGACTATCCTTCATTGGATCCTCTCACCTTGGTCTGCGTCAGGTGGTATTAGAGCTAAAGGTTTGGTTTTATTGAAGAGATGAAGTTGTTCTGGTTCTTATCAGAGCTATTTGATCTTGTGGAGTAGAAGGTTGACCTAGCAAGGTTGATCTTGCGAAGTTCATCTTGTTGGTGAATAGATCGTATGATCTTGGTTGCAAATATGTGGCACTAAACTTGTGGAATGTTGCCCTAGTTGTCTTTGCAAGGTGGCAGGTTGATCTGACTTACATACAACTTGGAGATTGTCACAAGGTGATCGGTGTAGGGTTTGCTGCAAAGGGTTTCTTGCTTATCTTTAAGGATGCCTCTGAGAAGATTAGACCCTAGAGTTATTGCTGAATTCTGTGATACTATTGAATCCCAGATTATGGAGAAGGTTAAATCAGATTTCAAATCTGAGATGGAATCGATGAAGAATGATATGGTCATCGAGATCATGAGAGTTGTTAATGGTGTAGCTCAGAATGTAGGTACTGAAGATGGCTATGAAGAAGCTACTAAAGAATTTGAAGCTACTGGATCTAGTGGTGATGATCGAAAGGATAGATCTGGTGAAGACAGAACTGCTCAGTTGCCTAGATTTGGAGCTTGGTTAAGTAATAGTTACTAAATGGAAGTTTATACTTTCTCTGGTACCTTGAAACCTAAGAACTTGATTGATTGGATTAGTGAACTTGAAGATTTCTTTGAGCTGGAAGAAATTGAAGATCCTCTTTGGGTGAGATTGGCACAAACTAAGTTAAAAGGACATGCTACTCTTTGGTGGAAAGAATTACAAAGAGATAGAGAAGATGAAGGTGAATTGAAGATCAATCAGTGGAGATTGATGGTGACTAAATTGAAAGCTAAGTTCATGCCGGTTGACTATGAGCTTGACTTGTTTATGAAGTTGCAGAATCTGAAGTATAAGGATTTGTCTATTGAAGATTATATCGAGGAGTTCTACAAACTTACCATTCGATTTGGTCACTGAGAGATTGGTAAGGAAAAGGTAGCTCGGTATGTGAATGGTTTGAGATTCAATATTCAGGATGAGCTTGGTATGCTGAAGATTGATTCTATTGAAGATGTTTATCGGTATGCTCTGAAGGTAGAAGATAAGTTGAAAAGGAAACAACATGGTAACTCCTGAGGGAAGGAGAAAATTGATCACTCGGTGAAGGATAAACCCACTGATGCAGAAGATGAACATAAACCTATAGATCCAAAAAAGAAGGCAAGTAGAGTTATCTTTAAGGATACTTGCTATAACTATGGAGAGGAAGGACACCATTCTTTTGAGTGTAAATAGAAGAAGGTTGACCGATGAACTGCTGTGGTAAATGAGAAGATTCAAAATAAACCTGAATTTGAAAACTTGTTGCTTCGGTGAACATTGCTTGGTACAAAGGCTGAACCTTGTCAGAGGAGTAACTTGTTTAGGACCCGATGCAAGTCTAGAGGTAAATGTTATTGTTGATAGTGGTAGTACTGATAACCTTGTTGCTGAGGACATGGTTTAGAAACTTGGTTTGAATAGAATGAAACATCCACATCCTTATAGGATTGGTTGGCTGCAAGATGTTCATGCTTTGGAAGTTAGAGATCAATGCTTCATTGATGTTCAGATTGGCTAGTATAAGGATCTTGTGTTATGTGACATTGTGGAGATGAATAGTTGTCATATATTTCTTGGTAGACCTTGGCAATTTGATTGCAGAGATATGTATGATTCTATCATAAATGTTTTTACTGTTGAGAAGGATGACATGAAGTTTTTACTGATGCCTTTGATGGATAATATGCTCAGTAGGAGAAGCCTGAGTATTGGTAGCTGAGTTGAGTTGGTGGATCCAGAGAAAATGAATGATTAGTTTGGAGAACCAACCTGTGCATTGTCTAGAAAAGACTTGAAGAGACAAAGAAAACTGAAGTGGAAGAGTATGCAATTTGAAAAGATGGAGGATTTGTATGTGAAGAACCAGTTCAGGATTTATGTGCTAAATCCTGGAAGATGTTCTTCTCACATATGAACATCTTTTGGAACCTAGGGTGACTGATGTAGGGGCATTCTTGGTTTATGTAGGGGCATTCTTTTTCCTTGGTGAAACTACATAGGTGTTGTTGTTTTGGCCGGTTTTGCTTGGTTGCAACTTTGACCAATGACCTCGGTCATTAAAGGAAGCTTGATCACTGAAGGAACTTGGTGGAACTACTGGTGCTTAGTGAAAGTGTTACTCAGTGATGCCTGTGGTGCTCGATCGATACTAGTGCTCGGTGATGCTTGGCATGCTTGGTTATTTCACTGTTGCTCGGTAATTCTGGTTTACCGACTAGAGTTCTGTTTGATTTTTTGGGTCGATTGGTGCATTTAATGTTGGTAGCTGTTGTTTCAAGCTGACATGTTGAATTTAATTATTTGTAAGGCAATTTGGAGCTGACTTGTATTGCATTTAATATTTGTTAGGAAGAGTTAATGTTGTCATCCAACTGACTTGCGGTTGATGATTAGTATTTAAGGGGTGTTTGGGTAGTTGTTTAGGCATGAATTGGATCAACAGACTTGGCAGATATGGAATATTGGTTCTAGGTTGTGCAAAGCTGGAGTTTGTGATGTTGTGGAAAAGATCTTGCATGATCTTTTTGATTAGATTGTTTTCTGATAGTTCTTTATAGCAGAGCTAGTGGTTTCATACTTGGAGACAAGGAGATTTCTTGGTGGCTTGTGAGCTCAAGTTTAGATCTGCCTTAGGGTTTCCATCAACTTCTGATTGTCTTCAGAGCTAAACTAGCTAGGATTGTATTGGATCTTTGTGTGGATCTTGTAGAATTGTAATCTTTGATTGTAATTGACCCTAACCTGGAAGGCCTTACAACCAGGCATGTTATTGAAAATTATGTTTTGAAGCATATCTTGGCTTGTGTTATGGTGTATTTCTACTGTGTAATTTTGAAGCTACTAGGTTGGACTATCCTTAATTGGATCCTCTCACCTTGGTCTGCGTCAGGTGGTATTAGAGCTGAAGGTTTGGTCTTGTTGAAGAGCTGAAGTTGTTATGATTCTTATCAGAGCTAGTTGATCTTGTGGAGCAGAAGGTTGACCTAGCAAGGTTGATCTTGCAAAGTTGATCTTATTGGTGAATAGATTGTATGATCTTGGTTGTAGATCTGTGGCACTAAACTTATGGAGTCTTTCCCTAGTTGTCTTTGCAAGGTGGCAAGTTGATCTGACTTACATACAACTTGGAGATTGTCACAAGGTGATCGATGTAGGGTTTGCTGCAGAGGGTTTCTTGCTTATCTTTAAGGATGCCTCTGAGAAGATTAGACCCTAGAGTTATTGCCGATCTCTATGATACTGTTGAATCCTAGATTATGAAGAAGGTTAAATTAGATTTCAGATCTGAGATGGAATTGATGAAGAATGATATGGTCACCGAGATCATGAGAGTTGTTAATGGTGTACCTCAAAATGTTGGTACTGAAGATGGCTATGAAGAAGTTGCTGAAGAATTTGAAGCTGGTGGATCTAGTGGTGATGATCAGAGAGATAGATCTGGTGAAGATAGAATTGCTCAATTTCTTTGATCTGGAGCTCAGTTAAGTAATAGTTATTGAATAGAAGTTTCTACTTTCTCTAGTATCTTGAAACCCAAGAACCTGATTGATTAGATTAGTGAACTTGCATATTTCTTTGAGTTGGAAAAAATTGAAGATCCTCTTCGGGTGAGATTGGCATAGACTAAGTTAAAAGGACATGTTGCTCTTTTGTGGAAAGAATTACAAAGAGATAGAGAAGATGAAGGTGAATTGAAGATCAATCGGTGGAGATTGATGGTGACTAAATTGAAAGCTAAGTTCATATCAGTTGACTATGAGCTTGACTTGTTTACAAAGTTGCAAAATCTGAAGCAGAAGGATTTGTCTGTTGAAGATTATACCGAGGAGTTCTACAGACTTACTATTCGGTCCGGTCACTGAGAGATTGGTAAGGAAAAGGTAGCTTAGTATGTGAATGGTTTGAGATTCAATATTGAAGATGAGCTTGGTATGCTTAAGATTGATTCTATTGAAGATGCTTATTGGTATGCTCTGAAGGCATAAGATAAGTTGAAAAGGAAACAACATGGTAACTCTCGAGGGAAGGAGAAAATTGATCACTCAGTGAAGGATAAACTGACTGATGTAGAAGATGAACATAAACTTGTAGATTTGAAAAAGAAGGCAAGTAGAGTTATCTTTAAGGGTACTTTCTATAACTGTGGAGAGGAAGGAAACCATTCTTTTGAGTGTACACAGAAGAAGGTTGACTAACGAACTGCTATGGTAAATGAGAACATTCAGAATGAACCTGAATCTAAAAACTTACTACTTTGGTGAATATTGCTTAGTACAAAGGTTGAACCTTGTCAGAGGAGTAACTTGTTTAGGACCCGATGCAAGTCTAGAGGTAATCTCTGTGATGTTATTGTTGATAGTGGTAGTACTGATAACCTTGTTGCTGAGGACATGGTTTAGAAACTTGGTTTGAATAGAATGAAACATACACATCCTTATAGGATTGGTTGGCTGCAAGAGCTTCATGCTTTGGAAGTTAGAGAAAAATGCTCCATTGATGTTCAGATTGGCCAGTATAAGGATCTTGTGTTATGTGACATTGTGGAGATGAATAGTTGTCATATATTGCTCGGTAGACCTTGGCAATTTGATTGTAGAGCTATGTATGATTGTGTCAGAAATGTTTTTACTGTTGAGAAGGATGACATGAAGTTTTCACTGATTCCTTTGATCTAGAGAAAATGAATGATCAGTTTGGAGAACTGACCTATGCATTATCTAGAAAAGACTTGAAGAGATAGAGGAATTTGAAGTGGAAGAGTATGCAATTTGAAAAGATGGAGGATTTGTATGTGAAGAACCAGTTCAAGATTTATGTGTTGAATCCTAGAAGATGTTCTTCTCACATATGAACATCTTTTGGAACCTAGGGTGTCTGATGTAGGGGCATTCTTGGTTGATGCTGGGGCATTTTTTGTCCTTGGTGAAACTACATAGGTGTTGTTGTTTTGGCTGATTTTTCTCGGTTGCAGCTTTGACTAACGACCTCGATCATTGAAGGAAGCTTGGTCACTAAAGGAACTCGGTGGAACTTTTGGTGCTTGGTGAAAGTGTTACTCGATGATGCTTGTGGTGCTTGGTGATGCTTGGTGTGCTCGGATATTTCATTGTTGCTCAGTAATTCTGGTTTACCAACTGGAGTTCTATGTGATTTATTGGGCCGACTTAGTGCATTTAATGTTGGTAGCTATTGTTTTAGGATGACATGTTGAATTTAATTATTTTTAAGGAAATTTGGAGCCAACTTGTATTGAATTTAATATTTGTTAGCAAGAGTTAATGTTTTCATCTAGCTGACTTGTGGCTAATGATTAGTATTTAAGGGGTGTTTGGGTAGTTGTTTAGGCATGAATTGGATCAGAAGACTTGGCAGATCTGGAATATTGGTCATGGGTTGTGTGAAGCTGGAGTTTGTGAAGTTGTGGAAAAGATCTTGCATGTTCTTGTAGATCAGATTATTTTCTGATAGTTCTTTGTAGCAGAGCTAGTGGTTTCATACTTGGAGACAAGGAGATTGCTTGGTGGCTTGTGAGCTCAAGTTTAGATTTGCCTTAGGGTTTCCATCAGCTTCTAATTGTCTTCAGAACTGAACTAGCTTGGATTGTATTGTATATGTGTGTGGATCTTGTAGAATTATAATTGGCCCTAACCCGAAAGGCCTTACAGCCAGACATGTTATTGAAAATTATGTTTTGAAGCATATATTGGCTTGTGTTATGGTGTATTTCCACTATGCAATTCTAAAGCTGCCAAGTTGTACTGTCCTTAATTAGATCCTCTCACCTTGGTCTGCATCACTTATTTCCTATATTCTCTAGAACAACAGCTCCTTTCTAGGCATGACATATCCTTCAGAACCGTGTTTGATTCTTTCACCATGACTGGTCTTCTAACGCTTCTTTAATGCAGTTGCACCACTCTTCGTACTAATCCTTGTTTACCTGAAAGGTTAGTAACATTCAGTACACATATGCAAGTCAAAATTTTAACCCCTACTCAAATGTTAGAACACAACTTAAAATAACTATATGAAGTACTACATTATATTTATAATAGTTAGCAAAACATGTCATTCAAGCTATCCATAGGCTTTGTGGCTTTAGTTATACTTAGCATAAGTTCACATAGGTATAATTCATAAATGTTTTAGAAATGTCTATTAGAGCATAAAGAGTGTCAACAAAGTATGAAGACTATAAAAAAATTGAGACATTAATTTGTCTCATCATCTGCCCCTACTAATAGAATGCTTGCCCTCAAGCATTGTATTTCCCAACTATGGTCCTGAAATCACTGATAGTCATCTTCCCCTTCTTTCCACTCCTGAAAGTGTAGTAAAATCCTCTTGTTATTTCCAGGTGATCTCCTCTATGCTCCTCAACCAACTGATCCAATCTAGTAGCTTTGATGTCATATAGGGGCCAAAGGAGTGTAGGTGGTTTGAAGGATAAAGGCATCCATAATTCCCTTTTGACCTGTCATCCCAACTACATATATTTAGTCACTCTGTGAACAACTACTTCAAAGTTAATTGGGCCGTGTGGCTCTGCTTTCCTAAAGACCTCTATTAATTTGTTCCGCTGACTTCTTACCCCTGAAAGAGCTCTTTGGGCTGTAAAATTGGGCAATGTCTGATAATCTCTGTAGACCTTATCTCTCAATGCAAAGACTTTCTCCCTGACTTCAGGCTTCTTTTTCCCATAGGTCAAATTGAGCCAATCCCTCAAAAGGACATCAAGCTTGTGTGACTCAGCCCTTAATGGCAAGGGTTCAAATTTTTCTAGATCCCTTTAATTGTTCAACTGTCTATCATAGTTTGATTCATTATGCATCCATGACATTAGAGCCCTTAAGTGAATATCCCTTATTTCTTGCATGTTTGGTTGATCTAATTTGATAGTTATCAAACATATTCAATTTTTAAAGTATTATAAATTCATTTGCAGTATCCAAATATTAGTATTATTCATTATATTTTAAACATGAGAATATTGAATTTAAAGTTAATTTAAAAGAGTATATTTGATGATCACTTTGAGAATTATCGTCATAACATAACTTCCAATCATATAAAGGGTAAAAGTATAGAATGTAGTCACATTTAGAGACTCTTCAACTATGGGATCTATACCCATATTAGTCCACTAGAATAATCTAGCAATCATTGTACACTTCATGTGTTGAATTCAGATATAAATTCTAAATATCATTCTAAATTTATTTGAAAAGCAATAGAGCTATAGGTGATAAGAATAGATCGAGTTCACTATTGCGAACTTGATGCATAGTGTAAAAAGGAATATTCTAACTTCGATCAAGGTATATACATTTTTAGATTATTACTTATAATATCACATGATATTATTTTTAACTAGAGACAATCATTACATCACCATTCTTCTTTTTTAATTTTTATATCATGGTGTAATTTTGGTGGCATTTCAACTTTTTAGTTCAACTCAAAATATTTATGTAGATATATTAAAAATTAATTATATAATTCATTTAATTAAACTAAACTATTTACAAAATATTTTACATTTTTCTAATATATTGAGAGATAAAAAAGTGAAAATATTTAAAATCTAATGAAGTATGCTAATAGATTAAAAAGATAATTGTATTAAAGAATATCCATACAAAAAAATAATAGATTTAAGAAAATATTGTCACGAGAACATATCCTTTTAATTGAATTTAATTGAATGAGCCTGAAAACTAAATATGAAATGACAAAATGGGGAAGGCTTAGTTTTGGTGCAAGATGGAGAAAATGATGAGTTTGAAATGTTTCATTTGGCTCTGTACATATAGACCAATGGTCAGGCAAAATGTGTACCATGATCACGAAAATGCTAGATAGCTTCTATAGATAGTCTATTTTTAGAGATTTCAATAGTCAGTGCAGGGGAACCTCATTTTAACAGACATGAACCAACAAAAATATGAGTAGAAAAACTCATTTCTGCAACAAGGGAGTGGGCATGGGCGGAACTCATTTTTCCTTGTTTCAGGCCGTCTACAATGGAAGTTTGAGCATAACTTCAATTCATTGCCTGGAGGGTGGTTACTGAACTAGATGCATAATGCCTGTACAATTTTGTTCTTGGACTCAAAATTGAAATTGTTATCGGATGTTGGAAATTCAAATAGCTTTAGCAAGAATTCCACCCTTCTAATTCTATTTGTAGAACCAAAATTGATATTGTTATTGAATGTTTGAAATGAAAATGGATTTACAATAGGTCGTGTTGGCTGATAGTTTTGAACTCCATAACTGAAGGTAAGACACCATACTAATTCAGCATATGCACCACAATGCTCAAGACCTAGACCTTTCTCCAACATCTCATATCCTGCCTGCAGATCTCTGCTCTCCTCTCCTCCCCCACTGTCATTGAACTTTATTATAGCCATTGAAAATATGGCATTGCAATGAGAGGCATTTGCAGCCTTTTCCAATAATGAAATTCCATATGCTCTTCATTTGAAGACATATAAATTAAGCTATCAAGCCATAAACAAGCACACCATCAATATGACCTGAGACGACCATGATAAATTTTTGCTTCAAGGAGTACCTCAATCCTAGTATTTTGCTTTATAAAATGACATAGGTCAAAATCTAAAGATTGGTAGCATTTATTTTACCTGCAAGTGAAGATTTAAGCAGCGAAATTTTGTTTTAATATGTCTTAGCAGCAAGTAAGTTTCTTTTATGCTCAGCTATTTGATTGATACTGATAACATCAAACTAATAACATTTTAAGTCTTACGCTGAAGTGAACAACTTGCAATGAAGTCAGGCATGTTGATCAACTTATTATGTAGGTTGTTCAAGCGCAAAACCATCTACAATGCATAGGATAATGACCCCTTATGATTCATTGTAGTGCTTTAACAATATTCCATAGAGTTGTGTTGGCTACATAGTACGGGTTCGCAGCATATTTAGCATAGGTGGAAATTATGAACCTAATGAAATTAGTCAAGATAGATATCCAGAAAAATAAATTTTTTGTTAATGTTTCTAAATATAATAGCAAAAATAACTTTGAAAGCATGTTTCATTAGCGGGTTCCTGCTATGTCAGCTATTTAACTGACAACTATATTATATGACTCGCAAAGGAAGAGCAAAATAGTTTAGGTGGTTATTGCATTCGGGAACCTTAAATTTAGGATTATGTGGTTTTGTCATATCACTTCATTATTACATTAGAAGCCCTCATTCTTGCAATGTAGCTTTCTTTTTCTTTTCTCTGGTAGCCTGCTGAAAATACTCAGTGAACCATGTGGATATGTAGGGTATAATGGAGACATTAGAATATACAGGGTGCTGCAGAGGAGTAGGTTGATCATTCACAAGGGTTCTCTCTTATGTTACATAAGGGCTTGACTCAAGCATTACCTGATCATCATGTGGCATGCTACTATTAAGTTCTTGTACATTTTGAGATTCCTCCATATTTTGAGGTTCTGCCCGCAAAGGGGAGTCATCAAGAATATTTTCAACAAAGGGTTTTGGATTAGGTTTTGGTACTGAAACATTTTGATTTCTAGGGGAAGGTGAAGGCACTTGTCCTCAGATGTGAGGGCTTCTACGTACAGTTGTCTCTTCAACCACTGCAATTTTAGTTTGGCAGGATCTTTTTGGCCTTTGTGCTGCAGGAGTTGGTGCTGCAAGAATAGACACTACAGGGCTTCACCCTTTTCTTTTATTTACTTTAACTGCAGGGTTTTGAATTTCATCTTCTAAATCAGGGGTTTCTCCAACTTTCTATTTTTGTTTCTTCATGGAAGAAGTAGGTATATCACTCTTTGGAGTGAGCTCAAAAGACTTGTTTTTTGGGGGCAATTCTGGTTCTTTTCCTTTTTTAGCTATTTCTTCGCTAGACCTAGAAGATGCTACTTCATTCACTAGAGGTTGAGCAACAGGGTTAACTTGGGGCTACAAGGTTTTAAATTGAACAAATTCCACCTAGGACATGGGAGAGACATCCCTAAGGGTTTTTTTAACCAAAAGCTTTATGAGGGCATGGTGACTTATGGAATTGCATTACCTTTTTGTGTTTCCTTGGCACTAATGCTTAACATATTATAGAGAAAATTAGGAACATTAACCTAAAGATTATGCCTTAAACAACTAAGAAATTTGAAATGGTGGGCATGCAGGTTTGAGAATCTTCCTTCACAGGTTAAATACCTAATAATGTGGTTAGCCAATTTTGGAAATGGTGCTGGAAGAGACAACCTCTTGCATCCTTGCTTAGTGATTTCAAGCAGAGGATCACCCGGTCGGGAGAATTGAGCTTAAGATGACCTAGCATCATGATCGTTAGGATAGTGCTCTCTGATGACTGGTAACCTGATGACTTCTGTAATTCTTTCCTCAGTAGCAAAAAATTTTAAATCCCACACAGCTGCTTGTCCCTCTTCAAAAGTTCCCATAAATTCTGCTACAACCTCCTCATTAAATTCCATCAACTGAAGGAAATACCCCAGCCAGTCGCATGCATTAAATCTACAAACTGCTTCAACATCCACTAGTAAAATACCATGGATGACTGGTTCATGTCTTTGTAATTGTCCACCCATCTTAATAATGCCCAGTGTTCAATTTTTCTGCCCCCCAATTCTCTGCTAATCTTTTGTCTTTTACACTCTGCAAATACCTTCTTCTTGAAATCTCAATTGCTATTCTTGAAAATAATTATTTTTTCGCTTACATTACCTTCGTTATGCTTGACATGAACTATAATAATGGCATTGATTACAGAGGACATCAAAACCTTAAGTGGGAGTTATCTTGTAATTTAATTTTGGTCCTTTTGAGTCATGTCAAGCTCAAAAAAATAGAATTTGAAAGTACGACATATGCCATAGGATTAAAAAAATTAATAGAACGTAGCCTAAGTACAACATTGATGTGATGAGGATGTGACTAGGGTGACTTAGGGATAACACTTGGAAGTTATTACACTTCTCCTACCCCCTAAAAAACTTCGACAAGTGTCATTTGATAAATTCGGCATGAGAAAGGGAAACTAGCTTAACGCATATATCATACATGTAATGTAGTACTATATATAATTATTCAAACCTGTGCACTAAAAGTGATAAAAGAGTTAAAAAGTTGTACCTGGTGATTTGTTACTGTACACATGAATGTGAGTTGATGAGAGTGTTAATTCTGGCGGCCGCATAAAAGTGTTGACGTGGGGTTTTATTGAAAGCATTGAAAATAGAAATTGTGGGTGACGTGGTTTGTGGGTGGTAGGTGGAGAGATGAGATGAGTTGAAAAGAAGAAGAGAGAAAGTGAATGAATAATTATACCTCATATTAAATGAAGCTTTATTATGGGTGGTTTCAAAGGCATGTTATGGTGAGGCTACAGGAAGAAGGCTTTCACCTTCTACTGTAGGAACTGTTTCTTGAGATGCTGTTAAACTTTGTGTGTTGAACTGCTGCAAGAATTTTTCCTTAGTTTGGGGCTTGTGGTACAGGTGTAAATGGTGTCCATTAACAAGTAGCTTAAATTGAATTGGGTCAAGTGTGGTCAGTTGGACTTCTCCATTATCAAAGAGATATTAAATTTCATATGGTCCTAGCCATGTAGTCTACAACTTTCCTGGAATCTCCTTGAATCGAGAATCATACAATAGAGACCAATCACCCACTTGAAAGTGCTTATTTTTTATGTGTGAATCATGCCACCTCTTCCTTTGGTTCTAGATTAGATCTATTCTTTCCAATGCTGATTTGTGCATCTCATCTAGGGAGTTAAGGTGGAGTAGGTGCTCTGATTGTGCTATAGGAAGATTGATGTTCAACTCCAGAGCTGTGTGCAATGTTTTGTGTTCAAATTCTATAGGCAAAATTGTTGTCTTTCCATACACTAATTCAAATGGCATGAACCCTATTGTGGTCTTCCATGTTGTACAATAATCCCAGACTAATTTAGTTAACCGACTGCTCCAATCTCTATGATGCAATTGCATTATCTTTGTTAATATTGCTTCTATTTCTCTATTTGTCACCTCTGCTTGTCCATTTGCCTGCGTATGATAAGGACTAGACTTTCGATGCCTTATGCTATACTCCTTCATTAGCTCAGTAATCAGATTTGAAGTGAACTATGCTCCTTGATCTATTACTAATTCTCTTGGAACTCCATAATGGGTAAAAATGTCCTCAGACAAGAATTTGGCTACTTTTTGATATCTTGTAGTCTACATTTCTTTCACTTCCACCTACTTTGTCAGATAATCTGTGCATACCAGGATATAAGATTTTCCATTTGATGGAGGATCAATTGGTCCTATAAAGTCCATACCCCATTTATCAAAGGGTGTCATCACCACTTGTGGATTAAGTGGCATTTGATCTAATTTGGTTGGGTGTCCCATCCTTTGGCATTTATCACCCTTTTTTTATATAACTGGCTGCATCTTTATGTAATGTTGGCTAATAATATCCTGTTGTTAAGATTTTTAGGGTTATTCTCTTTGTTGCAAAGTGACCTCCACAAGGCTCATCATGACAAGCATGGAGTATGTCATATATTTCATCTTCCCTCACACATCTCCTCATGATCTGATCTGGTCCAGTGTAAAAGAGATTGTTTTCTATCCATGAGAATTGGAAGCTTTTCTCTACAAGCTTTTTCTCATCCTTTTGAGAATAATGTGGGGGCATCTTATTTGCTACAAGATAATTGGCTATGTCTGCATACCATTGGTTTTTTATTGCTATGTGGAACAAGTGTTCATCTGGAAATGTATCCTCAACTTGAGTGGTGTCTTCATCAGCATTTTGTAGTCTAGCCAAGTAGTCAACAAGTACACTTGCCTTCCCTACCTTATCAATAATTGTTTTGTCAAATTATTGCAATAGTAAAAGCCATCTTGCCAGTTTGCCTGTTATAGTAGGTTTGTTCATCAAATATTTTATTGCTGAGTGATTAGTGTGAAAAAAAATGGGATAGCCAGTAACATAGTGTCAAAATTGTTCAATGCATAAAATACAGCTAGGAGTTCCTTTTCAGTAACTGTGTAGTTTAATTCAGGGCCATGGAGGCTTTTGCTGATATAGTAAATTACATTATCAAGGTTAGTAGGTTTTTGTCCTAGCACAACACCTCTGGCATAATTTGATGCATCTGTATGGATGTGGAATGGAATAGACCAATCTGGTCCTTTGAGGACTAGTGCAGTTGTTAGGAGTTTCTTTAGCAGCAAGAAGGACTCTTCACATGCTTGTGTCCATATAAATTCAGCTTCTTTTGTAAGCAATGTGTACAAATGACTAGCAATTTGACTGAAATTCTAAATGAAGCGTCTATAGTATCCAACATTTCCTAAGAAAGATCTTACATCTTTTTGTTTAGTAGGGGTAGGTAATGTGAGTATTACCTCAACTTTAGCTAGGTCCACTTGAATTCCTGCTGCTGAAATAAAATGCCCAAGTACCACTCCTTCCTGCATCATCATAAAGCATTTCTCACTATTAAGGGATAGATTATGTTCCTTACATCGGATTAAAACCTTTTCAAGATTTTTCAAAGCCTCTTCAAATGTCACTCCAAATGTTGTAAAGTCATCCATATATATCTCCATACAAACATGTGATATGTCAGTAAAAATACTAATTACAGCTCTTTGAAACATTGCTGGAGCATTACACAACCCAAATGGTAGAACAGAGTAAGCAAATGCTCCCCATGGATATATAAATGTAGTCTTTTCCTAGTCTTCTGGAGCAATACTTATCTGATTATAGCCACTGTATCCATCAAGAAAGGAAAAATACGTCTTACCGGCCAAAGTATCAAGTACTTGGTCAATGAATGGTAATGGGAAGTGATCTTTCTTGGTAGCTTTGTTTAACTCCCTATAATCTACACAAATCATCCATTCCCCCCCCCCTTTTGGGTACTATAACTAGAGGTGATACCCATTTACTGTCAGATATATGATATATGAAACCAACATCTAGCAATTTTTGTAACTCAGTTTTAATTGTAATACACCAAAAATGGGCTATAGGTTCATTAACTTCCTACATCATCAAATCGATCGAAATTGACATCAAAGTCCTAACCTAAGGTGCATCTGCACATTTGCACATCGAAACCCTAATCGATTTATCCTAATTCTGCATCGGGGAATATATCCTTGGATATTCCTATTTGTCCTAATTATCTTTAATTTAATGATTATTTAGCGATAAATCTTATTTATCTTAAATTTGATTAGTTCAATATTTAATGAATTAGATTTAATTTTTCCACTTAATTATTTAATTAGATTTAATTCTATTTATTCCTAATTATATTATTTAATTTTGACAATAAATCAAAATCTCCTACGAATAATTGATTGAATATTTATTTAATTGATTTAAAATCCAAGTTGTCAATATTTAATAATATAGTTTTGAAAATTTTTTTGATTAAATAATTGATTAACCCATAAATTAGTTATTTTTAAATTTAAAATCAGTTAAGTTGAGAATAAATCACTTTATTTTTAAATTACTTTAAAATAAATCATGCACAATCAGAAAAGTAGCAACTAGAAATTAACAGCCAATTTTAAATTTAAACTCAACATGTGATTGTGAGTTGAAAATTGATCTAAAACTCTATTTTGAGTTAAAAAGTGCTTTTGCATGATTTTGTGAGTTAATTATTCCTGATTTCTTGTTAACTCAAAAATCAACCTAAGTTTATCAAGAGTGATTTATGACTTTTCTCAATGCATCCTCAAGTCTTGGATTTCTATAAAATCAAGGCTCAACTCTTTACAATAGATCCCTCAAATTTGCATACTTACTTTGGCGAATTGACATCTGAAGAATCAAGCTCTTGCACACAAGGCGATTGTGAAATTTTTTGTTATTGTTTTTTAGGGTTCATAGCATTCATTCATAGCATATCATTGTTAGATTAATTTGCATATCATTCCAATTCATTTTAGATTAGTTTCATATCAAGTTTTTCATCTAATTGCATCAAAAATCCACAAAAATAGATTAATTTGCATTCATATTTCATTGCTTTCATCATTATAAATCCTTTGTTTAGGTGTTGTATTGTCACTGATCTCGATTTCAATTTGAGAACATCATACTCACCTACTAGAAGGCAGTAAATCGCTTGGTTAGCTTAGTTTCATTTATTTGCAGATTTTGATTTTGCTAACCTCTAATGTTTTACTGAAGTGTTGTGTCTATAGTTAGGTAAAATTTTCACACACACATTTCTGGTGCCCACTCTGGGGCCCAAACCCATGACCATAAGATTAATTTTTGTGAGTTTTGTGATAAATTTTTGGGCTATTTTTCTAGAAATATGACTGGTATTTTTATTGGTACATACACATATGATATGATATAGATCCAAAATTTATATTTTTGGAAAGGTATTTGAGTTAACTTTCATTTTCCATTAGTTTGAATCAATTTTGTCTTGATTTGCAAAAGTTATGATCATTTTAGTACAGACTAGTCAAAACCTGATTTTATGAAATCTGACTGATGTTTTTATTAGTACATGCACATATGACATGATACAGATCCAAAATGTATATTTATAGAAAGGAATTTGAGTTAGCTTTCATTTTCCATTGGTTTGAATTAATTTAGTTTTTATTTGCAAAAGTTATGATCATTTTAGTACAGACTGGTCAGAACTTGATTTTATGAAATTTGATTGATGTTTTTATTGGTACATGCACATATGATATGATACAGATCCAAAATTTATATTTCTGGAAAGGTATTTGAGTTAGATTTCATTTTCTATTAGTTTGAATCAATTTCATCTTGATTTGCAAAAGTTATGATCATTTTAGTGTAGACTCACCATAATCTGATTTTTATGACAACAAGTTTTTCGATTATCAAATGACATATTATCTTTGTCTAACTTGATTTTCTACCACGTGGGGTTGACAAGTTGTGTTTTTTTTTTGGATTTTTATAACATTGGGTTGCATGTACAAGAATAGGTAAGTTTTTCATAACAGTGGTTTGCAGCTGCAGGTGCAAGTGCAGGTACACCCTGTGGGTACAAAAGATAGAAGACAAAAGCTCAAAAATTTCTAGAAGTAAAAGAAATAAAAAATTAAAAAAACCCTTCTATATTCTTGTCTAGTTCTCTCAGCGGTTCATAAACCCGCATCAGTGTTCTCTTGTTTTTATTGTTTCCCTTGATCGTGGGAACACTTTGGACTTACATGGATAAATGACAAAATGCACGTGTTGCTTTGGACTTGAGGTATTCTACTGCATTTGAAAACATTTCAATTTGGACATAAAATGAACATCTCACATGTCTAGCTTGTGTGCCTTTTCAGCTTTCATTAATCACACTTCAGTTTTGGGCTATAAATGAACATAGATTTGCTTTTTGCATATCTGTTACACATCGTAAATAGGCCCTATGAGCACTATTTATGGAGTTCTTGAGAGATTGGGATTCATTCACTAGCTTTGCATGCGAAGTCCTTCTTAATGATATATCCCCTTGTAGGTAGGGAGGTTACTAAGATTATTTCATGGTTTTACTGGGTTTGGTCCTCAACTTTTGATTGATATGTTCTCTCTCCGAAGAGATCGATAGACATAGTTGTTGACATCATAAATCTTGGTGAGATAATTTCAGTCTTAGCGTGTTGGATTGATCTGCTTGCTTTGTTTTGGTGAAGTGAAGAGGCTAGGGGATTATGCTCTACTTCCTTTTTGGATAGTATTAGAAACCTAGATCCTTGAATCTGATCTAGTCCCCCTGTGGTCCTTTTTGTGAGTCACCTTTAGAGAGGGTTAACCGTAGTGGACATTCCCTTTAGTGGGTCAACCACATGGATGGAACCTCAAGCAATAATAGCCATTTTCTTCATGGTAGCAACAACCGCTATATAAATGTCCTTGTGGAGGAAATCTTCATAGGTGTGGTCTCTTGTTGAGCTGTCAGATCTCCCTAGTAGCTCTTGATTAATTAAATTCTCAAACTGTGTCAAAACCCCGGTGCACCTAGATTGGAGTTTGCCCTCTTGAGATCACAAAATTTGCAGAGTCAGACCATTACTAAAAACCATAGCAAGGCCAAATTTTTCATTTTCTAGGACTATGTGCATTATTGAAAAACTTTTGAGAATATACAAAGGTAGCATTTCTAGGGATTAGCACAATAAATCACTATTGCTTGTTCATGCGCAAGGTTTCTTTTGCCGTTGTTCATTTTTTTTAGATGATTTCTTGCTTCCCTTGCTTGTTGTTTTGTGTGCTTGATATCTACTTGGTTACTTGAGATGAACTATCACATAAATCTTCAAACCTGGACAGAAAAATTTGCAAACAATCTGAAATTGAAAACCTAAAAATTGCAAAATCTGAAGCAAAATTCCTTTCTAGAGTCAAAAGTCATCCCAGAGTCTCAGAAAGTCATACGAGTTTTGCCAAAATTCATTTCAAAACCCCCAGATTGTCGTACAGGAGCCTATACATTATCGTACAAACTTTGTCAGAAAAAGTCATGAAAATTAAACCCTATTGTCAATTATCGTATGAGTTTTGTCAACTATTGTGCCAGAGCCTACCCAGACTCGTACGAGCGTAGAGAAACTCGTATCAAAATTTTCAAAAGTTGTCAGAAAACTCAAATTTTTTTTAGTAATCTAGTTTTCATAGCTTATTTCTAGATTCTATTAGAAAATTTATTATGTCAGGAATAGAGCAGAAACCAGAAGAAATCCAATCCATTTTCCTAAAAGTGGTCTCTTGAGTTTGATCTAGCCTTCTATTTAATCGATTTGACTCTTTTTCATCTTGTGTCAAAACCTTGTCAAATCTATCTTCAATTCAATCTTAATCAAAATGGCTAAGTGTTGCGAGCTCATGTCTGCCATCTTTTGGGCATCTACCCATACAACTAGGGTACAATATCCATCATTTACATCCAATCTATCTTCAATCAATCCCATCTTGACAAGGTTGCATCATTTGATCTTCTTGAATCAAGTCATTCTTCAGTTGTCTTCATTTTTCTCTCTTGCTTCACCTAAGGTTAATGGTGGAAACTAGAGCTTCCTCACATCGAAAACAAGGAGAACAACCCAAAATCTCTTCAACAACATCTTCTATGATTGCTCAGACCTTTCATCAGTCTTATGACATAATTAAATTTGGGGAAGACACTCTTGGCAATGTATTCTTTAAAGGTGGTTACATCACCCCTCCTGCATCAATCCACACAGGTAATCAACCAACCCCTCCTATGTCAATTCACAGAAGTTATTAGACAACTCCACATCAATCCATCTCTGGTAACTCTCATAACAACACAATGTCTCAAGGAGGAGGATCCCAAGGACATCAATCTCAACATGGTGCAGATCTAGAACCCACACCTTCTAAAATTGCCCAATATCAAAATGATGATAACTTCAAGAGAATGATGAGGCATTTCTTGAAAGAAGATAGAGTGGCATACTTTCTAGAGTTAGCTCAACAAGGAGCTAAACTTCCTCCACATTTTAATGTCGAAGATATCATTACTCAAGAGGAAGAAAATCCTATCATTGCTATGATGAAACCGATGCATGGCATGCAAGTCAAACTTAACAAACTCAAAAAAAAGAAGGAACCTAAAGAGTTTTGTATGGAGGCTCTATGTCATTTTCCATTTGATAAAGACTTGTACATGCCACCATTCCCAAAAAGAGTAGAAATGCCTAAATATGACAAGTATGATGGAAACATGGATCCTCAAGATCATGTTAGAGAATTCTATACTCAATCTATGGAGTTCATGCACAAACCAACCTACTTGATACGTCTTTTCCCATGATCTCTGGGAGGAGCAACCATTCATTGGTTCTCAAGAATGTCTCCAATAATAAATTCTTTTGAGGATTTAATTAAATTGTTCTATCAATAGTACTCCTACAATATCAAACATCATGTCACTATGATCGACATTTGTAATCTGAAACAGTATCCAGGAGAACCATTCCCAACTTTCCTCAAATGATGGAGGAAGAAATTTTCTCTATATGCTAGACCCATTCTAGAAATAGAGAAGCTGGAAATTTTCATCAACAATATTATTCTAGAAATTAACTACCATTTACAATTACAAAATCATACATCCTTTGACAAAATGGTAGACAATGCAATCAAAATTGAGAAAGTACTTGTGAAAAAGGGAGACATATCCCTTCAAAAAGAGAAGTATGAATCTGGGTCTACTTCCAAAGACAAAGGCAAAAACTAGAACAACAATAAGGGCATTGTCACAGATGATGTTGTTGATGCTATTTGTGCCTCATCTAAGGCACCCACTTTCAATCTCACTATTGGTACCCAAGCCATCAAAGCCTTAGATGCAAAAGCAACATAATCGAATAAGAAGCCATCTGACTATAAACCTTGGGCTACAAATCCTAAATGAAAGTTTACTCCTCTTGGAGAATCCCTGGAATCTGTGATGAAAAATCTGTTAGCCAACAAAATCCTCACATTACCTAAGATCTAATCATTTGACCCTGAACCTAAACTGAAATGGTGGAGAGCGACCGATTTCTGTGATTTCCATCGTAATAAGGGTCATAAAACCAATAACTGCATACACTTGAAACATCTCATAAAAGATGAAATTGATAATGGAGAAATTGTAATTGACAATCATAAAAGCAATAATGATCATACAGCATTCACATAACCATTTTTGAAACATGGTCAAGGAGATTCATCTTCTTAGCCTAATATGGTTGCCAAAGTCAATTATGCCTATTCTAGAAATAATGCTATCATAAACATGGTGGAACCTTTCTTATCTGAACATTACAATGTCATCACCATTATGTGAAGAGATAGAGATAATCAATCAACAAATGCAGTTACTTGATCACAAGCTCAGGCGCGTCTACAAGGACAAAACTCCGATTCATCAAATGTCCCTAAGATGCCTTTTAATCTTTCATCTACTTCTAAATAGAGGGCTGCCTCAAAATCAAATCCTAAAGATATGAGGCCTACACCATATAGTATTGTTGAACAACTCCAGCATACCAATTCAAAAATATCCATGTTTGAGTTGCTTCGGATATCTCCAACTCATAGAGACATTCTAGACAAAGCTTTTCTTAGATCCAATGTTCCTGACAACCTTGACTTAGATAGATTCCAGACTATGGTTGGTCATCTGACGTCTCCCTAGTATATCTCCTTTTCAGAGGAAGATGATAATTCATTAAGTCATTTGCATAATCAGCCCTTGCACATTGAAGTCTTGGTCCAAAACCATTGAGTCAAACGCGTGTTGATAGATGGAGGCATTGGTCTCAACATTTGTTCTTACAAACTGATCACACAACTAGGATTATTAGAAAGTGCCATTGATCCTAAAAAGAAGATAACTATCAAGGCATATGATGAACAAGAAAGATCCTCCAAAGGCATTGTTGTCTTACCTATCAAAACAGGTCCAGTTATTAGGGATATCACATGTCAAGTTCTTGATCTACCTTTGGCTTACAAAACTCTCCTAGGAAGACCCTGGATACATGAAATGTGAGCTATTCCTTCCATGTACCATAAATGTGTGAAATTTCCTTATGAGGGAGTAGAGGTGACAATTCTGATTGATATGTCCACAACTTGCAATGCATTGAAGGAAAGTGTTGATAAACTTGTTCCCAATAACAAAGAATCTTCTACTAAGCAATTCGACACTACATCAACATCCAAGATAGAAGAGATTGCTAAAGAAGTCAAAATTAAAGACACAGGTATGGGAGAATACACAATGGAACCAGTCTTATCTCTCACATCTCTCCCGTTGTCCCCAACATCTTATGGACAACCTTCTGACAAGGTAAAACCTATAGCTAAAGAATCCTAGACCATATTTAATGGGAGTTTTGTCACAGAAAAAGTGTCCAAACAAGAGTTTGAAGAAGATGAAGCTGTATTGGCATGGTTGTAAAAGGATGAATCTCAATCCCTAATAGTTCAGAAATGTGACTCTATCACACCAAAAGTTCCTTCAAAGTCATATGGACCAGGGGATAAATTTATTGCTAAAATGGGATACACTAGAAAAGGACCTCTAGGAATACAAGGCAAAGGTCTCATATCACCTCTTGACCACCATGGTCAAACCAACAAGAATACAATAGGTCTAGGTTATTGAAAGAAGCCTTTTTATCTCAAAGGAAGTTCTTTAATGTGATAGAACAAGTAGAACCAAGGGTAGACAACAATGAAGAAGACAATGTCAATCCCAATGATAGTGATTCAGAGATCACTGATGAGCTTATTCCTTATGAGTGCTTACCTAAAGAAATACTAGACCTCCTTAAAGATGATGAGAAACCTATGGAAAATATCAATGTAGTAGACACACAAGAACCTACTATGGAACAAAAGACAGTTGCACCACAAGAACCAGCCGATCTTGAAGGAAATCAAACAGACAAAGAGGAAGGTAAGCCTATCACAATAGTTGAACATTTGGGACATGAGAGTGATTCTGAGATGGACTCCCATGAGTATGAATTCAAATCTGAATCTGAAAGAAATCTTGCTTGGGGCATTCGCCCTGACTTTACACATTTTCTTAGATTTCCTAGAGGTATAGATGAGGAAACAGAAGATGAATCTAATGATTATGAATGGGGAGTCATTCCAGAGGAAGATGATCTCATCATAGAAAAATATATTGATGTTATTCACCAATATGTACCTAGACCCAATGCAAGTCTAGAATGAAATGATGAACTTAACGAGTCTGATCCACCTATGGCTGAAGTGGAATCCCATGATGACATTGAGCCTATTCATGAGTTGAATGTCCTGAGTTGTAATATCACCTTCAATCTTGAGAGTTAGGTTAGGACCAATGACAACAAAACCATATTCATAAACACCATTTCCCAAGCCTACCCCACTTTGACTATCCAACATCCTGAACTTCTTGACCAAACTTCCACGAATCCAAACCAAGATATCTATACTTTTCCCAATGACTATGCCCTTGCTTGCTACCTCAATGTAGTGGAGCCTATAATGACTTCCATTAGTGAACCAAGCATTAGCATGACAGAGTCAGATATCAAATATCTTAGTCAAAAGAATAAAAATAAAAAGTAAAGGAGTTCTGAGGGTGAAAACCACTTTGTGGCAGTCTCAAAACCTAATATAGTAAAGAAAAAAGATGTATTCGAAGGTGAAAACCTCTCTGAGGTGCCTAAGGATGAGATATTTGATGTCCTTCTAAGTCATTTACTGGATAGATCTTTGGTTCTAATTGAGCCCACTCAATCTATCAACTTGGGTACAACAGAAGAACCACATATGATTCATGTAGCACAATCCTTATCAAAGGAAGAGAAACACACATTCACCAAATTCTTAATAGAGAAGAAGATCAAATTTGTATGGAAGTATTTAGATATGCCTGGACTTGATCCTGATCTTATAATGCATCATCTCTCTATATCTCTAGGAGTCAAACCTGTTAAACAGAAATTGCGAAAGATGCATCCACATGTTGCACTCCTAGTCAAAGCTGAGCTAGAGAAGTTACTAAAAGCCAGATTTATCTGAGTCATAGATTACGCTGAATGGATCTCTAATAATGTTCCAGTATCAAAACTAGAAAAATTAATCATAGTGTGCATTAATTTTAGAGATATAAACAAAGCATTCCCTAAGGATGATTTTCCATTACCAAATATCGATATGATAGTGGACATGACTGTGGGCTTTGAGATGTATTCTTTAATGGATGGTTTCTCTGGATACAACCAAATAAAGATTGCTCCTAAAGATCAAGAGAAGACAACTTTTACATGTGCATGGGGTACATTCTGTTGGGACATCATGCTATTTGGTTTGAAGAATGCAGGTGCTACATATCAAAGAGCTATGACATCTATCTTTCATGATATGATGCATCGAACTATGGAAGATTATGTTGATGATACCTTAGAAAAATCTATGATAAGATTTGAACATCTAAATGATTTGAGAAAAATATTAGATCGAATGGAGAAGTTTAGTCTCAGACTTAACCCTAAAAAGTGTGCTTTTGGTGTCATTTCTTGAAAGCTCCTAAGCTACATTGTTTCAAAGAAGGGCATTAAAATTGATCCTACTAAAGTCAAAGCTATCATGGAGATGCAACCTCCTAAAAATATTAGTAAAATGAGAACATTACAAGGAAGAGTATAGTTTATTAGACACTTCATATCTCAGTTGGTAGACATATTACAACCTTTCACAAGAACATTACATAAAGGTGTGACTCTTGCATGGAATGAGGAATGTGAGAAGAACTTTAATAATATCAAGAAATATCTATCAAATCCTCCTATTTTGATGCCTCCTATTCAAGGGAAGCCATTGATCCTATATGTCTCTACCACAACTACATCACTGGGGGCATTACTAGCACAACTTGATGAAAATAAAAAGGAAAGAGCTATATATTATATCAACAAAACATTGGTAGCATATGAGAAGAACTATTCAATGATTGAGAAAGCTTGTCTAGCTATGATCTTTGCATCATAGAAATTGAGACACTACATGTTAGCTCATACCACACATTTGGTAGCTAAGATTGATCCACTAAAGTACCTACTAAGCAAAGCTGCCCTCACAAGTAGATTAGCTAAATGGGTGATGCTATTGGGTGAATTTGACATAGAATATGTTGAAAGAAAAGCTATCAAAGGAAAAGTCATCGCTGGTCAGTTGGCTGACACACCATTGTTTGATGATACACCAATGCAAATGGAATTCCCAGATTCCTCTATCATGAATCTTTCTTCTAGAGCATGGTAGTTATTCTTTGACAGCTCCTGTATATAGAATGGATCTGGAGCAGGCATATTGTTCATCATGCCTTAAGGATACTCAATCCCTAAAGAATTCAGAATAAAGTTTCCTTGCACAAACAATATTTCTTAATATGAAGCTCTCCTTAATGACATGAAAATGACAATTGAGTGGAGAGTGACAGAACTACACATTCATGGAGACTCACAACTTGTAATACACCAAGTCAATGATGTGTATCAAACGAAAGATGAAAAGCTTGTTCCATACAAATGCATGGTAGATGACCTAAAGAAATATTTCATATCTATCATGTTTGAATAGATTCCTACAATGGAGAAAAAAGCTATTGATGCTATGGCAATGCTATCATCTCTATTACAACAACCCAAACATGAGCTACACTATGAGTTCCTAGTGGAAGCACTATCGTATCCTGCATATGATTCCCCCAAAACCCACATGATTTGCACTATTGTTGGTCATGATTCATCCTGATATAAAAACCTTTTCTCCTATCTCCAAGACCAAATCATTCCCGATTCCTTCAACTGACATGAGAAATGATACCTTATATGAAATGCATCCTGGTATGTCATCATTGGTAATGATCTGTACAAATGAGGTCTAGATGGTACACTTCTTAGGTGTTTAGAATGCAAAGAGTCTTAATGTGCATTAGAGGAAGTCCATGATGGTATATGTGGATCACATTCTAACAGTTTAACACTAGCTCAAAAACCTATTAGGGTTGGGTACTATTGGCCTAAAATGGAAAAAGATGCAATCAGGTATGCTAAGAATTGTCAAAAGTGCCAAGTACATGGTAACTTGATTCATGCACCAAGGAGAGATATAATTCCTTTTACTACACAGTGGCCTTATCAACAATGGGCATTTGATCTTATAGGAGCCATACATCCTCATTCTTCTAATGGACATACCCATATCATCACAACTACAGACTATTTCAAAAAATGGGTAGAAGCAGTCCCTTTGACTCAAGAAAATGACAAGTGAATTTCCATGTTCATCCTGAACTACATCATATGTCGGTATGGAATTCCATAGTCAATAGTTATAGATAATGGAGGCTAATTCATGAACAAGGACCTAGATTCCTTATGCTCAAAATTCAAAATTACACATCATTGGTCATCCATATACTATCCTCAAGGAAATGGATAAGCATAGGCATCCAATAAGAATCTATTGAAAATTCTACATCGTATAGTTAATAAAATAGGAAGAGACTGGCATCTCATGATCAATCTAGCTCTTTGGGCCCATAGAACAAGTATCAAAACACCCACTAGGGCTACACCTTTTGATTTAGTTTATGGGTCTGAAGTGGTACTACCTATTGAGGTTGAAATCTCATCACTAAGAATCAGAATGCATGGTCTAGTAACTGATGATGACTAAAGAGTGTCTAGGTTGCAAGAACTTGAACTACTAGATGAGCACAGACAAGCAACATGTGATCATCTCAGAGTATATCAGAAAAGAATGTCTAGAAGCTACAACAAGAAAGTTAGACATAGATAATTTCAGGTTGGCGATCTAGTCTTGAGAGAGAATCCTAAAAAATCAATCACATAGAGAGCGCAAGGACAAGTTTGAACCCAAATGGCTGGGTCCCTTTGTTATCACTGCTACTTTTGGCTCTGGAGCCTATCAACTCTCAACGAATGAAGGAGAACAACTCTGAGAACCAACCAACGTTCTCTATCTAAAGAAATTATATGCCTAAGGCATTCAGTCTATGGTACAATGTCCTGAAAAAATCATAAAAATTAGAAAAAGTCCTAAAAAAATGAACATCTTGGTGAAAACCTAGCAATAGGCACCTTGATGTATCACAAAAAAAATTGAAAATAATGAAAAATACAAAAAAATGAGAAAAAGAAAAAATGCCTTGGTGAAAACTTGGAAATAGGCACCTTGGTAGCAAAAATAAAATCTCTGCCAAGATGGTGAAAACCCGGCAAATGGTTACCACTTGTTCAAAATGCTCCATCTATCAGTGCAATCTTGGTCTTTCCCAGCTTTCAGTCTACTTTAGTCTATATATATCCTTGTTTCAATAAAGTCAGTCTGTATATATCCTTGTTTCAATAAAGTCAGCCTGTACACCAATTGGCAAAAGCATCCGTCTCCTATCAATGTTCAAACTTGGGGGCAATCAAAGTCATATCCTATAGTCCTCAGTATCTCAGATGTGTCATATCTAGTTAGAGTCCTTCGAAGCTACATCTAAGTCAATCAGTCAGTCTCCTTACCAGAAAGGATTTTTCAATCAAACACAAACAAACTGAAAATAAACTTTGCTTCACTACTTTTATCTCCTTGTATGCTTACTGATTCACATTGAGATTTTTGCATATTGTGTCCTTTCGAGCTCTTCGATGATGTCCTTTACAGGATTTAGAGAGTGATGACTAGGGGCATAATCTTTTCTTTTTTTTCTTCTTTGAGTGAAAATCTAATAACTTTGGAAATTTTGGATTGAAATGGTGTCCATCTATAAGAGCCTCCATTTCGTGTTGGATGGCCATGTGTACCTTGACCATTGATACCTGGAAAATTCAAGGAATTTTGATCTAACTATTGTCTTTTTGAGTGATTTCTTACTCCTACTATGAAACATGATCTTACCTAAGGATGTGAATGATAAAGGGTCACTACGAGTAATTCACATTGGATTTAGAATGATCTCTTGACTATTTGATGTGTTTGTTATGCAAGGTGTATTTAGGTCATCACAATGTTTATGTTTTGATGCTTATACAAATTGCAATATCAAAATGGACATGATATTTAGGTCATCCTGTCTTTTGTGCCTTGGTGCTTATATCTAATCTAACATTCCAAAAACAAAATCAATATTCATATGTCCATGGTTGTCTAGCCAGTGGGCGTTGTATTGACTTTTGAGCATACAAATTGATATTCATATGTCTATGGTTTCATAACTAGTGGACATTGTATTGATTTATCCATTTACCTAAAAATTCAATGATAAAAAAGACCAACACATGATCAGTGACTATGTCCTAGGTCCTAGGTTTGCATTTCATTTTGCATTTCACTTTTCACTTTGCATGATTGCATTTATCTCATGATTTCCAAATCAGCTTGATGCTTAACGATTCTCCAAAACTATGCTAAACATGACACAAGGATTGAGCATTGTATGAAGGTCCCTCCAATGAAAAATAAAGTAGAAGTCATTTTTGAGATCAAAATCAAGATCTGAGATCGTTTACTTTGTGAAAGTTGTGATTTAAATTTTTCACACCCAGGCGGCCGACTGCTTGCATAATCAACCTTCTAAACATCAAAGAAATCCATTTTTCAACTTAACTGATTATCTCACATCAAACTATCAAAATTTCAACTTGAACAACCATGGTCAACTCATGGTCAAACCTAGTCAAACTTGGTCTTCTAGACCCTCAAACAATGTAGAACGCGTTCTTGAACGTGTATAACCAATTCTCAAATCAATTAACATGCTTCTAAACTATATAACACTAGCTTTTCTTGCCAGATTTTGATTTTCATCCTGAAGGGGGCATGGTATTGGACATCAATCAAGTCTATAAATCAAATCTTTCCTCAGTAATTAAGACAACAACCACGTCTAGTTGTTGATTCATCAAAAGACCTCATCACTTGGGGCATGTCGCTTGGGGCATATCAGATTCATCGAGATCCATATCAATCTAGTATCCTAATCAATCTTGTAAAATGTATCATTTTTTTGTAACCATCGGTTCATTAGTGTTATTTCCTTGGTTCTTCGTAACTGAAGGGTTCAGATGTGATACCATTTCGATCCTTTGGACAATCAGGTCACTCACTTCTTCGTAATCATAAGGTTCAAAATCAGGCATTTTTGATACTTTTTCGTAATCATCAGTTCATTGTTACTATAGTTAACATCATCACGATTCTTGGTCAACCAGGACCTGAATCATCTTTTCCAATCTTTCAATCGGTTTTCGTCTCAAAATTAGTTTATCTCTCAAATCAGTTTTAACATAAAAAATAGACTAGTCTTTGAACCACTACGTTTCGCACAGTGATTCAAAGAGGGGCAAAATGTAATACCCCAAAAATGGGCTATAGGTTGATTAACTTCCTACATCATCAAATCGATCAAAATCGTCATCAAAGTCCTAACCTAAGGCACATCTGCACATTTGTACATCACAACCCTAATTGATTTATCCTAATTCTGCATCAGGGAATATTTCCTTGGATATTCCTATTTATCCTAATTATCTTTAATTTAATGATTATTTGGCAATAAATCTTATTTATCCTAAATTTGATTAATTGAATATGTTGAATATTTAATTAATTAGATTTAATTTTTCCACTTAATTATTTAATTAGATTTAATTCTATTTATTCCTAATTATATTATTCAATTTTGACAATAAATCAAAATCTCCTACAAATAATTGATTGAATATTTATTTAATTGATTTAAAATCGAAGTTGTTAATATTTAATAATATAGTTTTGAATAAAAGTTTGATTAAATAATTGATTAATCCATAAATTAGTTATTTTTAAATTTAAAATCAGTTAAGTTGAGAATAAATCACTTTATTTTTAAATTAATTCAAAATAAATCATGCACAATCAGAAAAGCAGGCAACTAGAAATTAACAACCAATTTTAAATTTAAACTTAACATGTGATTGTGAGTTGAAAATTGATCTAAAATTCTATTTTGAGTTAAAAAGTGCTTTTGCATGATTTTGTGAGTTAATTATTCCTAATTTCTTGTTAACTCAAAAATCAACCCGAGTTTATCAAGAGTGATTTATGGCTTTTCTCAATGCATCCTCAAGCCTTAAGTTTCTATAAAATCAAGGCTCAAATCTTCACAATAGATCCCTCGAATTTGCATACTTACTTTGGTGAATTGACATCTGAAGAATCAAGCTCTTGCACACAAGGCGATTGTGAGATTTTTTGTTATTGTTTTTGAGGGTTCATAGCATATCATTGTTAGATTAATTTGCATATCATTCCAATTCATTCTAGATTAGTTTCATATCAAGTTTTTCATCTAATTGCATCAAAAATCCCCAAAAATAGATCAATTTGCAATCATATTTCATTGCTTTCATCATTTTAAATCCTTCGTTTAGGTGTTGCATTATCACTGATCTCAATTTCAATATGAGAACATCATACTCGCACGTACATGAAGGCAGTAAATCACATGGTTAGCTTAGTTTCATTTATATGCAGATTTTGATTTTGCTAACCTCTAATATTTTACTGAAGTGTTGTGTCCATAATTAGGTACAATTTTCACACACACATGAACTATCTCTCTTAGTGCTAGATTAATCCTCCTCTAAGGTTGGCGGTGTATGCACCCTAAAATGGTCGCCTAGACTTTGGGCCCCATTCTTCAATTTATCAAATGATGAAGCCAATTTATCAATTTCCTGAATAAATATTTTTCAATTCAAATAAACTTTCTTTGATCAAACCCTAATTCTATCATTTATTCGATTATATTCTATGGATTAACCATTTTATCCTAAGTCTTTATTTAATTAAAAGGAATTTCCTCCCCTTTTTTAAAATAAAAAGCACCCACTTATCTCTTATCCTAAGTTGCACAAATAAAGCATTATTCCTATTTTATAAAAATAAGAAAAAGGTCTTTTTGTTTCACATGGGGCACAAAAGTCAACACTTATTTCTCATTGGAGGAGATTTGTGCACAAGGATTGATCCCACTTTCAAACTCCACCCTTGATCAACTCTTTTTGCCTCTTAATCTCCATCGTTTGTTGATTCTCACTTTCTATAAAAGAAGAACTCTCTTCTCATTCTAGGATCCCAACTTTTTATGCTAATCTTATGCTGCAAGTTTTCTTGGTGATCTTTGGAGCTTTGGAGAGCTTGTTGCATTCTAGTTTTCATTCTTGCATCATAGCTTAGTTTCTTTCATTGCATTCTTAATCTAGTTTCCTTTCAAGTTCTAGCTTAGGTCACATAGCTTAATTAGCAATGGCTTGTAATACTTTCATTTCCATAGCTTAGTTGCATTTTTCATTCTAGCATAGTTGCATTGCATTTTCATCAAGATTCTTGAGGATATTGGCATTCTTGCCCTTGTCTCTTTGAATCTCCCATAGCATGGTTTAAAAGTAAGGTCATATGCTTATTTGCTCTAGCTGAGAGCCCTCTAAACATCCTTGCACTCCATGCCTAGGGAGCTCTAGGTCACTTTCTCAAGGTTTCCAATCCATGGATGCTCTTGGAAGTAATGACTTGGAGAAGTGCACATTTTGAGTGTACATTTTTGGTGCCCACCGTGGGGCAGAACAACTCTATTTTGTCCTTTATTTTCATGCATTTTCACACATTTTTCATCATATTTTGCTTGTTGTTTCAACTATTTTTCTATACTTTCTGACAGAATATTGTACGATAGTCTTCCAGTATTGTACAACAGTTTCTTACATAGTCGTGTGATACTTTTCAGTAAAAGTATTGTATGCTCATACAGGATTCTGTCGCACTGGTATATTACTTTTTGTCACCTGTAGGTAGTGCAAAGTATCATCCAGAGAAGAAATATCGCACTAGTATACTACAAAGTATCGTGTGAAACTTCTAGTGACTAAACTATCACCCAGGCCTGGCAATGAGTAATTTTGGTTCTTTCTTGGCAAGATTTGGTTGTTTGCTTGCTGGTTTTGATTTACTATGTTAGGATAGAGTTTCATTTATAGATTATACCTAATTTTATTATGCTAATCTTTGTGGGGCTAACAAGTTGTGCTTGTAGGTGTGCCCTCATTGCTTGAATATTTTCTAAAAGAATGCATGTCAAAGATTTAAATGCACAAGGGCTACTAATCATTTTTGGAGGGCTGCCCAAAGCATAAAAACAATCAAGTGCTCGTTCATTGCTTTCATTTGTAAGTGCGGCATTTACTAGTTCTTTCTTTCTTAGGCACTTAATATCTTTTCATAGGAGTCTTTTGGTGGTAGGAGAGTATGCTCTTCACCCTTGTGGTGAACCAGAAATCTTGACCCACCTTTAGATTTTGAAAGGAAGAGGGCTAATTGAACTTTTCTTGGTGTGTTTGGGAAAGATTTTTGAGGTAGGAGAGTATGCTCTTCACCCTTGTGGTGAACCAGAAATCCCGACCCTCAAAGGTTAATCCACTTCTTGTTTAGTTTAAGAATCCTTTAGTAGGCGTGCTCTTGAGAAATCAAGAGGAAAAACCCAAGTGGGGACAAGCTAATACCCGACTATTCTGACCCACTATAAAATCAAGGCTATGAAGGACACAAAACCTTGGTAGACATAGTACTTGTCTTCGCTTATTGTGAGTACTTGTGGGATTGTGACCATGAGGAAAATGTTGAGCAAGAATTCTTAAGGTACTCTTGTGGCCGTGAGGTCTATTACTTGCCGCAAGGTAAGGAGTCCCTTTGGGGAGCAAGGGGAGTATTACAAATGGAACCCTTACTATGAATTGTTAGATAGAAGCTACCCAATTTTTCTGCTTAATATCTTGGTGCAAGGATCGATCCTAGTGGAGTGACCTGGATCACCCCAAGATTTTACTCACCATCTGTGTTCCTTTGGTTGTGTCATTGGCACTTCCATGACAAAGCCAACATCTATTGTGGGCAACCACTTTGTGTGAGGCAATGGGACATCAAGTGTGGGCCAAGTTGTTGAGTATTGAGCCTTTGTCTTTCTAGGCTAGTAAGTGCTTGATTTGTCTTCATTGAGATCTACCCATGTAAACATTCTTGAACAACAAACATCACAGTAGTACTCATAGGATTTTTCTATTTTGATATCCCAATTGCTTGTCTTGTCAAGGTTTCTTTCACCCTTGTGCAAGTGTTTTATGACATGTTTGATCACTTACTATTTGCAAACCTGCCTATCTTATGTTATTACTGTGCTTGGAACCGATAAATTGAACTTGTCAACCTACAACATTGACCAAATTACCTTCAAAACTGCATTTTTCACACTGACTGGTCAAGAATCATACAATACTAAACAATCATCATACACTTATCTAGCAATTATTGTGTGATACTTTGCTTCTACTGTTGCATCATCTGCATGTTATACATTCTATCGTATCACCTGCCTAGAAGCTGTCACACTACTTTATGTGAAATATCATCTGGGAAAATTGTATCATTCTGCTAGCCTGGAAACTATTGCACAGTCTTTTTGCTATCTCATTGTTGTCTGTCATCCAAAGTTGATTTATTTCATTTTTTAATCTTCCTTAGTCGATCTAGATTTTAGTAGATCACTTACCCTACTATCAAAAGCCTATTTTCACCTTGGGTTCATGTGTCTTGACTCCTTGAATTAGCAATCTTTGATTTTACAAGAGACCTTGCTTGGAATCAGTAAGTTAGAAATTGTCCTTGTTGAAAAGACCAAACTTTGGATTCTTTGACAACACACTTGGAGAGTCTTAGCAATCTCTTGTCTAATTCACTTCCATCAAATTTCAAATTCAATCAATTATATCTTGGGTAAATCATCCTCCTAATCCATATGTGCTAGGATACTTATCTGTTGTTGGGCACCTCTGTGGCACTGTTGGTTTATACCTTTTTAACAAAAATTCTATCTTATCACATCTCTTTTTGGACAATTGAATTCTTTTACTATCTTAGTTTGGTACCAACATTTCTTAGGGTCATCTTTTCACCTAGTGCCTTTCTCTTTCATGTTGGTTATGACAAGGTATCAAGTGAATCAAGGAAAATGACCTCAAGTAGTCTTTGAGCAATTACCTTTAGTGAAAACTCAACAAAAGCATAAGGGAAAAGAGCTCATCTTTGACCAATCCCCTAGGAAGACTTCAGAAGTTTGGTTTGACCCTAAGAGTAATCCTAGTGAGTTGAGCACATCCTTAGCACATTCTCATTCAGATATGGACATGAGTTACACCATGACTTGGAGAGAGAGGGAAGCAGTGGATAAAAATATTGATGACATATTTGAGAGACATAGAGACAACATTCTATTTGGTAATTCCTCTCATAAAAATCAACCAAACTCATCCCTTATCAATACCCGATATTTGGATGCATATCAAAGGGCTAAAAGGGAAATGAAGAGATCTTATCAGGATGAACAATCACAACATGGAAATCAAAATGAAGAGCCTTATGATACCCATGTGAATGCAACGTATGCCAATGACTTTTTCAAACATTTGAGACCAAGTTCACCACTTCAAACAACTTCAAGGTATACAAGTGAAAGGCTCAAAATAATTGAGTGAGAAAAGAAAGCCTTTCAAGATGAACAAGATGCAAAGCAAGAGAAACTTAGACCCCTAGAGGTAGAAAGACAAGCCTTGTTATAATTGGAAAGGAAAGCCTTTCAAGAAGAACAAGATAGACTTTTGGCCCAACATCTTAATGCCCAATTCAACAATAGAGGTGTCAATAGTGGAAACAACTCCCCACCATCTACTCCTTCGAGGACCCCACAAAGCAGAAGGCGTTCAAGGACACCTTCAAGATATCCTAGTCCTAGAGGAAGAAGGACTTCACAACATACTCATTATAGGAGAAAAACACCTCCTAGGAACTTAAAACAACCTTCTCAATGTGCTCATCATGGTTCACAATATGGGGATGGTAGCTCAACTTTTGACCTTAACTCTCAAGATTTCATGAAAATGCAGCAAGAACCACTCTTCTAGTAGTATGTGGAGAGGTATGTGGAGCAAAAAAAATATAAATTCCTAGAGAGCTTGATCAACAAGGGTGCTAGAGTCCCTTACAACTTTGATGTGGATAAAAAGATCAATAAACAAGGTCCATCCCAAGAAGAGGAGATCAAGCAACTTAAGCGTATGATGGAAAAGGTATTGGAACCCAAGAGTTCCTTTTTCACTTGACTCAATTTGTCCCAATCCTTTTGAAAAGAGTGTGAGTATGAAAGATTTTCCTAGAAAAGTGGAAATCCCCCGATATGACAAATATGATGGTAATGGGGACCCACATGATCATGTGTGCCAATTCTACATTATGAGCTTTGAGTTTCATCAAGATGAATCCTATCTCATGAGGTTGTTCCCAAAGAGTCTCAAAGGTCAAGCAATGGAGTGGTTCACCAACATAACTCCCCCTGTCAAGACCTTCAAAGATCTTGTTCATAGATTTGTCCAACACTTCGCCTACAATCTTTTGAGATCTGTCACCATGTTGGACCTATGTAACTTAAGAAAAAATCAAGGGGAGTGCTTTGTTTCTTTCTTGCAAAGGTGGTGACATCAATGCTCTTGCTATTCTAGAACCATTCCTGAGAATGAAAAGATTGAAATCCTTATTAGCAACTTGGTTCTTGATATGTGGTACGAAGTTAGGAAGATGGCCTTTCATTCTTTCGACACCGTGGTCAAAATCGCATGTAGAATTGAGAATGTCTTGAGAGAGAAAGGAATTTTGACCAAACAAAAATAACTATGGTTAAAATAACAACTCTAACAAGGACAAAGGGAAAAATCCACATTGGAATAGGAACAAACAGGTGGTTAATGACAGAGTTGTGGACTCTTCTCAACCTAAGGATCAAGGTGTTCTTCACTTATCTAGTGCTGTTCAAGCAATGAAACTCAACACATCCAACCAACAAGAGCATAAGCCCAAATACCAAGATAAGCCTAAGAAAGAAAGGTGTCAATTTTCAAAGCTTGGTGATTCATACGAGGATGTCAACAAAACACTTATTGCCAACAATCTTGCACATCCTCAAGATCCCACAAAGCATCATATTCCTGATGTTAAACCACATTGGTAGGATGAAAAAGCTTTCTGAAAATTCCACAATGGTATTGGACATGATATTAAGCATTGTTGGAAACTTAAGCACATCATCCAAGATCTCATTGAGAATGGAAAACTTTAGATAGATGGGTTGAACACCAACGCTGATCACAAGTCTTTCAAAGAGCCTTTGTCCAAATATGAGATGGGAGAAACCTCTAAACCAAAGAATGGCAAGGCTGAGATAAACTAAACTTACACAAGTGTAGAGAATGTGGTCAATATGCTTGAAGTTGTAGAGGAAAGTGTCAACATGATGAGAAGTAAAGATCCCTATGACCCTCCTCCTATCTTTGATGAAGGACCCGTTGTGGTGCTAAGGGGTCCCAACTCTAGGATGACATCCCAAGCTCTTAATGTTGTTAGCCAAAGTCAAGGCCCCATGGTCATTAGGGGACCCACCTCAAGTCAATCCAATAAACCAAAGAAAGTGGCACCAAAGCAAGTGGCATCCAAGAATGTCACCTCTAAATCAGCAGTTGATCCCAAGTTGAGCTATAACCTTGTTGATCAATTACAAAGAACCCCAGCTCATATTTCAATCTTTGAGCTCTTAGAGTTGTCCCTAAGACATAAGCAAGTCCTCAAGGATGATTTGCGCACATCAAATATTCTCAATAACCTAGATGTTGATCAATTCCAAAGCATGGTTAATCACATTGCCAGCCCATATTACCTAACCTTCTCAGAAGATGATGACAAAGCTTTGAGCCACCCACATAATCTTTCCCTTCACATTGAAGTCATGATACACAAAACTCATGTCAGGCATGTGTTGATAGTGTTAGGAATAAGGTGTCTCAACCTTGGATAATTCCTATTCTTATTATTTGTTTTGTAAATGTATTTTTTTTGCAAATAATGTAATTAAGTGTGAGTGTACATGTCTAGTTGGCATGTTGATGTGTCACTCCACTTGATGTGTCGGCATCTTGTGCGTAAGGAGATCATGACTGAAATGGTCATGATGGATTCCTCTGATGTGTAAGAACTATTTAAGGAATGTGCTATGACAGGTGTAAGAGCATCTTATGACTTGGGCCTATTTGGGCGCCCAAGAAGAAGTGGTTGGTGTGTGTAAGAGAATATGCCAAAAATAGGTTGGTATGACAGATTCTCTTACACTTCTCTTGTGACCGTTATTTTTGGTGGATTCTATGACAAGCTATCATAGTCTATTTTAGGGATGGATGCCTATTCTTGGGATTGCATGTAACAACTATGTACATGTGGCTTTGTGCATGGGTCTTGGTGGTTGTGCCTATTTTTGGGTCCAGAGGAGTCTATATATATGATGCTGCTCCTATGGGAGAGATATAACAAAATTTAAGTCTTGTTGGCTTTGTCTCTCATTTCCTGAAAGAACTTGCATTGCAAGTGTGTTGTAATCTTTGTGTTGAAGATAATACATTGTGCAGGTTTTGGAGTGCTGGGGTTTTTTACCAAAAGGTTTTCCCCAGGGTATATCATTGTGTCATTCTCTATTTTTTTGTATGCATGGTATGTGGCTGTAATATCTTTGTTAAAGTAGTTAATGAATTTGAAATTGTAACGATTTATAAGAATTTGCACAATACTCTCCTATAGAGATTAGCGTAGGAAGCTGTTTTCGCACCTGAGTTTCCTTACAAGTGGTATCAGAGCTTAATCAACTTTTGATCCTAGTTGTTGGGTAGGGTTTTTTGAGCTAATCTCAAGTTTGAGTGGGAGTTTTTTGTAGAGCATTCTGAATCTTATTTGTAGATTGAGATGGCAAGTTCATCATATGGAAGAATGGAGGTGGAGAAATTTAATGGCACTAATTTTGAGTTGTGGAAACTCAAGATGGAAGACATGTTGGAAGATCATGACCTATGGGAAGTGACTTCAAGTGCTACAAGACCAGCAACTATAGCTCAAGCAGATTGGGATATCAAAGACCATAAAGCTAAGGTTCTCATAAGACTCTGTTTAACCGATGCAGTCCTTCTGAATGTTCTAGATGAGAAAACCGCAAATAGTTTGTGGGAAAGACTTGCGGCCATGTATCAGGCCAAATCTCTAGTGAACAAGTTGTTCCTGAGGAAGAAGTTGTACTCTCTGCGAATGGAGGAAGGTGGATCCTTAATGGATCATTTAAATGCATTTAATCTGCTAGCTGCACAATTGACATCAGTTGGTGTCAAGTTAGAGGAGGAGGATCGTTGCTACACACTTTTGTGTTCTTTACCAGAATCATGGGACCATTTGTGATGGCTCTTAGAAGCACTTTAGTCACCTTCAAAATGGATGATGTGGTGTCTTCACTACTATCAAAGGAGATGCGGAGAAAGGCTTCCGTTTTAGAAAAAGAAGCCCTTGCTGTTCGTGGGAGATCCACTGAAAGAGGGAAGAAAAATGACAATAAGTCTGACAATAAGGGTAGATCCAAATCTCGTGGGAAGTCAAAGACTTCAAATAAGTCCAAGGCAAAATGTTGGAACTGTGATAAATCTGGGCACTTCCATAAAGACTGCAAAGAGCCGAAGAAGAAGAAGAAAGGTTCAGATTCAGCTTTAGAAAGATCTCAAGAAGATGGTGATGCATTCATCACAACTTTGGCAGCCCATGTATCTAATGATGTGTGGTTGGTTGACTCAGGTGCATCTTTTCACATGACCTCTCATCGAAACTAGTTCTCGAAATATGAAGAGTTCGATGGTGGAAAGGTGTACTTGGGTGATGATTCTCACCTAAAGATAGTTGGACACAGAAGGGTCACTATCAAATTTCCTGATGGACGAGTAAAGGGAATCAATGGAGTTATGCACATTCTAGGTTTGGCACGAAACCTATTATCTGTAAGTATGCTGAATGATGTAGGTGTGCAAGTTGTTTTTTCGAAAGAAGGATGCAAGATGATGAGAGGATCGATAGTGCTTGCAAGGGGTACTAGGAGAGGTACCTTATTTCAGCTAGATGCATGTATTCCTCTATGTAATAGTTCTTCATCCTCACCATCTAAACAAGTAGTGAAGAAGTCTGTGGCTATTGGTTTTGATGGTAGTGCAAACACTTTGGAAGGTAAGCTTCCTGTAGAAAAGACAATGTTGTGGCATATGAGATTTGGCCACATTGGTGAAAAGGGTCTCAGAACCCTGAAAAATAAAAATCTCATTGAGGGGTTAAATGATTGCAATCTCGAGTTTGACTTCTGCAAACACTGTGTCTATGGTAAACAGAATCATGTTCAGTTTTACTCTAGTTCTCACAAATCTTCTGATGTTTTGGATCTTATTCATTCTGATGTATTTGGTCCTGTAAAAGTTCCTTCAATCTCCAAGTCTATATTTTTTGTATCTTTCATAGATGATTACAGTAGAAGGACGTGGATTTATTTCCTTAAAAGTAAGACACAAGTCTTTAGTTAGTTCAAGGAATTTAAAGCTCTTGTAGAGAATTCGACTAGTAATAAGATTAAGTGTGTGAGAACTGACAATGGTGGTGTTTTTTGCTCAGCAAAGTTTGAACAGTTCTGTAAAGAACAAGGTATCGAGAGGCATAAGACAACTCCTTATACCCCACAGCAAAATGGAGTTGTAGAGAGAATGAACAGGACACTGATGGAGAAGGCTAGGAGTATGCTTAGTGGAGCTCATTTAGGACAAAGGTTTTGGGCTGAAGCTGTGGCCACTGCTTGCTATCTGGTTAATAGATCTCCTACATCAGCCCTTGTTGGTAAGACACCCATGGAGGTTTGGTCTAGTAAGAAGCCTTCAATTACACATCTTCATGTTTTTGGTTGTGAAGCTTATGCACATGTTCCAAAGGAGAAAAGATCTAAGTTGGAAAACAAAGCTGTTAAATGTATTTTCATCGGATACAGTGCCGGTGTGAAAGGATACAAGCTTTGGGATCCTATGACTAGTAAGGTGTTGTATAGTAGAAATGTTATTTTCAGAGAGCTAACATCTTCTCCTATTGTGCTACAACCAGATGAAAAAGAAAAGGAAAAAGATGTTGTTCAGTTGCCTCCTACCCCTGAGAAGACTGAACAGAGAGACCATGTTGGGTCTAATGATATGTTGCTATTTGGGAAGTGTAAGGGTATGATTTCTGATTTTAAATCTCAGTTGTCAGCATAGTTTGAGATGAAAGATCTTGGGGCAGCTAGGTACATCTTGGGTATGGAAATCAGTAGAGACAAGTCTAACAAAAAACTTTGGTTGAGTCAGAGTAAGTATGTGAAGTCTATGTTGGACAGGTTCAACATGGTAAATTGTAGACCACTATGTGTTCCTATTTCTGTGGGAACAAAGTTATCTGTAGATGATTGTCCAAAATCTCCTAGTGAGGTGGAGGACATGAGTAGAGTACCTTATGCTAGTGCAGTTGGTAGTCTTATGTATGCTATGGTCTGTACTAGACCAGACATTGCCCAAGAAGTGGGAGTCCTGAGTCGGTTTATGGCTAATCCTGGATGGGTACATTGGGATGCAGTTAAGAGAGTATTTAGATATTTGAGGGGTACATCAGATTACTCCATATGTTATCATGGTAACTCTTCTGGGTCTCCGCATTCAATTTGTATTCATGGGTTTGTGGATTCAGATTGGGCAGGTGATATTGACAGCAGGAGATCCACCAGTGCTTATGTGTTCACTATGTTTGGTGGTGCCATCAGTTGGATGAGTAAGCAACAACCTGTGGTTTCTTTGTCCACTACAGAAGCTGAGTACATGGCTGCTACTCATGCTTGTAAAGAAGCCATTTGGCTTAGAAGATTGTGTTCTGATGTTGGTGTTGATGCAGAACAAATTACTATTTGGTGTGACAGTCACGGCACTATTTGGCTTGCAAAGAATCCAACTTTCCATGCTAGAATGAAGCACATTGATGTGCAGTTTCACTTTGTGAGAGATATGGTGGAAGGTGGGAAGGTAAATTTGGAGAAGGTAGATACTGTGAAGAATGTTGCAGATGCATTAACAAAACTAGTGGGCACTAAGAAGTTCAGATGGTGTTCGGAGTCTATGGGCCTTTTGGCCTATAGCGGTTAAAGTTCATGTTATGTTCCTGTTGCTCTTACAAGGTGTTCGACAAGTGGGAGAATGTTAGGAATAAGGTGTCTCAACCTTGGATAATTCCTATTCTTATTATTTTTTTTGTAAATTTATTTATTTTTGCAAATAATGTAATTAAGTGTGAGTGTACATGTCTAGTTGGCATGTTGATGTGTCACTCCACTTGATGTGTCAGCATCTTGTGCGTAAGGAGATCATGACTAAAATGGTCATGATGGATTCCTATGATGCATAAGAACTATTTAAGGAATGTGCTATGACAGGTGTAAGAGCATCTTATGACTTGGGCCTATTTGGGCACCCAAGAAGAAGTGGTTGGTGTGTGTAAGAGAATATGCCAAAAATAGGTTGGTATGACAAATTCTCTTACACTTCTCTTGTGACCATTATTTTTGGTGGATTCTATGACAAGCTATCATAGTCTATTTTAGGGATGATTCTTGGGATTTCATGTAACAACTATGTACATGTGGTGTTGTGCATGGGTCTTGGTGGTTGTGCCTATTTTTGGGTCTAGAGGAGTCTATATATATGATGCTGCTCCTATGGGAGAGATATAACAAAATTTAAGTCTTGTTGGCTTTGTCTCTCATTTCCTAAAAGAACTTGCATTGCAAGTGTGTTGTAATCTTTGTGTTGAAGATAATACATTGTGCAGGTTTTGGAGTGCTGGGGTTTTTTACCAAAAGGTTTTCCCCAGGGTATATCATTGTGTGATTCTCTATTTTTCTGTATGCATGGTATGTGGCTGCAATATCTTTGTTAAAGTAGTTAATGAATTTGAAATTGTAATGATTTATAAGAATTTGCACAATACTCTCCTATAGAGATTAGCGTAGGAAGCTATTTCCGCACCTGAGTTTCCTTACAGATAGATGGGGGTGTTGGGATCAATATTTGTTCCTTAAGTCTCTTAAAGACATTGGGTTATCCAGAAGAAGTCATAGATGCCTGAAAGAAGATCACAATAAAATCCTATGATGAGGTAGAAAGAAGTTTCAAGGGGTTGGCCATCCTTCCTGTTAGGATTGGTCCTATTGAAAAGGATATTTTGTTTCAAATTGTTGATGCTGGACCCCTCGCATACAACATCTTACTTGGTAGACCATGGATCCAATATATGCAAGTAGTACCATCTACCTACCACCAATGTGTTAAGTTCCCCTACAATGGAGTAGAAATTTGTATACCTAGGGATAACACCTTATCTGTTAATTGAATCTTAGTAAATGTCCATGTTCCTCTCAACAAAGAAGTAGAAGATTTCAATGTGACTCTAGCACAATGCAAGGACAAATTCAAGACATTAGACCTTGGCATGGGGGGGTATCAACTTGATTCCTTTACAAAGATGCCAATTTAACCTAGGTCTTGTGGTAGGCCTTCACAAGAGATGAAATCCTCCTCTTCAGCCATGACTTTGTTTGGCACATTTGTAGAGTCCTCAGTACCTATCCAGGATGAAAAAGAAGAAGTGGCTACCAAAGACTGGATTTATAGAGAAGATAAATACCTGCATAATGAAAACTTCTCTCCCTCTCCTAAGGCTTATGGAAGAGGGTATACTTTTGTCAAAAATATGAGCTATCTAGGACATGGCCCTCTTAGTCACAAATTAGATGCTAGAGCTGAACCTCTTGATCATGCTCTTTTTGGATGCAACTTTAAGAAGACAATCGACCTAGGATTTGAGAATCATAACAAGAAAACTGCTCCTATCCATGGATGCTCTTGGAAGTAATGACTTAGAGAAGTGCACATTTTGAGTGTATAGGTGGAGTGTTAGACTTCCTTCATTGATGTATATCCTGTGAGTACAGAGTGTGGGGCTTAGTCCTTTCATATCTTTGTAGTCCCATGCAAAAGCTTTTTCATACTTTTGTAGGAGCTTTATTAACTATTCCAACTGTTTAGAAGGTAGTTTTTTATTGACATGAAGATTATGACCTTTGGATAGCTCAATAGTAGTTGTAAGGTCAAGCATGGATGCTTCAGATATGTGACTTGTATCAACTTCATAGGGTAATAGCTAATGGATAATGTCTGGTTCTTTGGGCAAAGCAAAATTCTCAACATGGTCCTCATATGTAGTTAACTCCAATACAAAGCTTTTAGATATGTCCTTGATCACAACACAATCATTATTAAGAATACTTTGAATTATTGCATCCTCCTCCTGTAGCTTTAGGAAGGTTTGCCTATGGAGCGTCATGAGTTGAACTACCAAGTTCAACTCTTCTTCTCCATCTCCTAAATCTAGCCATATAGGTGTGCTTAAATCTAGCTAGAGCTGAGTTGGAGGGTACAAGGTGAGTTTCTTAGTTGCTTTCCCATTTGATATGGTCATGTTCCCTGATCTAAAACTAATGTTTGCATCAGTTTTTGCTAACCATGTATGTCCTAAGATGATAGGGTAACTAGCAAGATTGACCTTTGGTGATAAAATCATGAAATCTGTAGGGTACTCCCAAGAATCTAGGGAAATGATTATGTCTTCTATCATCCCATTAGGAGTGACAGTAGAACTATCTGCCAGCTGCAAGATTGTTGGGGTAGATCATAATCCTTGTATGCTCAGTTTGTTCATAGTATCCTTAGTCATTACATTAATGTCAACACCTAAGTCAATTAATGTCTTTTTAACATAATGACCATTAATGATGATGTTCACAACTAGACTCCCTGGATCAGAATATTTATGAATGACTAGTTTTCCTAACATGATATCAGCCAATTGTCCTATAACATGAACTATTGTAGGATCCTTTTCCTTCCTCCCAGGCTTTTTAAGACAAGCTTCTTTGATTGCTTTTCCATAAACAAGGACATTCTTGATAGCTTGGAACAAGGGAATCTAGACATGCATGTTCTTCAATTGGTCAAGGATATCGAATGGTTGATGTTCTTTTGGTATGGGCTTGTCCATGTTGAGCCTCTGAGGAAATGGTGGTTTAATTGATGTATGAACATTGGCTTAGTTGGAAACATTCTCTGAGACAATAGTATTTGGCAAAGCATTCTTTGGAATTGGTACTGATGTTGCAGGATGGTCTGACACTTTAGTGATAAGAGGTGGTTCAGGTGTTGGCAAAGTAGTACCTAATCTTAAATGTATATTAGCTATATCAAGTGCATAGGTAGGGTACTACTGAGCATCAGTAGCATACATTTTCTACTATGGTTGTTGACTATTAGGATTCAGTTGTGGTTGAGTAGGTAACTGTGTTTGCTTTTGAGGACCTGTATTTGCAAGTGGTGGCATTATTGTAGGTATATTTGTTGGAGGTGGTAAAGGTGGATATCCAGGATTTGGATTAGGCCATTGCAAGGTCCTCTCCATTGGTTAGTGGGTTGCTAATTCCCTTGTGGTTGTTGCCATTGGTTTGGAGATTGTGGCCATTGGGGTTGTTGTGGAGGATACCATTGATTCTGTTGGTTATTTGGCCAATCATTATTCCAATTGGGTTGATTATACTGTGAAGGACTTTGTACATTTTAGTTTTGCCACTGACTATTATAAGGATTTAAAATTTTTAATGGGTCTTGTGAGGCATACCTTGTCTCATGGCCTAGGGCCGACATTGAGCAACAAAGAACACCTACTCATCCTCTCCTTCTATTTTTAAGTATTCAGTTGGAAGATGTTGATTCTCAATATTTGTGACCAATTTGCACTAACAATCTTTCTTTTGTTTGTGGCAATGAGGACAGTACTCAGCTAGTTGTGCCTTGACATCTACATGTTTCTTCTTGGCAGTCATCATGTCCAGGTGTGTAGTGACATCATTTATGATGTCTTTCTTGAAGTCTGATAACAAGTTTGAAATCTCCATCTTTGAAATACTAGAGCCACTTCCTTTAGCCATTGTTGAGCGAAATCCTATTCCTTTCTTCACTACTGCTCTAGAATAGTTCAGAAAAATCTTTTGAAGGTCATCCTAGGAAGAGTGAGATATGTCTCCTCTAGCCATGAGGTCCAATGCTTCAAGACAATTTTCATTCACTCTTAGAAAAATTAGCTTTTGTGACTCCTCCTGCAATGCATGTTGAGGATTCTTTTGTAGGTTAAATAAGAAGTGTGATATGTAGTCCTCTAATGTCTCATCTTCCCATTGTGACATTCAAAAAATGTCATCTCCTTTTGAATCACCCCTCCTTATACTTCCTTAGAAACAAATCTCTAATTCCATCCCAATTTTCTATTGCATTTGCTCCTAAGCCCATGAACCATTTTATAGCTGACTCCTTCAGTGTTGCTGGAAACAACTTAAGCTTGTGACTGCCAGTATTATAGTCAAAACTTCAACACAGTATGTCAAACTCAATCAAAAAGGTGTTAGGATCCTCTGTGATGAGGCCATAGAACTTTGGTAGTGTTGAAGTAGGTATATTCTTGAGGTTCAGATTGTTGATAAGACTTGGAATAGGAAATGGAAATGTAGGAGCTGCCATTAGTGGAGGTGTGGGATATTGAAACTGTGGCTGGACAGTATTCTTGACTGGAAGGTTATGGACAACAGGTGGTTCTAGACTAGGATTATTATGGAAGCTAGCTTATATTTCTACAAAAGGACAGATGTCAAATGTTTCATGAGTGTTTTCTTCTATTGAAGATGATGCAGCAAACTCAGGACTTGTGTCAAGAAATGGTAACTCAAGTTCTTCAAATTCTTCTTTCAGATTAATAGATTCTTTTGGAAGAAATATACCATGAACATATCACCTTCTTCAATGCATGCAAGTAAGTTTATGACTTGTGAATAAAGCTCACAACTTCTCGGTATTGACTAAAAAAAAGGAAACTAATTTGAAAAATAAATGACTCACTAAGGTTCCTAGTTTGACACCATCCCCAACACTGGTGCCAAAAATGAACAGTCTCAAAATAGGTAAAGATAATCATGCCATTTTCTCTGTTAGGGGTAATATATCTATGCTAAGGATTAGCTATTCCCATCATTAAATGCATTTAGATTGTCAACCCAGGGACGTAGACTTGAAATGGGACATCATAGTTTGTGCAGTAAGCTCCTCTAGGAGTCAAAACACCTATGCTGCAGGAATATAAAATGCATGGAAGGAATATATGCTATTGCTACAGGATAATAAACACACTCAACTACTTAATGGAATTACTACAGAAAGCTTGTAAAATGAATCTAGTCTGTTCAACAACTCAAAACATTCACCATGTCTATCTTCTGTAAGTGTTGCAGGAACATCCACAGTAGTAATGTTGTAGGAATAAAACATTAATTCTACTTGAAAGAAGGGAAAATACAAGAAGAAAATCTACTCTAACTTAATCTAATCCACCTCCCAAGTGGGCCCCCTTGGTTGGCTTCTGCTAACTAATAACACAAAAAATAATCCAAAATCACTCTTCCATTAAATTCTTCTTAACTGGTTACATAACAGTAAAACAACTCATGAAGAATAGAAAAGAGAAACTTCTTCTATACTGAATACATCATTCTATATTTTCTCATTACGTAACTAAGTCAATCCAATCTCTTTATATATGAGGATTGACGCTTATTGAAAGCATAACATAAAAGTTTGAGTAAACCTCACTAAATAAGGAGGCGGTAAAACAACCATGACATATTACAATTACTACAAATAACAGAAGAACATTTTTGAGGAAATATATCAACACTTATTTCCTATATTCTCTGGAACAACAACTCCTTTCTAGGTGTGGCATATCCTTTAGAACTATGCTGGATTCTTTCACCATGACTGGTCTTCTAACGCTCCTTCTTTAATGCGGTTGCACCACTCTTCATACTGCTCATGTTTACCTGAAAGGTTAGTAACATTCGGTACACATATGAAACTCAACATTTCAACCCCTACTCAAATGTTAGAACACAGCTTAAAATAACTATATGAAGTACTACATTATATTTATAATAGTCAGAAACACATGTCATTCAAGCTACCCATAGGCTTTGTGGCTTTAGTTATACTTAGCATAAGTTGACATAGGTATAAGTCATAAATGTTTTAGAAATGTCTAGTGGAGCATAAAGAGTGTCAACAAAGTATGAAGACTATAACAAAATTGAGACATTAATTTGTCTCATCAACGGTCTCTAGATTTCATCGGTTGGTTTCCATGGGCTGCTTTCATAAGCTACAAGCTCATTTTCTACCATTATCAAGAGTAGTGGAAAGTTTTAGAGTTGATGGTGAAATTAGATGGGATTTCAGTCCAATTTTTTATTTATCTAGGCTGCACCAACCATCTTTCTCTCTCACTTGAAAAACATAACAATTTAGACATAAAGCTTACACGCGTACAAAATATTCATTTGAATTCTCAAGCTTGTACTAATTTTCTAACTTGAATGTGATAGTGTCATGATTGATGACATATTATAATGCTTAAGCTAGACTATGATATTATGATTAAATTTCCCTGTACAAGGGTTGTGTTCAAAGTTTGAATAATATCTAAATGAGGTGCAAGTTTCCATTGCAGAGTGAATATAGTTTTTCTGAATATGCAGGTTTAATACTAGATATACTACATGAAAATGTGTTCTCTCATTAAGTACGATGCACTAATGCTATTCTTGTAAGGCACCAAGCAACATCTAGTTTTGACCAACCAATTGGAAGGCAATATAGAAAATTTCCAAAATTAAGTTAAGTTGTTTCTCTCTAGGCATAGAATTTCCAAAATTACCAATTGTCAAACCAGACTCACTTGCCATTCTTCTTTTATGACCTTCAATTCAATTCTTCTGCTCAAGTAGATGGTGTTTAGCCTTTGACTATTTTTATTTGACTCACTTTTTCCATTTTCCATGCTAGAAATTTGACAGGATCCTTTATAATTCTTTCTATAGGAGACAAGTAAAATAAAAAATAGAAAACTCTTTATAATTGTAGGAATATATTCAGATGGTAAGAAAGAAAATATTGTTCCTGAATATAGCTTTTGTATAGATTTTAAAGTTAAAAATTTTAGAAAAGGAGAACATTGCATATTTTTACTTCAATTTTTTTTTCCAAATATTCACTATTTAAATTACTATAATTTGTTTAAAAACTCAAATTAAAATTTACACAAGAATGAAGCTTTTCATCCAAAATTGAGCACATCTAGCCTATATGACATTAGACTTTAGAGGAGCATTGTAACTAACATTTGTTTTAGTTGCCTCTGAAGATGTCATTGAATCTAAACCACACTTTATTCAGACCACCACTTAGATTTTGGGAGCATATGTTTTCACCAGTCATTTTAGCCTTTTAATAAATAGACCCTTTTTCTACTAAAATGCACAAAATAGATGAGAAATCAATAGTGAAAAGTTCTCTCTAGAATCAGATTCAAAGACTGAAGATATAACATCAAATGCAGGCCCTTGAAGGTCTTCTTGGCCATCAAATTCTTTCATACAAACAAGAATCTGAATTGAGTCCTCACTAGTTTCAAAGCATCATGTTCCCAGCTCTAGGAAGTTGAAAAGTGTCTCATTTGTTAACTTCAATTTGTCAGCTATTGATTTCCTACATACATTGGAATTAACACTGGAGTCAATAGGAGAAAATAATAGTTCTTTCCCTATACTTACCTCCAAGATGCATTTGTCTTCCAAGGGCCATTCCTTTGAAATGCTCTCTACATCCTTAGCCAATGGATCACCAAATTGTGCATAGCTGAATTCTAATGCTACCATCCATGAAAACTAAATGATCCTTATATTCTCCCTTACCCAAAATTTTGGGTTAAGGTGATTTAAATAATTTACAAAGAGTGGAAACATAAAAAATGAAAACAACACAACCTTCAGAAAATAGAAACAACTAGAACAAAGTTTCTAAGGAAGACTATTTCTATCTACAAGGAGATCATCTGGATAATCTGGGATTTCTATGATCAACACTGTATGTTTCCATATGCCCCTGCAAGTTGAGCATGTGTGCTTGTATGATCAACTTGTCCCAAAGTAATGCAAATCGAGCAGAGCTCAACCCCTTAGTGAAGACATATGCAACCTGATCTTGTGTAGAGATGAATCGAACATCAAGACCTTTGTTAGCAACTTTCTCACAAATGAAATGATAATCAATCTCAATTTTCTTAGTCTATGCATGAAAGACTAGATTAGTCATGAGATACGTAGCACCAAGATTGTCACACCATAGAACAGGGGGAGCAGTGGGAGAATATCCAAGTTCAAAGAGGAGGGATTGAATCCAAATTAGCTCAGTAGTGGTAGTGGTAACTCCTCTATATTCAGCTTCAGTACTAGACCTTGAGATGATCTTTTGTTTTTGAGCACTCCATGAAATCAGGTTTGGGCCAAGGAAGATGCAATAACCATTAGTGGAATGATGGTCATCAGGGCAGCCAACCCAATCTAAGTCAGAGAAGGCATTAAGAGTGAGAGGAGTAGACTTGCTGAGTTGTAGTCCATAAGAGAGAGTCCCCTTCAGGTACTGTAGGAAACACTTGATAGTGTTCCAATGATCATTAGTGGGCTGTTGCATAAACTAACATACCCTAGTGATGATGAAAGCAATATCCGGTCTCGTAAGGGTGAGATATTGAAGAGCACCAACAACACTCTTGTATGGAGTGGGATCGCTGAAGGTGGAGCTGGTGAATTTAAACAACTTTTCTTGGTTGGAAATAGGAGTGTGAACTAGTTTTGCACCATCCATCTTTGTCTTCTTGAGAAGATCAAGTGTATATTTCCTTTGAGATAGGAAAAGCCCTATAGGAGTTGAAAGTGCTTCGATGCCCAAAAAATAATGGAGAGAGCCCAAGTCCTTTATGATAAAAGCTGACTGAAGTTGAGATATCAAATCCTAAACACAATCCACAGTAGACCCAGTGATAATAATATCATCGACATAAACAAGCATAAAAATAGTGGAGTGGGCATTTCACTTAATGAATAGAGAAGTGTCAGCTTTGGAACCCACAAACCCAACCTATTAAAGAAAGGTGCTCAGTCAGTGGTACCAGGTCCGTGGAGCTTGTTTGAGACTGTAGAGAGACTTGTGGAGTCTACACACATGATTAGGAAACTGGGGATCAATATCGCTGGTGGTTGTTTCATGTAAACCTCTTCCTCAAGAACACCATGGAGGAAGGCATTTTGCACATCAAGTTGGTGAAGTGGCCAGCCCATAGAGAGTGCAATAGTGAGAACTGTATGAATGGTTTAGGGTTTGACCACAAGACTTAAAGTCTCCCCATAGTCAAATCCTTCTTGTTGATTAAACCCCTTGGCAACTAGTCGTGCTTTGTAGCAATCAATTGAGCCGTCTGCTCTCATTTTCAATTTAAAAACTCATTTGCACCTAATAAAATTTAATTGGGACTTGGGTGGGACTAAGGTCCACTTCCCATTCTTGAGAAGTGAATTAATTTCATTATTCATAGCCAAGCACCACTGTGGGTCCACTTTGTATTGGGAAAAACATTTGGGCTCACAAATGGCATCAAGAGATAAGGGGTGCTTAGTAGCAATGTATGCCTTGGTCCAAAAAATGCCATGTTTGGACCTTGTAACCATGGGATGCACATTTGTAGGAGGGACCATCAAGCTTGGAGAAGGTAATGAAAAAGGAGAGGAAGGGGGGTCACAACTAGGAGAAGGTGGGGCTGAAATCACTGGGGTGGGGGGGGGGGGGTAGACTCAACTCGGGTAGGGGGGTCATGACTAGGAGAAGGTGAGGCATCTAGGGGGGTAGAGAGACCATGGGAAGGTCCTTGTAAGGGAGGTGAAGGCACACTAGATGTAGGTGAGTGATAAAGTGGAAGAGTGGATACCTGAGATATTGGAGAGGCCAAGCCTGGTGATGGTGCATTCTAGCAAGTAGTAAATGGATAGGTCCCTTCATCAAACACAACATGTTGAGAGATATACATCCTATTGGTGGGAAGATGGAGGAATTTATAGCCTTTGTGAGCTAATCTATAACCTAAGAAGACACAAGGGAGAGAATGGGACTCTAGCTTATTAGAGTTGTAGGGTCGAAGGTAGGGAAAATAGATGCACCCAAAGACACGCATCGCTCGATAGTCGAGACTCATATTAAATAGACACTGAAGGGGGGACCAATTGTTAAGGATGGGGTGGGTAACCAGCTCACTAAGTAACAAGCCATGAGGAATGCATCGGTCCAATAGGTGAAGGTAACTGAAGCCATATGAAGGAGGGTAAGACCAATGTCCACAATGTGCTTGTGTCAGCGCTCTGCTAAACCATTTTGTTGTGGACTATAGGGATAGGAAAATCTTTGTAAACTCTCAAATATATCAATGTCTTTAGATGACATGTTGGCTTCCTAGTTAGCCACAATTGCACATGCAGTTGTAGTGGAGCTATTAAGGACATGAGAAGCCTCTGGATTGGAGTGTATCTGGACCCATCAAAGACTGAAATTCTATGTCAGCAACTGTTTGGGATTTGTCCAATTGTATCTTTGCAAAATTCTGCTTGTAACCAAATTGCCATGTCCTAATTTGAAGTTCTTGTTGTGCAGGCATCCTAATTTTAACCTTTATACACCCAAATTAAACCTTCATTTATAATTATGATTGTGTGCAACCACACTAGACCTGATGTTGATGATGTATGCAATCTACAAAAGAGGTTGAAGGTTCGAATTATGTGGGCTAGAATTTTAGACCTATTTAGACAAAATATAAGGTAAATGGAAAGAAATTTTTCTTATGAGCATTAAATCATAGATGAAGTTGATTTCTAGCTAGAGGGGAACCTAAAAACCATCATTACTTTAAATTGCAATAAAAGCATATTTTCTTCTAAATAGTTCTACTTATACGAGCAAGCAAAGCGTCTACCTTTAAATTTGTTAAAATCTAGTTTTTTATTATGTCAAAAGCTTAAAGTTGCAAGTTATTTAATCAAAATCCATAGGTTAAGGTTTCTTTAGGTGCCAATATATTCTATTTTAGCTTTGTTTATGATGTTGGAACTTTACTTGTAATTTGATCTAGGATAATGTGAATCTTTGACATTGGAATGCTTCAAATTGATCGTTGTCTTCATGATAGGCTTTGTCATTGACTAAAAAACATGCGATCAAAACTGAAGAACCTATGTGATACTTCATGGTATCAATAGTCACAATATTATTTAGCACATGTTCTATGGTGCCATAGAAAATGATGGAATAGGGATATGATCTAATGGAAGGTTAGTGGTTCCTCCTATAACTGTTAAGCCATTCCCTTGATTTTCTTCATCTCTATAGCTATGTATAATAGTTATTCATTAAATAAGCTTCTTTCTTCTCACTAATCATTCATTTTTGGTTGAGATACATCTCATCATTTTTGTAATTGTATAGAATATATAGATTTTGTAGTAGTGCAATTTAACATTTCAGCTCTAGCATAGCTTTTTACTGCTTATCTCTTCATTGTATTACTTATAAAGAAGGAAGTTAACAACTGAATACTAGTACTACTTGTTAGGAATGGGAACACTAAGAGGGGGGGGGGGGGTTGAGTCAATGTTCACTACACTTTAACTTTTTACTTTAATATTTATACTAAACTTTAAATTCTTAATTACTGAATTAAACATTCATACAAACACGAAACATGAAAACAACACTTGACACCAATATGATTACGGGGAAACCCAAATAGGTAAAAACCCTGGTGGGAATTGACACCCACTAATATTTTGCACTAGTGTTCTGTATCCTTGTTAGAAGATCCTTTACCTTGTTAAGAGTAACTTTACAATGCTTTAAGTACAGTAGACCTTGTTAAGGATCAGACCCTATTAGGAGTCTTTTACAATGATCCCTGGTAGGGGAGTGGACTCACTGTCCTAGAGCTCACTGCTCAAATGTTGAAGGCTACAACCTTCTGATATCAGATACACACTATATCTATCAGGTGAATTGTCACTATGACACTGCTTGTCAGATCAGTTCCTTTGGTGTACTGATGCTTTGACCTCTAGCAAATCTCTAATACATCTTTATGCTCTCTTTGCATACCTTTGCTCTTCTTATCATAACTCTTTATCAAATCTCATGTCGAATACAATGGGTGCACCTTATATTTATACACTCATACAAAATATACAATTAGGTCGGCCCTATAACTAATTACAAACAATGCTTCCAAATGAATTGTCTTAAGCGTGCTTATAATTATACATATAAAAATGTCAAAAACCTAAATACAATGGGTGCATGGCCTTTACAATATTACATTACAATCACAAACCAAAATACTGACTGTCGGCTCCATGCTCTATTCTTTGCTAGCACACACTGGCTGTGCAACTTCAACTGCCTGTAACTTTCACATCTTTGCATATCTTCTTATGTGCTCTTAGACTAAGAAAGAATATAGTCTAACCAACTTAACTTCTAGGGTGCATACCATAATTCATCCGTACACATGTGCACTAATGCTCTGAGCTAAAGGAACTCTGTATACTGTCCAGTCTTCAACACTTAACCGAATTATGATCTTTAGATCAAGTGTGTTGACTCCAAACTACTATATGACTTTGTTTCCATAATGAAAACACTATATCTATTCATATACTTCAGTATAGTCAACTTGCCAACAATCTTCCCCTTTGTCATTGATGGCAACAAATGAATATGGCCAAGTTTCTAACTGTCCCTTAACACAAAAAACTTTTGTCTTCTATACATTTCTTATACATAATCTTATATCTCCCTATACATATTATACTCCATATTCTATACAAAACTCCCCCTTTGACATTAATGACAAAGGTGTATGAAAAAAAATTATCTATACATATTGAGGGAAAACATATGGATATGCTATCTTGAGATTCTGGATCTCCTTCTTCCAAAAGGTTATCAAAGAGTTAACTATCTAGAGATGGGTGCATAATGCATATTGAAGCTTCTCCATCTTCTTCAAATTTGTGCTCAGACCTTGATCATAGGTTATCATGGTGGCATCAATCTCCTTTATGTTCTGATTGAGAATGTCTAGTGAGGGCACAAGAGCATTCCTCAATTGAGTTTGTCTAGACCTTATCTTTTCCATTTCTTTCTCTGCCTTCTCAATTTTGTCCAATTGACCTTGGTAGACATTGTTACACATGTTTACATCAGTGGATGTGTCTAGCACTAAAATCTTCACCTTCTCAATCATTGCTTCAACCTCTTTTATTTTCTTAAGATGGGGATTAGTGAGCTTATCCTAATCCATGGAGTCTATAATGAATTTCCTTCCTTGATCAGCAAATTCTTTTAGGGACACTTGACCTGTCTTAAGTGACTTTAAGTCTAGTGAAAAATTTCTCATCAATTCATCAATTCTCTTCTTTAAGTACTTTTAATCTACAACTATGGATGCGGATTCTTCTAGGCTGGAAAAATTACTTTTGAACTATGATAAGATTGTACTTACATCATCAACTGAATGTACCTTGGACACTTTCTTGTCTGTAGGCAAAAAACTGTTCAATATGTTCACTGATTGCACAAGGAGAGGATTTCTCATCACTTGTTTCTCCTTTTCTTTCTCCATAGCCAAGACACTAAACTTAATCAGGTCTTCCTCTTTCCTTGAGTCCAAACTAGATGTGTCAGGTGTCAAACTTGACAACAATGCCAAAGAGGGAGTGATGGGAGTGTTGTCCATCACTTCTAGTTTTACCTTGGCTAGATCAACAGAAGTTCCATCTTTTTCTTATTCTTTATCTTCTCCTTTCTTTTCTTCCTTTTCCATTTTCTCTTCTTCTTTCTTATATGAAATATTTTCAATCATTACCTCTTCTTGATGAGTGGGAGGAGTTCTACTGCATAAAATCTTAGCTTCTTGTGTTCTCACAAAAGCTTCCTCAAACTTGTCTAATTCTGTGTCAGTGGCCACCATGGCTATCTCTACATTATCAATGATAAAGGTGTTGTCCTTGAGTGACTCTAACATGGGTGTAGACTTATCTACCTCTATTTGTGCTTCTACTACAGGCGTTGAATCCTGAGGACCTGTAGATTGTACATTGATGGTCTCTCCTACTATGTCTTGCTTACTAGGTGCTTGAGAGATGGGCCCAGACTTAGGTTTCATGTGCTGCTCTACGAGTACCTTCTCAAAGGCCTTCTCTATTTCTTGAGATATCAGCTCATAGTCTTTGTTCATGAGGTGAAGTATCCTCATCTTTGTTCTTATGTGCGGCTTCACCAAAGTTAGTAACAACCTTTCTTCAACAGAACATACTAGAAGAGTGGAATCAAGAATTTGTTCCCTTATTCTGAGGTCTTCTTCTGTGGCTTGTCTTTTTAAGGTGTCCATTATTTCCCATACCTTATCTAGAATTTATGTTTTCAATTCAAGAACTATCTTCTTGAACTTTATCATCTTTTGATAATCATACCATGTATTTCTAATTTGTCAATTTCACTATATGTTTCATAAAACTTTCCCACCTGATCAATTCTACCCTCGTCAATAATTCTTGTGCTCAAGGCTTTAAGACTTGGTTTGAATCCTACCTTTGGAGTTGCTTGACAGGTTTTCTTGCTCCTTAATGCTCGCGAGGATGAATGACTAGTGCTGACTTCTTTATTTCTTTTGATCATTGGTTCATACTTCAGAGGAGCAATAGGATCATTGGTTTCTTTGGGTGCAGAAGGAGTGTCATCAGTCATATCCTTCTGACTATCATCTTTTTCAATTTTTATCTTTTTCATCTTAGGATCTTCTTGTCCTTCTTTTGCTACTGCGCATTTCAATTCTAAATCAATCTTCTCTTCCCTTTCCTTATCAAGGTCTGTTGGAGACACACCATGTATTCTCAAGATCTCTGATGTGACTTTAGAAATCTTTCTTTTTGTTGCTGCCCTGTTTAGCTTTGCATCTACTTCTCTTGTCTTCTCTTCATATGTTCCCCACCTAGGCTCATTAGGATCTTTGGGGGCTGATAGTAGTACCTATGCATATGCTTCAAGGACTTGTTCCTCTACCTCATAACCAAGTGGATGAATCCACTTAGTCCTTGGTTCAACTGCTTCCATATAAGTTGTATCTGTCTCCACCATAAAACAAATTGTATCCTTGTACTTATCCATAATTCTCTCTGGAATCTTGTACCTCATTTGCATTTTGACCCTAAAGGTCTTCAATTCCAATGTGACATAATATCTTAATGTACTTTCAGTGGATGCCTTGAGGGATATTTGTGGCATGGTTGGAATAGATTTGTCCAAATACATATCTGAAACTTTTCCAACTATATGGAGGTACATATAGATGATTAGGGACCCCAACCTGAATATCTTTGTATTGTCATGTTTGATAGCCTTGATGTTATCAATCAACTATGCACGCAAGATCTCACACAAGTTGAATTCACCATCTTCCTTTACAAGTCTTATGGCTGCCAAAATAGTGCCTGCAGATACACTATTCACCCTGCTGGTGTGATGAAACCTGTATCCTAGTATCATTGACATCAATTTGATGTCTTCTTGCTCAATAGGCTCTATGGTCATGCCGCACATATCACTCCTAGACTTACATGCATCAGGTCACCTATGATTCATACAGGTACATCTCATGTATCAGGTCACGTATGATTCTTACAGGTACATCTCCAATCCAAAATAGATCATCAAGAATTTTGCTTAATAAGATCTTTAACCATTTTGTCTCATAGAATTCATATGCCATAGCATACTCAACAATAGGGTGATCATTCCATTTAGCATATTCATCCATGAAGGTATTGTCTAGTTTTAGCTTGGTATCCATGTGCACCCTAAGCCTATCCAATCCAACTGGTTCCTTCTTACAATAAATGTAAGCCCTAATGTCTTCCACATGCACGATGCCCATAGGCATGTGGGAGAAAGATCCTTCTAAATCATCTAGGGTTGATTTAAATGGGTGTCTATTGAAAACATATCTTTTCTTCTCAGTGACATCATAAACAATGGGAGTGGCCATGACTTACTTGATAAATGCTTTCCAATTGATCTCTGAGATAATTTGATGACTTCTGAATTGGTGCAACGAGCTAGGGTTTCTATAACTGATCAGTTGAACTGCAAGCACTGATGGATCAATCTCCAAGAATTCACAACAACTTCCAAGGCTCTTTCCACTCTTCAATTGCTCTGACTTTGAATGCAATGACTAATGAAACAACTTTCTGTGTACTTAAAGTGAGATTTCTGCCATTAATGCAAGTTGCATAAACTAGACTGTCACTTCAAAATTTCAAACTCGAGTTCTGCTAACAATCAGCTTGTGTGCTCTTGCAAAATGATTCCTCTATACTCCAAAAGCTTAAGTCCAAAGGCACATACTCTAAAGATGAGTATACCAGCCATGCAGGGGTCTAGAGCTAAATTAGCTCCCCCTATGACCCTGAGGGCCATCCATCCAGATGTAGAGGGTGCATCCACTGTGGATGCATCCAATACAATCTCATCATCCTTGTCCTTCTTTTTCTCTGACCAAATCATGCTCACATCATCTAAGGCTTTGACAAAATTAACTTCTCCTTCTGGATCCAAAACTAGTTCTTCAGCCTTTTTAGGGTTTTCCTGACCTTGCGTCCTTGATCTATAGAATCTAGAGATATGTCTAGCCTTGTTACAAGAGTGACAAATGAATGGAGGCCTTATATTCCTTGGCACATTGACATGAGTCACTATTCTACATTCTTTTGCTATGTGACCATTATTGTTACATATCTGACATGTAACATTCTGAGAACTTCCTACATTTGTCTGATTTTGATTTCTTTGATTACTTTGAATCCTATTCTTCTTACTAGTCTTGCAATTCATAGCTTTATGACCAAATCTATTGCATGTATAATAGTTTCCATTAAAAGGTCTTACCTCTATATAGTTTCTTGCAATGTGTCCATGCTTGTTACATGCAAAACAAGTGTGTTCTACTTGCTTGCACTCATTCTTAGGTGGTTCACCATTGTCTTTGGTATGATCTTCAGTCTTTTCAGCATCAGTTGAGTCTTTTTGTGTCTCCTTTCTTGCTCTCATGTTATCAATTTGGTTTTATGCTTCATTGTAACCAATACAACTAGTGTCTCCTTTGACTCTCCTTGCATACAACTGAGATTCTATCAAAATAGAACTGGTGTGTAACTTGTCAATATGATCCTTTGGTGCTTTCAATAGAAACTCCAAGCTTTCTTTGCCATTTCTTAGCTCCAATATTTCCATGTTTTCTTGTCCTAGTTCTTCATTGAGTTGAAGGTTCTCCTTGACTTGTTCATTGTAGACTTCCTAATTGTTCATTAGCTTATCATCAAATTCTTCAAGTAGTTCTTGCATAGATGCATTTTCTTCATTCAGTTTCTTGACCTTTGCTCCTAGATCACTGTTAGAGCATTCTTTTAAATCCCTTCTTAGCTTTTTGATAACTAATTGAGCATCACTAACTTTCTCTTTTAGTTCTTCAATTTCTCTTTCAGATTTGTCTAGGTCTTCAAGAGCGGCTTCAAGAAATTTCTTCAGATGTTTCATTTCTACTTTGTCCATGATCTCCTCAAGCGGTTAAACTTCTATGCTGAGAACCAGGGTTCTGATACCAATTGTTAGGAATGGGAATACTGAGAAGGGGGGGGGGGGTTGAATCAGTGTTCACTACACTTTAACTTTTTACTTTAATATTTATACTGAACTTTAAATGCTTAAGTACTGAATTAAACATTCATACAAACATGAAACATGAAAACAACACTTGACACCAATATGATTATGGGGAAACCCAAATAGGGAAAAACCCCGATGGGAATTGACACCCACTAAAATTCTGCACTAGTGTTTTGTAATCCTTGTTAGAAGATCCTTTACCCTATTAGGAGTAGCTTTACAATGCTTTAAGTACAGTAGACCTTGTTAAGGGTCGAACCTTGTTAGGAGTCTTTTACAATGATCCTTGTTAGGGGAGTGGACTCACTATCCTAGAGCTCACTCCTCAAATGATGAAGGCTACAACCTTTTGATATCAAATACAAACTATATCTCCCAGGTGAACTGTCATTGTCACACTGCTTGTCAGATCAGTTCCTTTGGTGCACTGATGCTTTGACCTCTAGCAAATCTCTAAGACATCTTTATGCTCTTTTTGTATACCTCTGCTCTACTTATCATAACTCTCTATCAAATCTCATGTCGAATACAATGGGCGCACCTTATATTTATATGCTCATACAAAATATACAATTAGGTCGGCCCTATAACTAATTACAAACAATGTTTCCAAAGGAATTGGCTTAAGTGTGCTTACAATTATACATATAAACATGTTGGAAAGCTAAATACAATGGGTGCATGGCCTTTACAATATTACATTACAATCACAAACCAAAATACTGACTATTGGCTCCATGCTCTATTCTCTGCTAGCACACACTGGTTGTGCAACTTCAACTGACTGTAACTTTCACATCTTTGCATATGTTCGTCTACACTCTTAGACTAAGAAAAAATATAGTCTAACCAACTTAACTTCTAGGGCACATACCATAATTCATCGTACACACGTGCGTTGATGCTATGAGCTACAAGAACTTCATATACTGTCCAACCTTCAACACTTAATCGAATTCTGATCTTTAGATCAAGTGCGCTGACTCCAAACTATGATATGACTTTGTTTCCATAATGACAACACTATATCTAGTCATATACTTCAGTATAGTCAACTTGCCAACAATACTTTTAGGAAAACAATTCCCCATAGCAACTCCATTGTCCATTAGGCAATTAATGAGAAATATGTTTGGTGGCACTCATAAGACTTTATAATCCCCATTTTAGGATGTTTTCCCTTGATTTCCACTATTCTTTGGATTAGCACACACTTGCATTATAACTTGCAATTAATCCTTGTGAAGATGTTGAAATATATAGTGTTGCCAATGCTAATGAAAAAAATTTCTTTCACTTTTAAGAATTTCTTGTGTTTGCCTTGTTAAAATTTGGGTGAGAATAGGGGTTCCATTTAACATGGTGCACAATAATAACCTTAGAACATATCCTTAAGATTTGTAAATGTTGGTCGTGTTGAAATTATTGAATCTTCTAATTGCAATAAACACTAGGAGTGAATAATTGATACTTTTTAGAGGTCAATGCATCATGCTCACAACCAACATAAGGACATGGAAGGAGTGCTACAACTAACTCAAGAGTCTATCCAATTTCATTCTCTTCATAGAAGCCACCTTGAAAACCACCTTCATTGAATACTGCTAAAATTTGAAGGACATTTGGGACATCAAACTAAAATGCCTCTACATTGTGATTATAGACAATGTCACCCCTTCCCTTGGTGTCTTCACCAACACCATTCTTGCTTTGCAAATGTTCATCGCTTGTAATGTTAGTGATTCCATCTTAAAATGTGCTTGTACATCGTTTCTCCTCACTTCAACCTGATTTATGTTATCAACTAATTTTCAGGATGCAAAGGTTTTTGAAACCACTAATTCTTCTTCCCCTGCATCACCATCATTTTTTGGTGAGATATTATGCTATCCTTTGCTTTCTACTTTGAGTGTTTTAAAATTTTCTTACCATTTATTAGGTTACTGGTTGGATCAAGCTCAAATTCATTGCCATTGTCCATGTTGAGAAATGATGTGAGTAAAAATGTGAAGCCTTGACTACAACGTACCATCATTAGGACCATCCTCTATTGTCTCATAATTTTTGTTCCACCACTGTAGTAGATTCATTATTAGGAGAATGAATGTAGAGAGGTACAACTAGGTCTCAATTAGGTTTTATCATTTTTTGAGGTTTCCAAGTTTTTAGATATGGCAGGAAGTACCCGTTGAAAAAATCATGGCTCATGCCAAGTTTATTTTTCCCTCACTCTCATGTTTGAATTTCAAAATCCCATTAGTAAGTGATATAAAATATGCCATTAAATGGAAAATAAATGTGTAAGGGGAATAAAAGTTATTTAGGGTTAAGGTGTGAAGACATTTTTATCACATCTTTATGCCACATTACCTTGGGCAATCCACAAAACTAGTTGGAACTTCCTATGACACTCAACAAAACCATTTGCCATGGACAAAAATGCAAGGAGTATAAAAGAATTGGTTTGTTTTTATTTTGAAAATTTTGTTCCATGTTATGGTTTTCTTCTCAATTATTTTATAGGCTTTTTGTATGGTGAAAAAGTGACCACACTTCTATGAATCCTTACATTCAAGGACACTCAACAATAAGGCCTCAAAAATTGATCCATAGCTCTCTATTCATGGAGTTGCAAGATTTGTAAAATTGCTCTCAGCTAGAGCTATAAACTCATGACCTTGCTAGTCAACCACACAATGAGAGATTCCAAATCAAAGACAAGGGCAAGAGTGCCAATATCTCTAATGAAATCAATATGAATGCAATGCAATGCAACCTATATGAGTATGCAAATTACTCTATGAAAGTGCAAGTACAAATTATGCTATGAAAGGGAAGTACAAAGATTACAACCTTCCTAATTAGGCTATGTTAGATTAATCTATTACATAAAAAGGAAATCTAAGCTAAGAATGTCATCATCATGCAACTATGAAAGCAAATATGAAACTAGATGAAATGCAACAAAAGGCTTCAAAGCTTGGATGCAAAAGTGTCTTCAAGAAAGCTCCAAATAGACCTAGAAAACCTGCAGCATAACATTAGCATAAAAACATGATGATAAAATAAGGAGGAGAGCTCCTCTTTTATAAGAAATGAGGTGAAATGGACCATTGAGATTAAGAGGCAAAGGGCTTAATCAACGATGGGGCTTGAAAGAGGAGCAATCCATGTGCACAAGTATCCTCCAATAGGAAAATAGGAGTTGACTTTTGTGTCCATATGAGACAAAAAGTACTTTTCTCCTTTTTATAAAATAGGAATAATGCTTTATTTGTGCAACTTAGGATAAGAGGAAAAGTGGGGGCTTTTTTATTTATTAAAAGGGGAGGAAATATTCCTTTTAAATAAATAAAGACTTTAGGATAAAATGGTTAGCCCAAGGCAAATAATAAAAAATGACAAAATAGGATTTGATCAAGGAAATTGATATAATTAAAAAATGTTGGTTTTTGAAAATACTGATTTAGGGATTTGATAAATTGCAAGAATGAGGGCCCAAAGTCTAGGTGACCATTTTAGGGTGCATACATTTTCCCCTCTTTGACTAATGTGTGATCAATCTGGGAACACATGCAGTTAAAGAAGAATTGAAATGTGAGATCGATCTAGGATCACAAAACAACTCAAATGTGAGGTCAATTCGGGATCACACCTGGAAAAACATAGACAAAGGATTCTAGATATGAGGTCAATCCGGGATCATATCCAAAATAAGAGATAAGAATCTCAAACTTGAGTGAAAGCTCACAAAAGATGTCTGAATCAAGAGAATCAAGGATGAGAATCCCATAGATATTGCCCCCTCAGAATCAAAATCAAAATTAGGTAGAGGAGAACAACAGATTGATAAAAGATGATCAAAGCACTAGAAACCATAGTCGAAGATAAATGATAACAGGATAACCATCAAGTAGTGAAAACATGCCCCAGGTTGACTAGGTTTGACTGGGAAAGATATAGGATAAAAAGTAAGTCAAACCTTAGAGAAATGAAATGAGTGATAATGAATGATAAACTAGGAGTTTGAAAGAGATGGGGGTGAATAAATGAAGATGCCCCAACAAAGATTAAAGGATCAGGCCTCAAATGGTCAGCCAACTGCGCAGAAGAGGGAGAAAATTTTGAAATGCAATTCTGACTATCAAGATGAACTCAAATTTTGATTTCAAGTCTGAAAATAGATCCAAGATGTCAAAATTAGCTAGGGGTGCAATTTTCACACAATTCTGAGGTGTTTTGAAAATTAGGTCAAAAAGTCAAAATGCTATATAAGGGGTAAAAAGGGTCATTTTCAAAATCATTTGTCATTTAGCAACTTTGAGAATCTTGAGAGCTTAGAGAGAGAAAATGACCTAGCAGGCAGCAGTTCCATCCACAGGCATCGATTTGAGCACTCTCGGCCTCCACATTATAGTGCCCTGGTATGTTTCTGAAAACTAGCCATTTTTGAGTCATTTATTGCACCTAGGACATATTTAACATGTTTTTGAAATTTTGAAATTTTGAAATTTTTAGTTTTAGGTGAACTATCACGCGATACTTTAGAAGTATCACTCCCTTTGGAGAGGAACATCACACGATACTTCGCAGGTCCCCAAAGTATCACGCACGTAGAGACACCAGTATCGCACGATAACTGGCAAACTATCATGTGATACTGGGTGAAGTATCACACTGTCAAAGGTGTATCGCACCACTATAGGGAGAAGTATCGCACGATACTTCTCCTTAAAACTTAAGAATTTTAATTATTTTGAGTAAAGTAAGACATGGGTCCAGACAATTTTTATGCTTTAGATTTCCTGTACTGATTTTCATCATAGTATGTACTAACATATGGCTTGGTTGAATGGCTTGTAGGAGAACTTTCTGGCGTTGATTATCAGAGTGCTGAAGGTGGTGGGGCTAAGATGCGTCTAGGATCTAGATGATCCGGGCAAGGATGACATCAGGGCGATGGGATTTCGATATCTGTTGCGGTTCCCATATGTCTGAGCTGATCATGGGCTACTGATAGCCTTGGCCAAGCAATGGCATAGTGAGCATAACACATTTCATTTTCCGACAAGAGAGGCATCCATCACACTGGAGGATGTCTACAGGATACTACGAGTTCCATGCCATGACAAGCCTATAAGTATAATCATGCCTTATGGATATTCATGAATGTAATGTTTCCATGTAATAGAAACTAACATGATTTTGTGCGATGACATAGGTATACTATGACCAAGATGCCACTGAGGGGCAACGGGTCATCCAGGAGATGTTTCAGGATGTGACCATTGTGGATTGTCATGTCAGTTGGGAGTGGCTCATGGATGACTTTGGCCAAGATTTTCCAGTGCCATGTATTATGGCATTGTTTATTAGATAGGCCCTGATGACTGATCGTAGTAAGAAGGGATTTCCACTTGGATGGGGTAGGTTGCTACCAGATTTGGTAGGCAGACCTCATCGTATGGCATGGGGACTAGCCATACTTGCATAGATGTATCATGAGCTTCACGAGATTGTCTAAAAGGATGGTTAGACATGGGTGTGTGGTGCCATCTTGGCATAGGTGTGGGCATGGGAGCACATCATTGTGGTGTGCCCCAGGGTTCATATGAGAGAGTGGAGATACTCGTACATATACAGGTATGGAGGATATATATCACATGCTCATACTGGGGATGTGACACATTACAAGCAGATCTTGGATGAGATGACCTCATTCACATGGAGGCCATACAGGGATGTGGAGATATGGGGAGATGCAGAGGATGAGTTGAGTTATATGTTGTGCACTTAGCCACTAGTAGGCTGACACTCAGAGATTGTGGAGAGATTCTGCATCACTTAGGTATGGTGACAGTTTGGGAGATAGCAGTGAGTCTCCATAAAGACCACCACCTATGCAAGGTATAAAGATGAGGAGGGACATGGGTGGCTACCCATGTTGGATTATCAGTAAGCTATCAAGGAGACAAATATGATTAGGAGGGAGCCCTGGGAGTATCTCCAAGATATGGCTGATGCAGGTGTTGATGCATCATATAGGAATGGGCAGCAGAGGGCCCCATTCCCTTGATTCACTATACTAGATGTAGCACAGGTTTCCATGGGAGGAGGAGATAGAGGAGATGATGAGGATAGAGGTGGAGGCAAAGGTCAAGTGAGAGAGGTTGGAGAGGGATCCAGAGCTGGTGGCCAAAAATGGCCATGAGGTCAGAGCTTAGGGAGTGAGGAGGTACAAAGACCTTCACAGGGGTAGGGACAGGTACCACCACAGGCAGACCCGGCTGTAGGAGATGATTTGAGAGCCCTCATTCAGATTCTTGAGGAAGAGATTCAGTAGCTGAGGATCACCATAGTAGTATGGGAGTAGTAGCTAGTGGACCTGAGGATGGAGAGAGATCAGCAGATAGCTGATCTCAGAGCCAAGATAGCCCATCAAGACTAGATAGCGTAGGTAGATGTTGTTGAGATCAGGAGAGAGTCAGCCTGAGCAGCCTACTACCATGGCTTATATCTAAGGGTAGTACCAGTAGGGCAGAGAGCTCCCAGCTACATCGAGGTGGCACCTGGTGCACCACCTTAGCCTCCAGCTATTGGTCCTTAGGATGGTAGTGGTTCTTAGGTTTAGGCTAGGTTTATACTATTGAGACTTTGATCCAGTTGGGGTCTCATGTGTATGGTTTATATCATTAATGACATTGTACCATGACTTTTCTCTTTATATATGAGATATACTAGATGTTTGATATATCATGTTTGATTGTCTCACTTGGATGTGTATATCAGTTTGCATATGTATTGTCTTGTCACATTTTCTCAAAATGTTTATGTATGTGCTTCTATATGTTATCTCTCATAGATGGATGTGTAAATTCTCATGTATATGATATAGACTCATGGTTCTGAAAATGATAGTTTTGAGATATAGATATGATGATATGATTAACTCCTTGTGATGAACAGGAACAGGTTCAAGATGAAAAAGACAAGGAGTGAAAGAGGTGATCAAGAAGAAGGAAAGGTGAATGCAGTTGACCAACTAGTCCATGAAAGATAAAAGGAGAGCTCTCTCCATATGCAAGATGCAAAACTAAACTATCATGAACCTAAAATGCAAGCTACTATGAAAGTGGTTGACTTGCAAGGTCACAACACTTATAGACATCTAATTATCATCATCGAGCATTATTGGTAGCGTCATAAGATCATATAATGCACACTAGTATGATTAGGTGAATATGAATATGATCTATATCAGATAGGAATGTGGAAACCCCACCTAGGCATCAAAGACATGTAGGTCAAGATGACTAGTGCAGTGAGATCACCTAAGTTTGATATGGTGAGATTATGCTTGTATCAAGACACATGAAAGTTAGGATAGCTAGAAGCATGCACTCGCTAAACAGTCAAGGATAATACCTTGTCAATCCATAGTGTCAAGTAAGACCAGCATAAATGCTCATGACAGTTAGGATAAAAAAAATATACCCACAAGCAAATAAAGAAAGAAAACATGTTCTCATACCCTCAGTCTTCTAGCTATGCATCATCCAAAACTTCTCAAGGAGAGACCACTCATCAAAGAAATCCTCATAGACAGCACACAAAGAAAAATAAAGTCAACATATCTCAAGCGAGTTGATTGTCTAAGTGCGTGTGTGTTGGTCATAGAGTCAAACTCAGGTTATCACATCTGCCAGTGAGAAATATCGCATCACACTTGGACTATTGGGTAAGACATCTGATAAATGTTGAGAAACACTTGATGCTAGGATAGTGTTGAGAAACACTGTTTAGGGTGGTGTTGAAAAACACCTGTTGTGAAATGCCCCAAGAGACAAACACACCTAAAGGACCTATGCCAATAGTTATGCCCCCTAGACAAAATAAAGACCAATTGCAGACCAAGTCAAATAAGGTCAAGGCATGATGGAGAATGGCTAAGTGTTGAGGACGCATGCTAAGAGACAAGGGTGTAAAGGCCTCAAGTAGCGCCTATTTCTAGGTTTTCACCACTTGGATTTTTATTGCAATTTTTCTCTTTTTTTTTCTTTTTTTGTATTTTTGCTACAAAGGCGCCTGTTTCTAGGTTTTCACCAAGGCACTTTTTCTATTTTTTTTTTTGAATTTTGTGCTATTTTTTGATTTTTTTGTATTTTTTTAGGATCATAAAATATATACAAAAGATGCCCCTAGACAGAATGGGCATCAAGGATAGAACTTCTTAAGGTGCAAAATGTTGATGGGCTCAGGGAGTTGTTCTCCATCTTCATCAGATAATAAGTAAGCACCTGTCCCAAAAGCAGTTGTGATGACATATGGCCCAAGCCAATTAGGTTTGAATTTACCCTTTTGTTCTTTGTTTTGTTGGTTCTTAGGGTTCTCTCTTAAAACAAGATCACCTATTTGAAACTCTCTAGGGAAAACCTTCTTGTTGAATGCCTTGGACATACACTTCTGATAGACTCTCATATGATCAAATGAAACCTTACACTTCTCATCTAGAAGTTCTAATTCCTGTAACCTCATGGCACGATAATCTTCGTCTGTTACTAAACCTTTGAGGGAGACCCTGAGTGAAGGGATCTCTACTTCTAAAGGCAATACTGCTTCAATGCCATAGGTAAGGGCAAAAGGAGTAGCCCCTGTAGGTGTGTGAATACTTGTCCTGTAAGCCCATAGTGCTGGATTGATTTGCAAGTGCCAATCCCTACCATTCTTGTGTACTGTCCTATGAAGAATCTTGAGAATGGTTTTATTAGAGGCTCCTGCTTGTCTATTTCCTTGTGGAAAATAAATAGAGGACCAATGTTGGTTGATTTTAAACTTTTTTCATAAATGCTTTAGGTCCTTATTCTTGAATTGATCTCCATTGTCAGTGATGATCTCAGAAGGCACCCCAAATTGGCAAATAATATGATTCAGAATAAAGAGTGAAACTATTTTGCCTGAGGTAACAGAAAGAGGTACTTCCTCTACCCATTTCGTGAAATAATCAGTAGCTGTGATGATAAACTTATGTCCACCTGATGAGTTGGGGTGAATTTGCCCAACAAGGTCAAAGGCCCAGTGCTGAAATGGCCAATGAGAAATAGAAGGAATTAGCTCCCTACCTGGAGCATGAATTAGGTTTCCATGTTTTTGACATTTCTCGCAAGACTTAGAGAAAGCTACTGCATCTTTTTGCATTGTGGGCCAGTAATACCCTGCCCTAAGCAACCTTCGGGCCATGGCAAGACCATTGGAATGTCCATCAAAAATGCCCTCGTGGATGTCAACTAATGCTTGGTCAAATTCCTCCTTTTCCAAGAACCTAAGAAGTGTCCCATCTAAACCCCTCCTATATAAATCACCAGAGATAAGGGTGTGGTGAGAGGCGTTACAGATGAGGTTTTGGCATTCAAAATGATTGAAAGTGTTAGGGATGATGCCATCGCGTAAATATGAATAGATAGCACCATAGCGGGAAGACTCATGTGTGACAAGGGTACAAATGACATGGCTTTCAGATGAGTCAAATATGGGATGGTGTAGCTCTTCCACCAAGAATTAAAATCTAGACTCGTGCTGTTCCAACTATAGGAGTGAAGCTAATGTAGCCATAGCATCTGCAGCTTTGTTTTCTGCTCTAGGGATTTGTTGAAATGTCACCAATGTAAAGTAATGTCTCAATGAATCAACCATCTTTTTGTAAGGTATCAACTTTTCATTCTTGGTTTGATACTCCTCATTGACTTGGTTGATAATTAATTGTGAATCCCCAAAGACATGCAACTCTATTATGTTCCACTCTATAGCTAGTTTCAATCCATTAGTTAAAGATTCATACTCTGTAATATTGTTTGTACATGGGAATAGAAGTTTTTAAGACTTTGGTATGTTGTACCCATGTGGAGAGACAAACAATACTCCAGCACCTGATCCATTTTGCATGTTGGAACCATCAAAGAACATATATACAGTACATGTTCATCTGGGAATTCCACTTGAATAGGCATACTATCCGTAACTGGAAAATCAGATAATTGGTCAGCAATAGCTTGTCCCTTTATGGCCTTTCTCTCAATGTACTCTATATCAAATTTAGATAAAACCATCATCCACTTAGCAAGTCTACCCGTGAGGGCAGCCTTACTAAGTAAATATTTAAGAGGATCAATTTTTGCAACCAAATGTATAGTGTGAGCAAGCATATAGTGTCACAACTTTTGGGAAGCAAAAACTATTGCAAGACAAGATTTTTCAATGCTATTATAATTGATCTCATAAGATACAAGAGTACGACTAATGTAGTAAATGGCCCTTTCTTTCCTAGTGTCATCCAATTGAGCAAACAATGCCCCCAAGGAAGAATCTGTCACTGAAATGTACAAAATCAAAGGTTTCCCTAGAATAGGAGGCATCAAAATTTGAGGATTAGCCAAATACTATTTTATTTGATCAAGGCTCTTTTGGCAATCCTCATTCCATATACATGTGGCTTCTTTATGCAATGTTTTGTTAAAAGGTTGTGTTCTATTTGCAAGCTGTGAAATAAACCTCCTTATGGATTGGAGTCATCCCTGAAGACTTCTCATCTGGCTAATGTTTCTTGGAGGTGGCATATCTAATATAGCTTGGACCTTTTTAGGATCAACCTCTATTCGTTTTGTTGAAATTATGAATCCTAGAAGTTTGCCTGAGGCAACTCTAAATGCACACTTTTTCGGATTCAATCTAAGCTGAAACTATTCCATGCGATCTAGAATTACTTCCAAATCATCGAGGTGTGTATCCCATTTCCTAGACTTAGCCAAGGTGTCATCCACATAATCTTCCATGTTCTTATGCATCATATCATGAAAAATTATGGTCATAGCTCATTGGTATGTTGCACCTGCATTCTTTAGGCCAAATGGCATGACGTTCCAACAATAGGTTCCCCATGCACATGTGAAAGTTGTTTTCTCTTGATCTTCATGAGCTATTTTTATCTGGTTATATCCAGAAAAATTGTCCATTAAGGAATATATCTCATAACCCGCCGTCATATCCACTATCATGTCTATGTTTGGGAGTGGAAAGTCATCCTTTGGGCATGCTTTGTTGAGATCTCTGAAGTCTGTACATACGCAAATGGATCCATCATGTTTTGAAACTAGAACGATATTTGAGATCCACTCAGCATAGTCAATAGCTCTAATAAATCTAGCTCTTAAGAGCTTCTCTAATTCTACTTTTACAAGGAGAGCTATGTGAGGGTGCATTTTCCTCAACCTTTGTTTGACCAGTTTTATTCTTGGAGCTATAGATAGATGATGCATAATAAGATCAGTGTCAAGCCCTGGCATGTCTGAATATGTCCAAGCAAAGTTGATTTTCTTCTTTTGTAAAAACTTTGTATATGCCTCTTTTTCTTCAATTGATAGAGACTAAGCTAGGTGCACTATTTGAGGAGCCTCTTCTATATTCAAATTCATTGGTTGTGTAGGCTTAATGAGAACTAATGACATGTCTTGGAAGTAACTCAGCAAGTTATTAAGTACCCCATCCTTAGGTGCCTCAAAGAGGTTTTCACCCTCGGATATGTCATTTATTTTTACTATTTTGGGTTCTGACACCGCCACAAAGTGGTTTTCACCATCAAGACCATTTTTCTTTTTTTCTTTTTCTTTTATTTTTAGACTGAGGTACTTAATATCAGGCTCTGTCATACTTGTTGTAGGTTCACTGGTGGAAGAGACTATGAGTTCAAGAGCATTTAGGTAACAGGTAATTTTGTAGTCATTCTGAAATGTGAGGAGTTGTGGCTCTTGAGAGAGTTGAGACCAATCAATCAAATGACGGTTGACGAGGGGTAAGTCAATGACTGGTTCAACATTGTTTATGTGGAAAGTGTTATTTTTGGTGACTATATAATTGGGATTCATCAAGTCTCCTTATAAGATACCTGAATCGGGATTTGTCCCGCCAAATGAAGCATCATCCACTAAGGCAATTTGGGGAGTCCAAACCTCTAGTCCTACGCTAGGCTCATTGGTCACATCGGGTTGGGTATTATAAGTATGGACAACATCCATGTCTAAATCAACTATTGCATTTGAGAGTGAGTCCCATTCCAACTCATGTGAGTCTATCTTTGAATCATTATTGGGGCCTCATGATGTAGAAGCCTCAAGGTTGGGAAGGGTTTCCCCTTCCCTAACACTAGCATTGTTACTATCCATCGTAGCTAGGATAGAAACTCTTTCCATTGTCAATTTAGCATTCACATAGTCACTATCCATCATAGCTAGGATAGGAGGACTATCAATTGTCAAATCTTTTGAATCTCCCCAAAGGAGATCTGTTGAAGGCACCCAGTCATCAAACATGTCTTGTTGATTAGAAAGATTAGGTGTGTAGTCTAAGTTATTGTCACTGTCCGTTGTAGCTAAGATAGGGATGCTTGTTTGTTTCTCATTTTCAAAACCTAAGCCAACTGTTGACTTATTCCTTCATCCAAAAAGGGCATGGTTAAGAGGTTCAGCTTTAGCATCCAACCTATGACTAAGGGGACCATGTCCTGGATAACCCATATTCTTCACCAATGTATACCCTCTCCCATAAGCGCTAGGAGAAGGTGCAAAATTTTCATTATGTTTGTATTTCTCTTCTCAGTAAATCCAGTTCCTAACGACAACCTCTTCTTTTTCCTCTTGAATCAAAACTGAGGACTCTATAAATTTATCAAACAATGTCATGGCTGAAGATGAGGGCTTCATTTCTTGAGAAGGTTTTCCATAAGACCTAGGGAAAATTGGCAATTTTATGAATGTATCCATTTTGTAATCCCCCATACCAAGGTCTATAGTCTTGAATTTATTCTTGCATTGTTCAAATGTAGTAGCAAAAGTATCAGCCTCCCTATTCAAAGGAATATGAGACCCTGCCAAAATTGTGTTGACTGATAATGTGTTGTCCCCTGGTATGAAAATTTCTACTCCATTATAAGGGAACTTCACACACTGATGATAAGTAGATGGGATTGCTTGCATCTCATGTATCCATGGTCTACCCAACAAAATATTGTAAGCCAAAGGACCAGCGTCAACAATCTAAAACAAAATGTCTTTCTCTACAGGACCAATTCAAATAGGAAGAACAACCAACCCTTTAGAGCTACGTTCTGCTTCATCATAAGCCTTAATGGTGATCTTCTTTCTTGTATCAATGACTTCTTTTGAATAACCCAAGGCCATCAATAAGCTCAAAGAGCAGATATTAAGCCCAGCACCCCCATCTATCAACACATGCCTCACATAGGTCTTGTGGATCATAACCTCTATATGAAGGGCCAAATTGTGTGGGTGGCTTAATGACTTGTCATCTTCTTCTGAGAATGTAAGGTAGTGAGGGCTAGCCAAGTGGTTGACCATATTCTAGAATTGGTCTACATCTATATCATTAGGGACACTAGCTGATCGCAGAGCATCCTCAAGGACACGCTTATGCTTAGGGGACAATTCCAAAAGCTCAAAAATAGATATCTGCACTGGTGTCCATTGTAATTGATCAACAAGGTTATAGTTTGAATTGGGACCAATGACGGGCTTAGGAAGAACACCCTTTGTCATTGGTTGTTTAGAATTGCTGGAGTTAGGACCTCTAATAACAATGGGAGCTTGAGACTGACTCCTAGTGACAACATTGAGAGGTTGGGACATCCTTCGTGAGTGAGGACCTCTAAGCACAACAATGGGTTCTTCATCAAATATGGGAGGTAAGTCATAACCATAGGGATCTTTCCCTCTCATCATGTTGACATTATCATCAACAACTTCAAGCATATTAATGACATTCTCAGTGGCTATGTAAGTGTAGTTGATGGTGGCCTTGCCATTCTTACCCTTAGAGTTGTCTCCTTTCTCATATTTTGGCAAGGGTTCTTTAAAAGCTTTGTGGTCAGCGTTTGTGATCAACCCATCAACTTGTAATCTTCCACTTTCAATAAGATCTTGGAAAAGATGCTTAAGTCTAAAGCAATTTTCTATATCGTGTCCAATTCCATTGTGAAAGACACAAAAAGCCTTCTCATCCCACCAACGAGGCTTAGGATCCAGTATGCGGTGTTTGGCAGGATCTTGAGGTTGTGCCAAATTATGAACAATCAATGTTTTGAAAATGTCTGCATATGAGTCTCTAAGTTTGGTAAATTGTCTCTTTTCTATTTTAGGTCTCCCTTGATACTTGGGTTTATTCTCTTGTTGTTATGAGAATGTTTGCAGCTTCATGGCTTGGAATGCATTAGAGAGATTAAGAACCCCTTCATTCTTAGGTTGTGATGAGTTAACAACTCCGTCATTGACCACTTGCTTATTCTTATTCCAATAAGAGTTCTTTTTGTCCTTATTACCATTGTTATTGTTGTGTTGGCCATTGTTGTTATTAGCTATTTTGGCTAAAATGCCTTGTTCTTAAAGGACATCCTCTATGCCACATGCAGTCTCTACCATGGCATCAAAAGAGTTAAAAACCATTTTCCTCACTTCATATCTTAGCTCTGGTATTAAATTTCTCATAATTATGTCTATTCATTCTTCCTCAGGAATTGTTCTAGGATACTTCGAGCACAACCATCTCCATCTTTGCAAGAAGGTGACAAAAGGTTCTCCTTGATTTTGTTTGAGTTTACACAAATCAAGCATTGTGACTAACCTTGATAGATTGTAAGCAAAATGTTGGACAAATCTTTGGACAAGTTCTTTAAATGTCTTCACTGGAGGAGTAAGGTTGGTGAACCACTCCATAGCTTGACCTTTTAGACTCCTTGGGAATAATCTCATTAAGTAGGAGTCTTCATGATGAAAAGAAAAGCTCATTATATAAAATTGTCTAACATGGTCATGAGGGTCACCACTGCCATCATATTTTTCATAAGTTGGGAACTCAACCTTCTTAGGAAATTCAATCATCACCACACTTTTGTCTATAGGGTTGGGACATATGGAGTCCAAGTTGAATGTACTCTTAGGAGCTCTCATTTTCTCCATGTCCCTTTGCATTTGCATGATCACCTCATTGGTTGAAGGACTTTATTTCTTAATCTTCTGGTGCACATCAAAATCATATGGGACCTTAGCACCTTTGTTGATGAGACTTTCTAGAAATTGATCCTTGTTTTGTTCCACATATCTTTCTACATATGCTTGAAAAGAGGGTTCTTGTTGCATAGTCATAAAATCCATATGACCAAAGTTAACATAACTTCCTCCATGTTGTGAGCTATGATGTGCTCATTGGGAGGGTTTCTGTGAACATCTAGGAGGTGACTATCTCCTATGGTGATCATATCTTGAAGTCCTTCTACCCCTAGGACTTGGGGATCTTGAGGGTGTCCTTGACCTTCTTCTAGGACTTGGTGACGGGGTAGATGGGGGTGAGTTGGTCCCACTATTGGTACCCCTCCCATTGAATTGATTTTGGAGTTGCTGTGCATAGAGCCTATCTTGTTCTTCTTGAGTGACTCTTTTTCTTATGTCCAATAATGCACATTCCTATTCTTCTAGTTGTCTAAATTTCTCCCTTTTGGCAGCTTGTTCATCTAGATAGGCTTGCTTCTCCCTTTCAATGCTTTTCAATCTTGTTCTTGCATATCAAGAGGTATTTTTTAGTGGAGAAGATTGCCTTGAATGTCTGATTGCATTAGCTGCATTGATATGGTGGTCACTAGATTCGTTGTTCTGGTCTTCATGTTGTGACCCTAAATCTAAGTGAGTTTGTTGGTAATGTCTCTCAGCTTGTTGGTGAGCATCGAGATATCTTGTGCCGATAGGAGGTGATCTAGGTAGACTAGCATATGTAGACCCAACAGACATCATGTTACCTCTATACCATTGAAATATGTCATCGAGAGTTTGGTTCATTGCTTCTCTTTGTTGTCGAGTGAAAGTGTAACTCATGTCCATACTTGATGAAAGAGGTGCTAAAAAGGTACTCACTTCACTGGGATTAAAACAAACCTCGGGTTCACTTTCAAGTGATTGATCGAAAATGGGTTCTTTTCCCTTGTGTTGTTGACAAGTCTTAATTGGTGGTAACTAGCTAAAGACAATAGGGGGTTGCTTCCCTTGACTGACTTGGTACCTTGTTGTAACTGACATGAAAAAAAAAGATTCTTAATGATAGGGTGACCTCTCAAAGTATCAACACCAAACTAGGATAATCAAAGTTCTCTATTGTCCAAAGAGAAATGAAAAGATAGAAATATCAAAAGGGGCTTTACCAACACTGTCAAAGAGGTGCTTCAAATCAAAGGGTGACTACCCTTGCACTTTTGAACTAGGAGGTTGGACTAGGCCAAAATATAATTAAAATTGAGATTAAATGAAAATGATTTGGACAATAAGAGTACTAAAATTTTCTAAGAATGTAGCTAACCATTCTAGAGATAAACTTTTTCACCAAGAATATCCTTCTAACTTGACAACTATTTCCAAAGTGACCTTGTAAATCAATTGATGCTGTCCCTAGAGGGAAAAAACTAGAGATTTAGAGCCAAGATAGGTCTCTAACGACAGAGCAAGAAACCTACTCAAAGACCTAATCTGACTAACAACAATTGAAGCTGACTGAACTGGAAACACAACCAAAACTACCCAGGCAATAGACTCCAGGCTAACCGAGCGATATACCTATAACAAGGCGATATTTTGCCTTTTACTAGGTGAAAAACTTGATAACTTCTAGGCGATAAACACTAGGAAAGGCAAGTGATAGTCCAACAAGCGTGAAATATCGCGCGATGTAACTTCTCACTGCAAGCGATACTGTTGTAGAATTGTTCAAATCTTGACCAGAATTATGTAAAATTTGCATTTTTGGGTCTGTTTGATCAAAGTTTTCAGTTTGAGGGTTGATATTTTTGATTTTAATCACAATATCAGCAGAGATTTGATAGGTTTACAAACAACATGGGATCAACCATGTCTTAAAACACTTGAAACAAGGGCAAAAGCAACCTTGCCAAGACAAACACTTGTGATATCAAAATTGAAAAAACACCCTATGAATGCTACCGATTGTTTGTATGTTGAGAACATTTATACTAGTATCACACAATCAAAGACACTTTAAGCAAATCTATCCTAAAAAGTCAAGGCTCAATACTTACCAACTTAGCCCACAACTTGATGTTCCCTTGCCTCACACAAAGTGGTTACCCACAATAGATATTGGCTTTGTCATGGAAGTGCTAAAGACACAACCAAAGGAACACATATGGTGAGTATCTTAAGGTGATTCGGGTTGTTCCACTTGGATCAATCCTTGCACTAAGAAGGTAAGTGGCAAGATAGGGTGGCTTCTATCTAATGGTTCGTAGTTAGTGCTTCCATTGACAACACCCCTCTTGCTCCTCATACAGGACTCAGACCTCGTGGCCTCAAGAGTACCTTAAGCATTCTTGCTCAATGCTTTCCCCATGGTCACAATCCCATGAGCTACTCACATCAAGTGAAGACAAGTGTTATGTTTACCAAGGTTTTGTGTCCTCGATAGCCTTGAGTTTATAGTGGGTCGGAATAGCTTGGTATTAGCTTGTCCCCACTTGGGTCATTCCTCTTGATTGCTCAAGAGCAGGCCTGCTAAAGGATTCTAATGCTAAACAAAGAATGGATTAACTCTTGAGGTTCAAGGTTTTTGGTTCAACACAAGGGTGAAGAGCATACTCCCCTATCTCAAGAATTTCTCCCAAACACACCAAAAAGAGGTTCAATTACCCTCTTGCTTCCAAAATTCCAAGATGGGTCAAGATTTTCTGGTTCACCATAAGGGTGAAGAGCATACTTCTCCTACCACCTCAAAATCCCTTCCACAAGATATTAAGATTCCTATGAAAATGAACAACTAGTGATTGTCACACTTGAAATCAAATAAAACACAAGCACTTGATATTAATTTTTTTTTTTTTCTATTTTTATGCTTTGGGTAGCCTTGCAAAAATAGTTAGTAGCCCTTTTAGAATGCAATATGGCACTTTCCCTCAAGAAAGAGCACCTACAAAACAACTTGTTAGACCAACAAGAGGTTAGGAAAAACCAAAATCTAAGTGAAACAATGCAAGATCTAACTAGAAGATGTAAATAAACTCTGTCTAAATGCAGTGAACAGAAATAGCAAGCTATCTAAGATCAAACTCAGCTAAATAACTCAAATTAAAGCTCTTTGTTGGTACAGGTGACACACTGCACGCACCCGAAATATAGCACGATACAGTTCTGTATAACAGTGCGATATTTTAAGTCTGAGTGATATTTCACCTTAAGCCAGGAGATACTTTGTCCGACACCAGGTGATAATTCCTACAATAGTCAGGCGATACTTCAATCAGGTGAAGTATCGCATGATATTGAGCGAACTATCGCATGATATATCATAACAGTATCATACGATATATTGAGACCAAAAAAATAGAGACTGAGAATTAAGCCAAAATTAATCCAAAAAATTGACGGAAATGCAACAATGAAAGGACAAAGTTAAGCTACTCTGCCCCACGGTGGGTGCCAGAAATGTATGGTGAAAAAGTGACTACACTTCTATGAATCCTTACATTCAAGGACACTCAACAATAAGGCCTCAAAAATCGATCCATAGCTCTTTATGCATGGAGTTGCAAGATTTGTAAAATTGCTCTCAACTAGAGCTATAAACTCATGACCTTGCTAGTCAACCACACAATGAGAGATTCCAAATCAAAGACAAGGGCAAAAGGCCAATATCTCTAATGAAATCAATATAAATGCAATGCAATGCAATGCAATGCAACCTATATGAGTATGCAAATTACTCTATGAAAGTGCAAGTACAAATTATGCTATAAAAGGAAAGTACAAAGATTACAACCTTCCTAATTAGGCTATGTTAGATTAATCTATTACATAAAAAGGAAATCTAAGCTAAGAATGTCATCATCATGCAACTATGAAAGAAAATATGAAACTAGATGAAATGCAACAAAAGGCTTCAAAGCTTGGATGCAAAAGTGTCTTCAAGAAAGCTCCAAATAGACCTAGAAAACCTACATCATAACATTAGCATAAAGACATGATGATAAAATGAGGAGGAGAGCTCTCTTTTTATAAGAAATGAGGTGAAATGGACCATTGAGATTAAGAGGCAAAAGACTTAATCAATGATGGGGCTTGAAAGAGGAGCAATCCATGTGCACAAGTATCCTCCAATAGGAAAATAGGAGTTGACTTTTGTGTCCATATGAGACAAAATGTACTTTTCTCTTTTTTATAAAATAGAAATAATGCTTTATTTGTGCAACTTAGGATAAGAGGAAAAGTGGGGGCTTTTTTATTTATTAAAAGGGGAGAAAATATTCCTTTTAAATAAATAAAGACTTTAGGATAAAATGGTTAGCCCAAGGCAAATAATCGAAAATGACAAAATAGGATTTGATCAAGGAAATTGATATAATTGAAAAATGTTGATTTTTGAAAATATTGATTTAGGGATTTGATAAATTGCAAGAATGGGGGCCCAAAGTCTAGGCGACTATTTTAGGGTGCATACACTTTTATCCTAGGTCAAATCATGAGTATCTTGTAGGCTGTTGAAAAATCTCAGGGCTCAATAATTTGGGAGTCAGGAGAGATCAGATAGATGGTATATCATTTTGTGAACTATATATATTTTTTTGGTTTGATTTGTATGTTATTATTTATGTTGATGTGCTTTCTGTTAGGGTTTTGGAATATGAAAATAAATCATTACATTGACATGTTTAAGTTTTCTTAGAGCATGGCTAGCCCTTAAAAGCATCACTTGGAAAACCTATGAGATGATTTGAGGAGAGATCAAGATTTTGTAGATTTTTTAAGTATTTCAAACCCTTTTTAAAATTTTTTGTTAAGTTGTTATAATAAGACCCCGATTGCTAAGTTGTGGGACTTTCATTGATTCTTTTAGAAGCCATGGAGAAAAAAACAAGGAGTATAAAAAATTTGGTTTGTTTTTGTTGGAGTAAATAGTTCTTATTGCTACTTTTTACTTAAGTTTTTTTAGGTAACCACTTTTATTTGTTAGATGGATAATGTAGAGTCATATGTAAGAACCCTTCCAAGGCCCTTCCAAGGCTCTATCTACTGAATTGAAACTTTGGGTTTTAGTTTTTATTGTTTTCATTTTTTTTTGTATTTTTGAGAAAGTTTCTTGCAAAACAATGCATAAACATGAAAAGGAAATTTCTGGAGTTTAATACTAAGAATAGTTTGGGAACAAAATATATTTCCCCCAACCTTCCTTTTGTAGCTAGATGCAGAACACTGTCCAATTCTTTATTATTTTTCCTTTAATACATAACACTCGAATGTTTTACATTAAAAAGCATACCCATTTTCACTTTAGAGATTACTTTGAAACCCTTGCTAGCCAAACAAGAAAGCATACAACAACTTGTATCCCCTTCTATCAACAACCAATCCCCAAACTGATGGTATCAATCACTATGGTTTAGCTAGGCATCCCTCTTAGAAATTATTATTAATTTATTTTCCGTGCCTCCTTCAACCAAATCAAACCAAGTATGGAAGAGAGAGTAAGGAAGATGAATAACCACCAAAAAATAATGATTTTGAACCACTCTAAGCAACCAATAGCTTCTCAATCCAATGCCCTCAATATGCCATAAAATATGTCTTCAATCTATTAATAAATTCTGAAATTTATTTCTCCAATTAGTACAATGTTGACCTCTTTATGAAGCCAACCCAATAAGAAATATCAGGTGAATATTTCACACCCTATAATTTCTACTACAAACAAGAAGCAACACTCTCTAATGCCGATAAGCTCAGAACTCTGCTGAAACCCTTGATCTCTCATAAATTTCCATGCTCCAAAGAAGAATATCCCAATTAAACAATCAACATGATATCACCATGAGCATAAGCTCTTAAGTCCCTTTTATTCTTTTCTTGTGAGAGCTCAAACACTTTCCTAGCCAATGTGGAATAAAAGGTATATTTCCACTTTTATTTTTTACCTAAAACTCAATAGTTGGTTTATAACTTAATAATACAAGCTCAAAACTATTAATATTATTTTAGCTAAATAAATATTAATATATCCATTATTACTCATCATCCATGCACGTCATCTGAACTAGGAGTTGACATGATCAAGTCATAGATGACCACACCCCATTTCTAAAAATAGAAGGGGTCCTTCTCTGAGCCTCTCAAAACTTACTATAAATAGAAAGAATGCTATAAATAGAAACTACTTCATATGGAGTCCTAGAGACCTTGAACAAAAACCAAATCTACAAATGTCTAATCACTAAAGATGTAATGCCTACCCTAGAGATGCTATTTACTATGTTTAGATTTGATATTATGTTTTGTATCTTCTATGAACTCACATGTGATGAGTACTTGCTTTACGAGATATGTCTACAATTTTGCATTTGTTAGTTAAGCGATATATTTACCATGTGAGGTCAGTTTATATGTTAGATTTGATTATGATTATGATTATAATTATTGGTCTAACCTTGCTAAACCATTTTATGATCTATATGTATCCTTCTTGGAATGTTTGCCAGATGAGGAGAGGCAGTCATAGTCACTCCTGTGGCAGATCTACACGATGTTGCACTCCTCCTTCCTTTCTTGTCATTGTTTGTATATATATGTATATGTGTTTTGTTGTTTCTCAGTGATGCAAGTGTGTGAAAGTACCAAACATCAACTCCACCTAGCTACATAGGTCTGAGCGTACCTTAAAATCCTCGAAGTAGTTGTTATTTGGAGATGGTCCAGAGTTCACATATGGGGAAACCCTATGATTTTAATTATTGTGTCCAGTCTCTTGATTTGGTTTTGGGTAGATTTGAGTTCTTTTTTTTTATGTATCCCTTGATGTCGGTCTCATTTATATGGTTATGAGATGTGTAGGATTATGATGTTTATTTTCTCTCCATGTGTTAATCATATGTACAAAGTATGCATATATGGGTAGACACATATATGCATACATGTATATATATTCAATTATTGATATATATGTAGTTATGTTCATGAGTGTATTAGTGATGATCGTGATTGTATGTATTTTGATGCATATTGTGGCTGTAAATAAATAAAATAAATGCAAAGTGAATAAAAGAAATAAATAAAATATAAAAAGTAAATAAAACTAACTACCTACTCTTACCATCTCTCTCTCTCTCTCTCTCTCTCTCTAGAATCCTTTCCTGTCATTGTTTGTATATATATGTATATGTGTTTTGTTGTTGCTCGGTGATGCAAGTGTGTGAAAGTACCAAACATTGACTCCACCTGGCTACACAGGTCTGAGCGTGCCTTAAAATCCTCAAACTAGTTGTTGTTATTTAGAGATGCTCCAAAGTTCACACATGGGGAAACCCTATGATTTTAATTATTGTGTCCAGTCTCTTGATTTGGTTTTGGGTAGATTTGAGTTCCTTTTTTTTATGTATCCCTTGATGTCGGTCTCATTTATATGGTTATGAGATGTGTAGGATTATGATGTGTATTTTCTCTCTCCATGTGTTAATCATATGTACAAAGTATGCATATAATGGTACACATGTATATATGGATACATGTATATATTCAGTTATTGATATATATGTAGTTATGTTCATGAGTGTATTAGTGATGATTGTGATTGTATGTATTTTGATGCATATTGTGGCTGTAAATAAATAAAATAAATGCAAAGTGAATAAAAGAAAAATAAAATATAAAAAGTAAATAAAACTAACTAGTTACTCTTACCATCTCTCTCAATATGCCATAAAATATGTCTTCAATCTATTAATAAATTCTGAAATTTATTTCTCCAATCAGTACAATGTTGACCTCTTTATGAAGCTAACCCAATAAGAAATATCAGGTGAATATTTCACACCCTCTAATTGCTGCTACAAATAAGAAGCAACACTCTCCAATGCCGATAAGCTCAGAACTCTATTGAAACCCTTGGTCTCTCAGAAATTCCCATGCTCGAGAGAAGAATATCCCAATTAAACAATCAACATTATATCACCATGATCATGAGCTCTTAAGTCCCTTTTATTCTTTTCTTGTGAGAGCTCAAACACTTTCCTAGCCAATGTGGAATAAAAGATATATTTCCACTATTATTTTTTTACTTAAAACTCAATAGTTGGTTTATAACTTAATAATATAAGCTCAAAACTATTAATATTTATCTTAGCTAAATAAATATTAATATATCCATTATTACTCATCATCCATGCATGTCATCTAAACTGGGAGCTAACATGATCAAGTTGCATATGACCACACCCCATTTCTAAAAATAGAAGGGGTCCTTCTCTAAGCCTCTCAAAACTTACTATAAATAGAAAGAGTGCTATAAATAGCAACTACTTCATATGGAGTCCTAGAGACCTTGAACAAAAGCCAAATCTGCAAAAGTCTAATCACTGAAGATGTAATGCCTTCCCTGGAGATGCTATTTACTATGTTTAGATTTGATATTATGTTTTGTATCTTCTATGAACTCACATGTGATGAGTACTTGCTTTACGAGATATGTCTACAATTTTGCATTTGTTAGTTAAGCGATATATTTACCATGTGAGGTCAGTTTATATGTTAGATTTGATTATGATTATTGGTCTAACCCTGCTAAACCATTTTATGATCTATATGTATCCTTCTTGGAATGTTTTCCAGATGAGGAGAGGCAGTCGTAGTCACTCCTGTGGCAGATCTACACGATGTTGCACTCCTCCTTCCTTTCTTGTCATTGTTTGTATATATATGTATATGTGTTTTGTTGTTGCTTAGTGATGCAAGTGTGTGAAAGTACCAAACATCAACTCCACCTAGCTACATAGGTCTGAGCGTACCTTAAAATCCTCGAAGTAGTTGTTGTTATTCGGAGATGGTCCAGAGTTCACACTTGGGGAAACCCTATGATTTTTAATTATTGTGTCTAGTCTCTTGATTAGGTTTTGGGTAGATTTGAGTTCCTTTTTTTTAATGTATCCCTTGATGTCGGTCTCATTTATATGGTTATGAGATGTGTAGGATTATGATGTTTATTTTCTCTCTCCATGTGTTAATCATATGTACAAAGTATGCATATATGGGTACACACATATATGCATACATGTATATATTTAGTTATTGATATATATGTAGTTATGTTCATGAGTGTATTAGTGATGATCGTGATTGTATGTATTTTGATGCATATTGTGGCTGTAAATAAATAAAATAAATGCAAAGTGAATAAAAGAAAGAAATAAAATATAAAAGTAAATAAAACTAACTATCTACTCTTACCATCTCTCTCTCTCTCTCTCTCTCTCTCTAGTATGACTTGTTAGTATAGGGGCTAGGAGTGGAACTCAAAACCTCTTATTTTTGAGGGGTCCCAAGTTGCCATTAGGGTAGTGACTTCCTTGAGAAGCATACCCAGATATATTGTATTTATATAAGAGTTAGTTTCTATTAATTTAAAAAAACATAATAAGCGCTCCCCTCGGGATTTGTGACATGGATTAACCGCCTCATATGTCTTTTATAAGTCTAGTGGTTGTATCAGCCATTAACAGGTAGATTTCTTGGTGCAACGACAACCACACTTGTAACAACACTATCCTATTAGGGTTGCAATATGATCTGACTTTGTATGAATGCCATTGGGCTTTGAGAAAATAGGCTACTATGATTATCACTATCATTGTTAAACTTCGAGCTATGTAGAAGAAGGAACTTGTTAACATACTCCTTAGTTACTAATGTAGGCTTCCTAGGCGTGAAGGTGGATTCTAATGCGCCCAGCTACGGACTTGGGGCTAGATGCCACCTGAAAGCACATCTTGTGCACCTAGATGCCTTCCACAGGGATCTTTGTACCCAGGATGTGCTTCCTGGTGGCATCCATAGTGCATTCAGATGCATCCGTGGGCCCAGTGTCACTTCAGATGCATTTTCCAAAAAAAATACAACTAAAAAGCAATAAAACATGTGCAATATAACATTTTTTATTTGCTCCTAAACCCTAAAACAACACTAAAAGACCTTGAACTTGCAACAGATGGAGGAGTTGGAGATGATGAGGATTATTTTGCAAATCCATATGATTCAGATTCAGATTGATGAACATTGAATCATGAACTATATTTTGATTTTGTAATTGTAAAGATTTTCTGATTTGCATTGAAATCGTGAACATAGACGTATATGATATGGTTTATTTGTTATTAACTTATTTCAATTTGAATATTTGTGAGCTATCAGATATCTTGATCAATGATGAAGTATCATACCATCAAATGATATAATTTTACATATTTATTGCATTTCTTTGCATATATATATATATATATATATATATATATATATATATATATATATATATATATATATATATATATATATATATATATATATATATATATATATATATATATATATATATATATATATATATACACACACATCCAAAACTCCCAAACAACAATTTCACACATCCGTGCACCCAATTCTCGCGTCTACATAGCTTGATCTTCAAACATTCAAAATATGTCATGGCTCATATGTGAAGGAAGAGAACAAAGCCTTGCATCCTCGCTGTGAACGAATTTTCATTCTTTGCTCTAATGAACCGATTATATACATCCTTAAAGTATAATATGGTTTTCCTTTCATAATGATATTTAAAGCCTGAATGACATATGCAATACATGATATTATGCAGGGAATACCACGGAAAAAACTTATGACATGATGGATAAATATATCTAGAATCTCTAAAAAGAGCATTATAAAGTGAGGTAATGGATGTTTAGCTAGAAGCAGATAAAGCATTATCTAAGAAGCTCCATATATTGGTCTTTGCCAAACTCCATCTTGGCTTAGCTTTGCTGCCAGTTCCTGCAAGGAAGATTCATCATTTTTTCATTACTAACATGTAATTTTTTATTATGCTCAAGTTAGTACTATAGTCTAGCATCAACCATGAAATTTTATTTGCCTCATGTGATTAGATGATTCGCAAACACATTTAAAATGTTATTTTTCCATTAATATTGAAAACAAGCTACACTTAAAATAGTGTTGGAACGCCAAGTAAAATACAGTTGTGTGTACACAAATTGCAACACTGCCTTTCAATCAGGTAGTCAGTAGGAAAAATGAACCTATAATGTATGAAGAACTTAATATCGTATGGTAATATATTTTATCATATATATATATGGGAATAAGACTTCATTTTTACAATGATTGGATATTGAAGATCAGAAGGCCACAAATTTCTAACAATGATTTGGTGTTAGCACACCCATATGTCCAAAACTGAAGGGGTGTTAATTTATTCTTTTTGACAACTTAGTTCTTTCATTTTCCATCCTTTTCTACACCTTTTCTTTGCCAATTTTCAATAGTTCTTCAGCAGTTTTCTTTTTCCAAAGTAATTATTTCTCTTGTGAATGGTTCTCTTTCAGGTATTTCAGCCTAGCATCACTGTAAAATAGAATGCATATATTTATTAAGATTTTAGAAAAATATAGCATTAGATAAAGCACAGAGCAACAAATTCAGAGAAAATAGAACAGGGTAACAAAAAGACACTTTAGTCTTAATAGACATGATGTTTCAATGGTCTTATTTTGCACTTCACTAATTAGCTGTAATTCTTTAAAAAAAATATCAGTCATAATTCGAGAGAAGCGATATATTTAACATTTTCTTCATCAAATTGGGGTATCAACAAAATCAAGAAGGTAAAGATACTTCTAACATTATCTTGGAGTAGACGAGTTTTACGCCTTTAAGGTTAGTCCAACCATTGAACCAGTAATTTATACATTGAAACTTCATCACTGCTCCAAAATTCTTGCTTTAGGAAATTGTATGATCGTTAGACTTGACTTGAGAACTGTATTGGCCAAAATATTTAAGGAATATTTTCTCACTTAATACTAAAAAATTAACCAGACTAGGTGGACACTTGCAGTTTGGGTTTGTCCTCAGATATTCAAAGAGTTCGTAGTGGGGTTTGAGTGTTTTCTCCAGGCTGTAAATCAGAACCAAAGGATGTGAAGCAACAATCTTGGGCATCAGACCTGTAGTGTGCATCAAGAAATCCATGTTTTCCTTTATTTTCTTAGTTGAACTCTGAAGGATTCTAGGAGTACCCTGAAGAATTAGACAAATCTCCTCCTCCGTGAGACCAAGGCTTACCAAATTCTTCGTCTTCTTTTCCATGTTTTCAAAACTAAGGCATAGAATGATACTGAGGGCTTGCGCAAATGTAGCTGAACCTTCTTCAATTCCTAAATTATTCTTCACGTACTCTACTCTAGGTATCACATGCTTCTGGAAATCACTTGTCAAAAGCTGAGGCATCCTTCGGAAAGCCTTGCATAGATGGTCCTTTGAGCCAAATAGGGTTTCAAGATGTAGGATTCTAGGAGCTAGAGTTTTTTCTATGCTCAAGGTAAGCAATCTGGGACTATGAGATATAATAAGGGATGTGTCTTGAGGAGCCAAGCCTAATTTTTTAAGGAATTCCATCTTGGGCTTCAACTGCCCATCCACATTGAGCCTAAGAATAACTGGGCAATTAAGAATGGTTCTCTTGAGCTGGTGTTCAGTAAATCCAGAATCTCTCACGAGATGAATGGCTTCTCTAGCAGTGTGGTCGGATTTCTTTCTCAACAGTTGTGGTAGCCTTCTCATCACAATTGTCACTTGAGAAGAAGAAAACCCACATTCTTTTGTTAAAAGATCTGAAATGAGATTGAGTGAGGATATGGAAGGAAACGATGATGATGATGATGATGAAATTGGTGTGAACTGTATATTCTCCTTCAATCACTCCCTGTGTTTCTCCTGAGTTCTCGTTTAAAATGCTCCTTTTCTCAAAGGCAAAGATGAGCTTCCCTACTCATAGGCATATGAAGGAGAAATAATCTGAAAATATTAAAAATGGTAAGCATAAACAAAGAATAATAATTAGACTATGATTTCACTAAATTGATTATTATACACTATAATAATATAATATAGATCACATCAAAATCCCACTTGCATTATTACATTTACACATTGCATGTTTAACCAGCACTTCAATCTATTCACCTTTCTTTCCTTGCACATTTCCTTGCCACCCTGTTGATGCGAGTTTTGTTCCACTTACACAACATGCGAGACTAAATATTCAATGCTTTGAGAAACATAAAACATTAAATCCTCTCTTGAACAAAGTCATCTCCCATGCTAAGCTTTGCAATGAAGATCATGAAATGACTCCAAGGTTCCTTACACTTGTGGATCTCTAACTCAGTTGAAATGATGTGATTTGTTGGTTAATCACTTAGGTGGGCTTATGTAATTTATTCAAAGGTGTCAACTTACTTGCACTACTAAAGATTTGGCTTTGCAATATACGATAAAGTATATCCATGATTTTATATCACTTCCAACTTTGCTCTTCAAACTTCTACTATCTAGACTATTTCTGTTTCTAACTAAAGATGGGAAACTAATGGATGGACTAGGACTCCTACCAAATGGAGGCTTGCCTACGACTTCAAATCCACCTAGTGCAAAGCTTTAAAGGATCTTAAATGGTTTTCATATCAATATCCTCCCCTCAATCCAACTTGGAGTACAAATTAAGGATCTAATGTCGATTGAACTTGAGCGCAATTACTAGATTACCACACAGGGCACCCTTTCATCTACAAGGAGCTAGTGGCCTAGTTTTATAGAATCCAATCAAACATCCACCAATATCACCACACAATCTATCTATTTCTACTCTTACTCTAACAACTTTGAAATAAAATCCTATCTTAATTGTGGAAGTAGAAACCATGCAATAACACCAAGTGTTCCAACTCAATCACCATGCAAAACACAACAATGATAAGAAGAACAATAATGGCATTACTTAAGAAACAATTTTCTTCAATCTTCCCATGTTTACAAATGAGAGCAGAAGGCCTTATATAGAGGCTCCAAGTACAATGAGTGGCCAAGATTAAGAGGCAAAAAACCTTAAATCAAGGGCCGAGATTAAGAGGCAAAAGCCTTGATTAGGGTTTCCATAACCACCTACTATAAATATTTAATGCCCACCCAATTACAATTAAGCACCACCATGTGGGCCAATAGGAAAATTACATTGCTTTCATGGGCCAATAAGAAAACTCAAATCCATAACAACCGGATAAGGATCAATGACATGTGGATCAATGAGAAGAGAGCACATGTAGAAGAAATCACCATCCAATAGGAAAATTCAAAATAATTGTGCACCAATTAAAAAAAGGACACGTGGGCCCATGCCACTTGGCACCAAATGGGCCAATCAAAATGAAGCATCTATTAATCAACCAATCAACATCCTTGAGATTTTGTGGGCCTACGCCATGTCATTGCCTTGGGAATCATGTGCTTCATCCTCATTCTCCTTCTCACATTCAATGAATCTAGACACCATTTCATCAATCATCTCCATGGGGACACTTGGCAAGCATTCAAGCCTATATTCATAATAACTCACTTCTTTTTAATAAGTAGAACATGAATTCTTCCATTCAGGTGCATTATATAAGACCATGAAGCTCTTAAGATGAGCTGTTGCCTCCAATTGCCCAAACTCTAGTGAATTTCCACCTCCAAAGAAAATTTTGTTCATCTTGTCCCGAAGACCTTCCATAGTTAGCCTTTGAGTACCATTGGTCTTTTGGTGCAGCATAGCTCCTACACAGTTAAGCATCTCATTTTTCATCTTCAAAAGGGCATCCCTTGTAACTGTGCAATGAGGCTCAAGTTGCCTAAGTGTATCATATCTACGGGTTGTCGCTTGATGCCAGGCGATAAGATCAACTTCTTGTTCCTTTCCAACTACTTGATCCTTTATCAATGTATGCAACAGGACCTCCATTAGTATCAATAAGTGAGGAAGAACCTCTTCCATTCTGAATGAATAATCTTTGCTCTATCTCAGCATCTTCTCAGCTCGTTCATGGAGAGAGAGCACTTCTTCGTTTACCGATGCCACCCATCTCCTAGATTTTTGTCCCATTAGTCCAACTCCTTCTAACCCTTCCATAGATGCACTAGAACTTGGCCTGGGAGGAATGAAATTCAGATCAGCTTGCCGTATTGGATTCATAATTTGCTAGAGATGCTCTTTCAAACTTAATACTTCAGCCTTGTACTTCTTCCTTTTGGCCACTTCCTTATGTATTCTTTCATCAAGGGCTTGAATGGTCCCATGTGCTTCTTCAACCTCTTGTTTCTTCATTGCCCGTCCCAATTCATACTCTTCTATGTCGTAATCCTCAGGCTCGATTTCTCCTCTTCCTCTGTCCACCTTTGGGATTGCCACTTGTGCAACGTGATGTCCCAAGGCATCTCTTGTAATTTGGTAGAACTTCTTTGCCAGTGCCTTGCCCTTGTCTTCCTCAACCTTCTTGATTAATTCCTTTGCACTTTCCATGGGTTGATGAGTTGTATCTGATTTCATCATTCTAGTTCTTAGCCAAGCGGGTGATATGACCAAACCAAGCTCATCCTCGATTCCTCCATCCTCTTGGTTTTGCACTGGAGCCTCTTGTTCAACTTCTAAGTTTTTCTCGGCTTCTGGTGATTAATCTGTATCCTCTTGAGATAATGACTCAATATTAACAATCTCATTTTCTACTTTATGTTGTTCTGCATCCTGTGGAGTAGGTGAGTTAACCTCATGCTCATCATGGTCTAGCGGGACGTAACTAGAACTTTTACTTGTTGTTGATTCATTGGTTGCTTGGACAAATGCCTTTTCTACTATCATCGGTCATGGTGTTACACCCTGGATTGGTTGCTTCTATTTCTTTTGTTGTGGGTCTTGACTTGACTCTTGACTTCTTTTCTTTTCTTATCTCTTTCTTGTGGGAACTTGTTGCCACCTCACTCACTGTGCTGACTCTTGAAACCATTACTCCTTTCTGGTGGAGGTCCAGATGATTCCTCCTCGGGCTCCACTATGTCTTTCATGAGTTCATAAGTTAAGGGGAGCCTCAATGACTATAGGCGAGCCTCTTGGTCTTGCAACCATTTCATTGTGAAAGTTCTCACTGTCATCATAAGTGCATCCAATCCTTCCTCGCTTCTATTGTTCCAATCAATAGGTGGAATACCTTCTTTCTTTGATTTCTCATAATCTGGGTGGAGATACCACATATCATCTTCAACCTAGTCCGGAATCTAACTCCACTTGGTTGCCCTAATTAGCTCAACTAACATCCTAGAAAATGGCCGTCTCTTTATTTCAACATCATTGCTAGCATTGGCCCAATGGTCCTCAATGTGTGCTATATGCCTGTATTGAGCTCCGTATGCCCTCCTGATTTGAATGAGCAGATCAAAATGTGCCCTTCCAAGATACAATCCTAGAGGGTAAAACTCAAGCTCACTTTCAGCTGCCTTTGTTGTTTCAAAAGTCGGACAACTTTCACCTCCGATGCTTAGTGGAAACACAACTCCCGGTTTACATTTATCCTTTTGGATCCTGTCATATGCCAACAACTATCTTGCCACCTCCATTAACACTAGCTTATCCGTTGGAAACCGAGGGATTTTCTTTGGGCACATCATGCTCCCTATGCTTTTGATATAAGTGAACTTGGGAAATTGGATGAACCATGACCCACACATCTTCACCAGATCTTCTGCCTCTTTGGATAGCTTTCTAAGCGGATTTTTTTGTAATACCCTCACATTACGCATAACCAAAGTATCGTAGGCTATCTGAAAACTGTCCTTATTATGAAGATGAAGTTGTGGGTAACAATCGTAGACCATGCATTCACCCTTTTGACTCCCAACCTTACCTAGGCACTGCAATCTCAGATACTTATGAATCCATGCCATCATATAGATCAAATAAGAAGTCATGCGAAAAGACTTGGTGTGCATTACGGTTCTCAATTGTTCATCTATGTTGTTGCTAATCATCCATGCCCAATCAAACATTTCACTACCATTAAGGATAACATCAATGAAGTAACACATCCAAGTATTGAAAAGTGCCGCCTAGGGACTTCCCATAATTCAATTCAGCATCAATATCAAATCTCCCACATCCTCGTTGAAGTCAGACCTCGTCAACTTGGATAATTGAGCATGAGTCCTCTTAGGTCCGGCTGACCACTCTTTATTAATTAAGCCCACATAATGACTTGTTCTGGCCTCATACTCCTTCATGGCATCCATCTTCATCTTTTGAATATCAACCTTATGTTCTGGGATGTTAAAAGCATCTCTGATTGCATCCTCTACAAGAGTGACATCTATTTGTCCTTTGGGTGTAATGACTTCCCTTGTTGCCGGGTTGTAATTCTTTGCTATTTCTAATACCAGCTCAGTCCATTGATGCATGGGTGGAAAAATAGCAGCCTGTATGATACCATTTTTGAACATCTTCTTAATTTCCTTTGATTGATTGCCACCATATAATCTATCTCTTATCATTTCGATATTGAACGGTCTGAGGTTGGTATCTCCTACGTTAGCCCAGGTTGAAGCAAAACTTGACTCAGGAATCATAGGCTGCATTTCATATTTAAATTGAGCTACCCTTCGTGCCATGTTGTTCTCTATTACTCTGTTTCCCTTTCCCTTAGGTACATGCTCATCTTCCACAGTGTCATGTGCTGGCATGTCTCCTACCTCTCTATATTGCGGTCTCGATCTTGGAAAATTGGCGGTTCCCTCCATACTTGATTCTGCTATACCAACACTTAGTCAGATTTCGAATGCAATTACACAATAGTTAAGACAAGATCTAGGTTTCCACTTGCTATTTCATGAAATTAGACCTTTGTAATTTGTATCAGACCTAAAAATTATGCTATTTTACTCCACAAAATAGTAATAAATCAAGAATTTATGTCTAGAACATCCTAGATCTCTTATCCCATCACTTTACCACTAAGGGAATCAGAAGTTCAAACCAAACCCTGCCACGAATGCTAAAAAAAATTCTAAAAATGATGTTCGATGATGTAAAAGATGAAACCAGGGGTGCTGGGCTGGATTTAGACGCCCTCAATTGACCATCTGCAACCAAAATGATCAATGGAGATGTAGCATAGTTTTTCCCTTCGAGTTTGAACCTTATTAGATGCTTGCCATTGCAAATAGGAAATGATCTCCAAGAATAGCATGCACTGTGTTTAGAGGACTACTCAATTTAATGGTCCTTTCAATTAACTTCGCCACACATGCCACATAGATTCACCACGCTGCTCTAGATGAAGACCTGCAATGCATAAAGAAGGTGTTGCTGCTGTAAACCAAACTCGCAAGTGCAGAGCAAAACAAAAAAAAAGTTTGAATTAGGGAGAGAATGAACGCCTTATCCCCAATTATTTCCAAATATATAGGTGCCAAAGAACTATGGGATAGGGCCGACTTGATTGCCTTAATTTAATTCGAAGATTAAATTTGTATTTAAATAGCTTATTAAGGCAAATTCAAATTTAGGCCTGATTAGGCCTTACACGTTTTATGTGTTGGTCTGATCCCAATGTTTTACGCCCTGATTTGGGGCCTATACGCTATCATAGGATAGGTCTCATTTAAGTTCAAATTGCCTAAGAGTGCCCCAAAGCCACACGCCTCATAATTGGGGTCTAATTCATCTCCCAAGGCCACATGTTTCATAATTGGGGCCAGATCTAACACTTTAAGGCCACACGTTTCATAATGGAGGCCAGATTTGGCTAATTAGAGCTACACGGCAGGCTTGGGGGGTTTGTTTCATTAATTTTTGTGCCCAGATTTGGGCTTAATTCACCTTGACTCAACCACATTGGCATAGGGCATGACCTAACTTCGATTACTATCTAGATCTGCCTTAGTTTTAGGGCCCCTATGTGGACCACACACCATATATAGGGCAGGGCCCAATGCTAATTAAATTCAAATTCTGGGCCAGATCTAACACTTTGGCGCCCAGATTTTCATCCTCAGATTTGATGGGGCAGGACTTATTTTAAAATTGAGATAGACCCCAAGGTCCTCGAACCCCAAAGCTTAGAATAGGGCAGGCTCTAACTCAATTAAATGCCTAGATTTGAATTTAATGAGGGGTTGTTTGATATTTTACTCCATACGATATAGGCCTGGCCCAATTGCAAATTGCCCTGTATAAAGAGGGGACCCCAAGCCACTTCAATCCATTTTGTTTGCCATGCAAGCTGAATTCGGATTTTGGGAACAACCACCACTTTGAAGGGTTAAAATTTTGAATTTTGTAGTTGTATTATCAAATTTATAGGGGTAGATGTAGGTACGACCATTGCCCTTTGAAATCCGGGCTATATGCTTCATTATTAGTAGCCTAGAGTGCCTAAACAGGGTCTAACTTAAGTCTACCATAAAAACTCAGGGTTTAAAATAGTGCATTGCGAGATGAGACAACAAAATTTGATGCACAAAAAGGGGCCCCAGCCCTAAGATGAGGCACGAATTAGATGGAAGCAAAACATGCTTGGCTCAAAGATGAGCGACGATTAGATGGAACTAAAATGCATTCAACTCAAAGATGAGCAATGATTTGATGGAACTAAAACGCGTTCAGCTCGAAGATGAGCGACGATTTGATAGAACTAAAACGCGTTCAGCCCGAAGATGAGCAACGATTAGATGGAACTAAAATGCGTTCAGCTCAAAGATGAGCAACGATTTTCTCAAACAGAGAAATGAGTCCCATCTTCATCCTACTGCAAACTTACCCAATTTTACCTCATCTTCCATCCATTCTCTACCTCCAACTTCGCTCCATCTCTAAGATGACAATCAAACCAAACCCATCTCAATCCTTAGGAAATTTTCAATTCCACTCACTCTCAATCCTGCTGACAGCAGCAAGATGACAAAAAAGGGGGTCCTCATCCATGATGGGGTGGTGTTGTGAAAACCTCGCAACACACCCAAATGCCATTTAGTAAAATATGTTACTTCTCTTCCAACTTCCAACATTTTTCTCTATTGTGATCTTCAAAATTTCATAGAGTGCATGAACAAAACTAGCAAACACTAATATTATGATCTTAATTGTTGAAGTATATTAAGAAGACTACTTTGCAAATAAATTTTTGGCTTGGTCAAAATTTACTCGGCGGCCTTAATATATAATCTCGTTATTTCAAATTGGAAAGTGGTTAAGAGTATTAAGGCTTCCGATCTCAATATTTAGAAATGTCTTTACAAAAAAGGAAAAAGTTCATCTTGACCTCTGGGATCATGCTACACGATTCATTGTTAATATGTATATATTTAGGATTATCAAACTGGAGCTCCTTACACGAATATATCTTTGATGTATAATAGTACAAATTCAAAAGTATAAGCAATGGTATACACATCAAGGCCTGCCTGTTAAAACATGATAAATTCATCTAACAACAACTTAGAGAACCAATGACCACATCACCTGCCAAAATAGAAAGTACCCAGTATACAGTCTGGCTGTTAATTGTTTCCCACTTGTGGTGGAATCAAACTCTACACAACTTTCTCATCAAGTAATCCACAAGGAAAATAACTCCAGCAACAACATCCTGAAATTTAATTTGTAATTCCATGTCAGTGGAGTGAAGGGCATTTTGAACAATATTTTCTTTATAGCACTGAGAATTTGCAATCAAATCGTATCTTTTGAGAAGTTGAATGGTTTATCTAAAAATATTGCATCTTCACTTTTATTTTCCAAATCATTGATAGAACTTATTGTTTCTACATAAATGTTGCAAAGAAGTATACTCTTGAATATAATTTCAAGAATCTAACTCATCTTTAAATAGACACCATATTCTTCCAGTTGTCTAAATAGTATCTCTGTTTGAAGAGCTGAGAAAGACTGGCAATAAAACAGAGTAAAAAATAGAGTAAGAACATGATAGTAAAACAAAAAAGAGCAGAGCACAATGAATTGAAATTTCTATTAACAGAGCACTGTAATTTTTCTAATACACATTGTATGGAGGACTGCTCTATTTATAGAGCTCATACAAACTTCCAGAGAATTCCTGAGAAGCTACGGTGAGAGGAAGAGAGTTTTCTGGAGAGTTCTGTTTGCAAAGAGAGTTCTGGAATGTGAAATAAATGCTCAACTACTGAGCACTGTACAAAATAAAATAAACATTATTTCAACACCCTCCTATAATGTTTATTTGGAGAGGATGGGAACCTCCTTGAACTGTAACAAGTTTCTAATTTTAACAAATTTTACAATAGGTAATGCTTTTGTAAATATGTCAGCAACTTGATTTTCTGTTCCACAAAATTGTAGTTGTACCTCTTGTCTTTCAATTAAGTCACGAACAAAATGATGATGCACTTCTATGTGCTTGGACCTGGCATGATATACTGGATTTTTTGCTAGCTTAATAGTGCTTTGATTGTCACAAAATATTATTGTAGGAGCATTTTGTTGATGGTGAACTTCTTCAAGTAGTCTTCTAAGCCACAATGCTTCTTGAGATGCCTTTGATGATCCAATATATTCAGCCTCTGTAGATGACAATGATACTGTTGATTGCTTCTTGCTACTCCAAGAGATTGGTCCTGATCCAAGATGAAAGATGTACCTTGAAGTTGGTTTTCTATCATCAATATCACCTGCATAATCAGAATCAGTATATCCAACTAGAGTAGGCTCTCCTCCATACTTGTACTCAATGCCAAGCTGATAAGTACCCTTAATGTATCTTAATATTCTTTTAGTTGCTTTCCAATGCTCAATGTGTGGATTTGTCATGTACCTGGATACAATACCAACTGCATATGCAATATTTGGTCTAGTTATAGTAAGATACAAGAGACTTCCTACAAGTTGTCTATACAACTTTCCATCCACCTTCTTTTGAGTAGAGTTAGCACTCAATTTTAGTCCTACTTCACATGGGGTATTAGATGATTTACAATCACTCATTTTAAATTTTTCCAATACATCAAGAGCATATTTAGTTTGAGAAAGCATGATCCTTCCTTCTTCTTGCCAAACTTCTATGCCTAAGAAATAATGCATCAACCCTAAATCAGTTATTTCAAAAGCTTGTTTGAGTTGATCCTTAGTTATTTCAATGTTGTGTGTGATCTCTTGTAATAATCCAGTCATCCACATATAATACAATAATAACAACTTTATCATCACTATATTTCACATACACATCTGGATCAACTTTACTTCTTTTGAATCCTGCATCTATGAAGTACTCATTTATCTTGAAGTACCATGCCCTTGGTGCTTGCTTAAGACCATATAATGATTTTTTTAATCTACACACCAAATTTTCTTCACCATCTTTAACAAATCCTGGTGGTTGTTGCATGTAAATTTCTTCTTTAAATCACCATGTAAAAATGCACTTTTTACATCCATTTGAAAATTTTTCCAACCAAACTTTGCAGCTAAAGCAACTATCATACGAATAGAAGTCATTTTAGCAACTAGAGCAAAGGTTTCGGTATAGTCAATACCTTCTGTTTGTGAGAAACTTTTAGCCACTAACCTTGCTTTATGTTTTTCAATAGCTCCATCTGATGTGAACTTTGTTCTATAGGTCCACTTGCAACCAACCACATTTTTCCCTTCTGGAAGTGTTGTCAATTCCCACGTTCTATTTTTCATCAAAGAGTTGTACTCTTCTTGCATAGCTACTTCCCATTCATCTTTTCTTTTTGCTTCTTCATATGTGCTTGGAGTGTCAACTTGCATCACCTTAGCCATGAGAGCATAGTTAGCAAACATATTTCTAGGACCTTCTTGATAAATTTCTTGAATACTTCTAGTTTTCAGTGTATTTTCTTCATCACTTTCACTTGATTCTTCAACTTGTGTCCCTTCTCCTCCTGCACAAGATTGCACACCTTGATTTTGATCATTAGTAGAAGTAGACTTTTCTTCTTCAAACAAGATTGGAAAGTAAGATAATGTAGGAGGATTATTACTTTCAATATCTTCATCAAACCATACATTCTTTTTGATATGAATTTCATTTGTTTTAGGATTGTATAACCTATATCCTTTTGTCTCCTCACTATATCCAACCATTATGCACTTCTCACTTTTCCTTTCAAGTTTGCTCCTCCTTTCATCAGGAATGTGAGCATATGCATTATAGCCAAAGACTCTAAAATGTTTTATTGTAGGCTTTCTTCCACTCCATGCCTCTTCTGGTGTTATGTTCAAAACTGCCTTAGTAGGTGTTCTATTCAAGATGTATACGGCAGTATGAACCGCTTCAGCCCAAAATTTAGTTTCTAGATTTCTAGAGTGAAGCATACATCTAGCCATTTCTAAGATAGTTCTATTTTTTCTTTCAGCAACCCCATTTTTTTGAGGTGAATAAGAAACTGTTGATTCTTTCTTTATACCATGCACTTTACAAAAATCCAAGAAGACTTTATTTAAGTACTCAATCCCTCTATCTGTTCTTATTATTTTTAGATATTTTCCACTTTGTTTTTCAGCCATAGCTTTAAACACTTTAAACTTTTGAAATACTTCATCCTTCTTTTGTAAAAAATACACCCAAATTCTTCTAGTATAGTCATCTATAAAGGTGAGAACATACCTTGATCCTCCAATTGAAGGTGTTCTAAAAGGACCCATTACATCACTATGAACCAAATATAGAGGAGTTCTTGCCCTCCATGATTTACCTTGTGGAAAAATTTCCACATGTTGCTTTCCCATTGCACATCCTTCACATACCTTATGGCTTGATGAGATTTTTGGAAGCCCATGCACCATATGTAATTTTTCCATAAGTTTGAGACTTTGATAATTGATATGTCCCATTCTTTCGTGCCATAACCTGCTCATATCATCATATTTGGCAATAGCACAAAAATTCTCATCTTCATTGTTAGAAGTAAATTCTTGAAATTTATATAATCCATTCTTCGTTTTACCAATTGCAGTCACTTTATAATTGTTATTCACATCCTTGATTAAACATTTGTCATTATAAAATTCTATTTTGTACCCTTGACTTGCAATTTGAGATACAGAAAGTAGATTTGTTTTTAATTCAGGAACTAACTTCACATTTTTGAACACTCCATTATCAACTTTAACATTTCCAGTCTCTTCAACTTCTAAAGTACTATTATTTCTCAAATATATTTTCTCTGCACTACTTTCACTTATTGACTCAAATTGTTCCTTATTATGAGACGTGTTGTGTAGCACCAGAATCAATAACCCAATCATCTTTGAAAGAATTATTTTCTTTAAGTGCAACACAAAAAGCATTTCTTTTAGAATCAACAAAGTTTGTAAACTTATTTGTTTTCTTCTTTGTATCTCTATCCTTTTGAAACATTCATTTGCCTTATGACCTATTTTGCCACAATAAGTACATTTCCATTTACTTCTATTATAATCTGCACTTTTACTTTCATTCTTCCAATTTCTTTCTTTAGATTGATTATCTTGTGATTTTTTATAAAATTGTTTTTCTTTTGTTATGAATGCCCGAGTTTCATCACTAAATGATTCTCTTTCTTTAATTTGTCTTTTCTCCTCTTGAACTAGCTTAGCACATAATTCTTCAGATTTAATACTTGTTAATTTGTCTGCAGTATCTAATCCCTTTATAAATGACTGATAAGATCCTGGAAGACTTTGTAATATAATTTGCACAAAGTCTCTATCATCTATATCCTTTCCAAGAGAAGAAAGCTCATTTTTCTTTTCCTTCAATTTACTTAGATGAGAGACTACTTCTTGTGAACTTGATAATTTCATATTATATAATTCTGTAGTGAGAGATAAGATCCATACATCACCTGAATTCTGGTATAGATTCTTCAAAATTTTCCATACTTTAACTCCACTTCTTTCATTACGAACTTCTGGAAAAACTTCTTCTGAAAGTGTAAGCTTGATTAGTGCTGCTGCCTTTTTGTCTCTTTTCTCCCAATTTTCTTGATCTTTTCCTGGATTTGCAGGTCTCTGTTCACTGCCAATGACAATCTCATAACAATGTTGAAGGGTTAGAGTAATTTCAATATGAGATACCCAATCATAATAATTTTTTCCATTCAATTTTACTGTAGGCAAAGTAATGCCAAGAGAATCCATTATGTTTAATTCTCTCTTTTTTTGGATGAGAATGAAACACACTTCAATTCTTCAATATCCAGAAAAAAAATAAAAATTTCTCACCAAATTTGTGTAGAGATTCTTTAATCTGCCCTCAAAAAGTTTTAGTGTTGCTCCACCAATTTGCAACCTGCAAAGATCAAGACTTCCCACTAACAAATCTCACATCACATGCCCAAGATTTAAAACTGCTCTGATACCATGAAGAGCTGAGAAAGACTGGCAATAAAACAGAGTAAGAACAAGATAGTAAAACAAAAAAGAGCAGAGCACAATGAATTGAAATTGCTATTAACAGAGCACTGTAATTTTTCTAATACACATTGTATGGAGGACTACTCTATTTATAGAGCTCATACAAACTTCCAGAGAATTCCTGAGAAGCTACGGTGAGAGGAAGAGAGTTTTCTGGAGAGTTTTGTTTGCAAAGAGAGTTCTGGAATGTAAAATAAATGCTCAACTACTGAGCACTGTACAAAATAAAATAAACATTATTCCAACACTGTTTCACAATATGGAATATATGAGGCATGAAATGACTCAACAAGGATTGTGAATTTCAGAAAAATGGGAGTTACATGGAGCTTAGTTGCTTCAATGCAGGAATTAGAGTACCATCCACAATTAACAGTGCAAATTAAAGGAGCTCTAAAGAACCATGTACAAATTATTCAAGCTAAAGTAGGAAACTGTCCAAGGCCTAGAAATGACGGAATTAAATTTTATCAAACTGAAGCATCATCAATAATCTCAGATGGAACAATATTAACTAAGGTATTGTTGCGATCGATTTTCAGAAGTAGAAATAATATTGCAGATCAGAAATTAAGTCGCTATTAGGTGCAAGAATGAATAAAATATACACTGGAGAAGAAGAATCTAAGATTGACTTAGAAACTCAACAACTAACCAGGTTGAGTCTATATTACAACTTGAGAAGATTATGGATATCACAATGACTAGCTAATAAAAAGAGGTAGATTATTGAAGAAAAATCTTAACTGCGCTATCCTATAAGGGAACTGCAATATGACCTGACTTTGTATGAATTCCATTGGGCTTCGAGAAAATAGGCTGCTATGATTATCACTGTCCTTGTTCAACTTCGAGCTATGTAGAAGAAAGCAATTGTTAACATACTCTATATGTGGACATCTTAATTGAAGATTGGAGAGAAAACTATGGATGTCACTTTGATCTAATCTACAACAGAATGATCCAAACATTAAACAATTTGTAAGTAAAATTTAAACAAAATCTATATGATTTGTTCTTCAACCATTTAAAATATGTCCATGGCTCATATGTAAAGGAAGAGACAGCAAAACTTTGTGATGCAGGAGCATCCTGGGTGTAAGAGCAATCTTGCATCACCCAAAAATATTTCTATTTTTGTATTCAATAAGGGTTATTTTGTGCAGAGCTGCTATTTATGGAAAGTTACTATTTTTGGTAATTTTCGTATGTGCTCAGAATAATCTGATTTCTTTCTTGGAGGTTCATTTTGGTCATATAAGTCTGCCAGTAAAGTTTCATTGCCAGATCAAGTGTATATTGGAAGATATTGAAGATTTTCGGTATTGGCAGCAGGGTACAGAAACTTTGAGCTCAGTTTTGAAGGCTTTAGAGGCCCCGGATGAAGTTAAAAATTTGGGTGACGGGCGCTTGCGCGGGTCAAGCCTGTAGAGCGCTTCGTGGCATTTCCGAAATGGGGTTATAATAGCCGATCGGGTCAACTGGTGATGACTTACGGTCTTCGGAAGTTGGGCCACTTGAAATGGCGAAAAATAATTTTCTTCAAAATTTCTGTTCGGGTTTCAAAGGTTATCTTGAGCCGACTATGATGTAATGAAATGTAAAATAAATTAATTCTAAGTTTGGTCGGCCTTATTGGCTAAAATTCTGGAACCTTCCCAGGCGGTGAAAAATTGCCTATATAAAGAAGGCTGTATTATTGTCTTAGGTAGTTCAGAATAGTTCTGGGTAATAGTTCGAGGCTTTGTCCTACAGAATATTGTAAGGGAATGCCCATGTGGCTTTGCATATTCTGAAAGTTTGTAATTCCACATTTGTGGAGATAATAAGAAGCCAATTTTCTATTCTTGCATATTATTGTTGTTGTTTCTCTATTTCTGTTATGTGTTTGTGGTATTAAGGGGAGCACCCTTCATCAAGTGGTATCAGAGCAGGAGTTCTTGAGTGTGTAAACAGATCGCCGGCTGTGAGGCAGTTTGCATCAGGACCGTGGTTAGGGTTTCAGCGTGCATCGCAAAAAATGCCTCCACGAAGAGAACGTGGCAGAAGAGCTGGTGCTGTGACACCTGAGGTTAGAGAGCTGCAGAGACAAGTGCGAGCATTGCAAGAAGAGATTTGCAGAGGAATAAATTTTAATGTCAGAGACGAAAGCGAGGATGAAGCCGAAGAAGAATATCAAGAAGGAGAAATTGAAATTGTGAACCAGGAGGAAGAAAGACTTTTTCGGGCAATTTCCAAGATTGGGAAAAGACCTAAGATTGAGGTTCCTACATTTTCTGAAAATCTTAACCCAGAGGAATTGATCGACTGGATCAATGAATGTGAAGAATATTTTGAGTATGAAGATGTTGAGGATCCTGATAGGGTCAAATTTGCGAAGGCCAGATTGAAAGGTCATGCGAAGATCTGGTGGCAAGAAATTCAATTAGAGCGAAATAGAAGAGGGAAAGATAAAATCACAAGATGGGATCGGATGGTGGATAAATTGAAGCGACAGTTCATTCCTGTTGACTATGAGCTTGACCTACTGAAGAAAATGCAGAGTTTGAAGCAAGCAGGAAGATCTGTTCAGGAGTATACAGAAGAGTTTTACCGACTTCTCATCAGAACAGGCCATGCAGAAGCTGATAAAGAGAAAGTTGCCCGATACCTTAATGGGTTAAGGCCAAGCATTCAGGAGGAGCTGAATCTGGTTCGAATGAACAGTATTGAAGAGGCATACCAGTTTGCCCTAAAAGTGGAGGAAAAGCTGAACAAGAAGTTTGAGAGCAGACAAAACGGAAGAGGTCGCGGTGGACGATCTGGTGGACGGTCATATGGTGGCCGAAATGAAGATCCGAAAAAGAAGGATGAGGCCAGTAGCAGTCAGAATCAGTGAGGAAATAATTCCAATCGTTTCCAAGATCAGAATAATAGAGATCAGAGAGGAAGAGGAAGAGGACAAGGATCTGGAAGAGGTGGCTTCCGTGGAACATGTTTTCACTGTGGAGAAGAAGGTCATAGGGCATTTGAATGTCCTCAGCGCCAAGGCAGAACAGACAGGAGAAATGAAGGCCAGGCCAGAGTTGCACATGTAGATGAAGATGCCAGATCATCAAATTCTGAAGATGCTGAAAGAGGAGAAACGTTGATTAACAGAAGAGTCCTGTTGAGTGGTGAGAATGAACCTGAGCAAAGAAGGAGCCTGTTTCGCACCAGGTGCAAGTGCGAAGGTAAATGTTGTGATGTGATTATTGATAGTGGAAGCACTGACAATTTGGTGTCAGAAGAGATGGTGACAAAGTTGAAGCTCAAGAGACAGAAACACCCACATCCATATCGGATTTCCTGGGTACAGGATGACCACAAGGTCATGGTCAATGAACAATGCCTGGTGAAGTTCAAGATTGGCGGATACCAAGACGAGGTATTGTGTGATATCATATCTATGGATGCATGTCATATGTTGTTGGGTAGACCATGGCAGTTTGACAGATGTGCTGTACATGATGGTCGTGCGAATACCTATTTCCTGACAAAGGATGGAGTGCGACATAAGCTAAAACCATTGAAGGAGACTACAGAAAAGGTATGTGGTAATGCAAGGATAACTTTTGTTGATGGAAGAAATTTCCTAGATGGTATGAGGCATGAGCATGTATGTTTTACTTTAATTCCAAAAGCTGGTAAAGAGGAAGTAGAAGATGTTCCTGTAGAAGTTGCAGATTTGTTGAATGAGTTTCAGGATATTGTGTCCGATAACGTGCCTGATGGATTACCACCAGTCAGGAAGATCAGTCATCAGATGGACTTGATCCTAGGAGCGAGTTTGCCGAACAAGGCAGCACACAGAATGACACCTGCAGAAAGTGAGGAGTTGAACAGACAAGTACATGAGTTGTTACAAAAAGGATTGATCCGTGAGAGTCTGAGTCCCTGTGCTGTACCAGCGGTATTAGCACCAAAGAAGAATGGAGAATGGAGGATGTGTACAGATTCTAGGGCAATAAACAAGATCACAATCAAGTACAGGTTTCCATTACCACGAATGGATGATATTATGGACTGTTTGAGTGGAGCTATGTATTTTTCAAAGATAGATCTAAAAAGTGGATATCATCAGATTCGGATCAGAGAAGGAGATGAATGGAAGACTGCCTTCAAGACAAAGGAAGGACTATATGAGTGGTTAGTCATGCCTTTTGGGCTAACCAATGCACCGAGCACTTTCATGCGGCTCATGAACGAGGTTCTGAAAGAATTTCTGGGTAAGTTTGTCATTGTTGACCTAGATGATATTTTGATCTTTAGTAAGACATTGGATGAGCATATGATGCATATTCGTATGGTATTTGAGAAGCTGAGAGAAGAGAAATTGTTGATTAATTTGAAGAAGTGCAGTTTTGTGAAGAAAGAGTTAGTGTATTTGGGATTTGTAGTTTCAGCAGAAGGTCTAAAAATGGACCCAGAGAAGGTACAGGCCATCCTTGAATGGCCTACTCCAAGGAGTGCTACTGAGGTAAGATCTTTTCATGGTTTGGCTAGCTTTTATAGAAAGTTTATCCGAAATTTTAGCAGTATTTGTGGACCCTTGACTGAAACAATGAGAGGGGATAGAAAAGAGTTTAAGTGGACTAATGGGGCAGAAAAGAGTTTTCAATTATTGAAACAAAAAGTTACAGAACAACCTGTTTTAGCACTTCCAGATTTTAATAAGGTGTTTCAAGTAGATTGTGATGCTAGTGGTACTGCAATAGGAGCTGTTATGAGCTAAGAAGGTAAACCTGTTGCTTATTTCAGTGAGAAGTCAAATGATGCCAAGAGGAAATATTCTGTTTATGATCAAGAATTTTATGCTATAGTTCAGGCATTAAAGAAATGGAGACATTATCTACTTCCTAAGGAGTTTGTTTTGTATACTGATCATCAAGCTTTGCAATATTTGAATAGTCAAGGAAAGTTGAATCAGAGGCATTTGAAATGGGTTGAGTTTTTGCAGAGTTATACATTTGTTTTGAAACATAGGAGTGGAAAGTCTAATAGGGTTGCAGATGCTCTTAGCAGAAGGCAACTATTGCTGACAGAAATGCAGATTGAAGTGGTTGGGTTCAAGGAACTCAAGAATTTGTATCCAGAGGATCCTGATTTTGGTGAAGCTTGGAAAGCTTGTACAGAACCTGTTACTCTAGATAGGACGAAATGGTTGGATTTCATCATCCAGGATGATATGCTATTCAGAGGGAGTCAGTTGTGCATTCCACGAAGTTCTATGAGGGAGAATCTCATCAAGGAGAAGCATAGTGGAGGATTGGCTAGACATTTTGGTTGTGATAAAACCGTTGCTTTGGTTGGTGAGAATTATTATTGACCACAATTGCAGCAAGATGTGAAGAAGTTTGTACAGAGTTGTAGAGTATGTCAAATGGCGAAAGGAGTGAAGCAGAATACAGGATTTTATCAGCCATTACCTGTACCAGAGAAGCCTTGGGAGGATATCAGCATGGACTTTGTTCTTGGTTTACCGAGGACACAGCGGGGACATGATTCAATTTTTGTAGTAGTTGACAGATTTTCAAAGATGGCACATTTCATTCCCTGCAAGAAGACTAATGATGCTGTTCATGTAGCAGAATTGTTTTTCAGAGAAGTAGTGAGACTTCATGGTTTGCCAAAGACCATAGTTTCAGATCGGGACACTAAGTTTGTTGGATATTTCTGGCGTACATTGTGGAAGAAGTTGAAGACAGATTTGAAGTTCAGTTCATCACATCATCCACAGACTGATGGACAGATAGAGGTGGTGAATAGGAGTTTGAGAAATTTGCTGAGATGTTTGGTTGGAGATAAGCCAACGGGATGGGATTTGATTTTACCACAGGCAGAATTTGCATACAATAATTCTGTCAACAGGAGCACTGGTAAATCACCATTCCAGATTGTATATGGAAGTAGTCCAAGAAATGCATCTGAATTGAGGAAGATAGATAAAGGAGAAATAAGTAGTGCTGAAGCTGAGGATTTTGCAGAACACTTAAAAAACATCCATGAGGAGGTGAGGAAGCATATTACCAAGATGAACGCACAGTATAAGGCTAAGGCAGATGAGAAAAGGAGGCATAAGGAATTTTAGGTTGGTGATGAAGTCATGGTTCATTTGCGAAAGGAGCGGTTTCCAGTTGGTACATATAACAAGCTGAAAATGAAGAAGTTTGGACCATGCAGGATATCGAAGAAACATGATTCAGGAAATGCATATGAGGTAGAATTGCCTACTGAGCTAAATATTTCACCAGTGTTTAACATTTCAGATCTGACAGAGTATCATGAAGGAGGTGTTGAAGATGAGATCACAGCAGCACAGTGGAGTATTCCAGCAACTAGTTCAGACACTAAGGAGATCGAAGATATACTGGACAGTCGTGTTGGCAGAAGCACAAGGAACAGGACATATGAAGAATATCTGGTCAAGTGGAAAGGACGACCTGTTGAAGATTCATCATGGCTGACAAAGGAGGAGGTTAGCCGTCTTGGTTTTCCTCTGCACACCTGAGTCGTGACAGGGTCACTTCTCAAATTACCCCGGGTGTCTGATGCAGGAGCATCCTAGGTGTAAGAGCAATCTTGCATCACCCAAAAATATTTCTATTTTTGTATTCAATAAGGGTTATTTTGTGCAGAGCTGCTATTTATGGAAAGTTACTATTTTTGGTAATTTTCGTATGTGCTCAGAATAATCTGATTTCTTTCTTGGAGGTTCATTTTGGTCATATAAGTCTGCCAGTAAAGTTTCATTGCCAGATCAAGTGTATATTGGAAGATATTGAAGATTTTCGGTATTGGCAGCAGGGTACAGAAACTTTGAACTCAGTTTTGAAGGCTTTAGAAGCCCCGGATGAGGTCAAAAATTTGGGTGACGGGCGCTTGCGCGGGTCAAGCCTGTAGAGCGCTTCGTGGCATTTTCGAAATGGGGTTATAATAGCCGATCGGGTCAACTGGTGATGACTTATGGTCTTCGGAAGTTGGGCCACCTGAAATGGCGAAAAATAATTTTCTTCAAAATTTATGTTCGGGTTTCAAAGGTTATCTTGAGCCGACTATGATGTAATGAAATGTAAAATAAATTAATTCTAAGTTTGGTCGGCCTTATTGGCTAAAATTCTGGAACCTTCCCAGGCAATGAAAAATTGCCTATATAAGGAAGGCTGTATTATTGTCTTAGGCAGTTCAGAATAGTTCTGGGTAATAGTTCGAGGCTTTGTCCTACAGAATATTGTAAGGGAATGCCCATGTGGCTTTGCATATTCTAAAAGTTTGTAATTCCACATTTGTGGAGATAATAAGAAGCCAATTTTCTGTTCTTGCATATTATTGTTGTTGTTTCTCTATTTCTGTTATGTGTTTGTGGTATTAAGGGGAGCACCCTTCATCACTTTGAATCCCTTGATGTGAACAAATTTTCATTATTTTCTCTAATGAACCGATTACATACATTCTTTAAGTACAATATGGTTGCTTCCCTTTCATAATGGCATTAAAAGTCTGAAAGGCATACGCCATACATGATATTATGTTGGGCATACCACAAAAAAAAAACTTGTGACATGATGGATTTTAAAAATAGCTAGTCTCTAAAGAGCATCATAAAGTGAGGTAATTGATGTTTAGCTTGAAATGGATAAAGCATTATCTGGGAAGCTCTATATGTTGCCCTCTCACAAACTCCTCCTTTGCTTAACTCTTCTGCCAGTCCCTGCAAGGAAGATTCATGACTTTTTCATTACTAACATGTAATTATGCCCAAGTATGATAATGTAGCATCAACCATGAAATTTCAAAGAAATAGACCTTGAATGGCTTCATCTGATTAAATGATTCTCAAACACATTTAAAATGTTAATTTTCCATTAATATTGAAAACAAGCTACACTTAAAATATCGTTGGAATGTCAAGTAAAATACAGTTGTGTGGACACAAGGTGCAACACTGGCATACAATCAGGCAGTCAGTAGGAAGAATGAGCCTACTGTGTATGAAGAACTTAATATAGTATAGTAATATTTTTTTATTATATATAGATATGGGAATAAGACTTCATTTTTACAATGATTGGATATTGAAGATCAGCAAGCCACAAATTTCTTACAATTATTTGGTGTCAGCCAATAGTAATTTAGAAAATGGTATATATTGTCACACAACCATATGTCCAAAACTGAAGAGGCATTAACTTTTCTTATTGACAACATAGTTCTTTTATTTTCCATCCTTTTCTACATTATTTATTTGCCAATTTTCAACAGTTCTTCAGCAGTTTCTTTTTCCTTAGTAATTATTTCTCTTGAGAATAGTTCTCTTTCAGGTATTTCAGCCTACCATCACTGTAAAACGGAATTCATATATTTATTTCTTTGTTACCAGTTTGGGTTCGGGGATGGGTTCAGGTACGAGAACCCGGTACATGGGTTCGTGAAATTTTTTTTCATTATGATTCGTATGGGTTTGTGTGTGTGTGTGTGTGTATGTATGCATATACATTATATATACAAAAAAATAAGAGAAATATACAGAATTGTGAAATGAAATGTGTTTGAAGGCTTCATATGGGGCTATTTTAGGGTTAGAAAGAAAAAAAAAACAATAAAATAATGTTTTTTGGGGCCACAGGTCTGATCACGGACCCTGCCCAGACCCAGCACAGACCCCACGCGAACCCAAACCCGGTTCTCACCTGGACCCGGTTCGAAGGTCCAGGGTGCGAACCCGGTAACTTGATTTATTTAGATTTTAGAAAAAGATAGCATTAGATAAAGCACAGGGCAACATATTCAGAAAGAAAAAATTAAAAAAAACAGGGCCAAAAATGAAAATTTAGTCTTAATAGACATGATGTTTCAACAGTCTTGTTTTGCACTTGGCTAATTAGCCGTAAATTGAGAGAGGCGATATATTCAACGTTTTCTTCATCAAATTAGGGTATCAGCAAATCGGGAAGGTAGATACTTTAAAATTACCTTGGTCTAGACGAGTTCTACGCCCTTTAAGGTCAGTCCAACAAGTTCTACTTATGCATTTAAACTTCATCACTGCTCCAAAATGCTTGCTTTAGGAAATTGTAAGATCGTTAGACTTGATTGGAAAATGCTTGCTTGACTTGAAGAATATTAACAAGACTCCTTTGGAAATAAATTTTTGTCTTGGTCAAAGTTAACTTGGCAGCTTTGATATATAATCTGGCTATTTCAAATAGGAAAGTGGTCAGGAGTTTTAAGGCTTCCAATGTCCATATTTAATTAAAAAAAATTCAGAAAAGACCTTTAAAAAATCTTTTTGAAATAGACATTTATTTCATTCAAAAATTCACCTTGACCTCTGGGATCATGCTATACGATTCATTGTTAATATAATAATATGTATATCTTTAGGATTACAGATTAAAGCTCCTTACATGGATATCTCTTTGATGTATAATAGTACAAATTGAAAAGTATAAGCAATGGTATAAACATCAAGGCCTGCATGTAAAACATGATAAATTCATCTCACAACTTAGTGATACTATGACCACATCCTCTGCCAAAGAAGAAAGACCACGGCATACAGTCTGGTTGTTTATTGCTTCTCACTTATGGTGAAAACAAACTGTACACAACTTTTTCATGAGTAACATGAGCATATAGAGTGAAGTAATCCACAAGAAAAATAATCCCAGTAACAACATGGTGAAGCTTAATTTGTAATTCAATGCCATTTGAATAAAGGGCATTCTTAACAATATTGTTCTTTTATATCACTGAAAATTTGCAATCAAATCATATCTTCTGAAAGGTTCAAGCAGTTTTCTAGAAATAGCTGTCCTATCACTTTTATTTACCAGAATGTTTATAGAAAACATTTCTTCCACATTAATGCTTCAAAAAAGTGAACTAGTGACTATAATTTCAAGAATCTAACTCCCGCTTCAGCTAAAGGTCATATTCTTCCAGTTATATAAACAATATCTCTGTTTCACAATATGGAATATATGAGACATGAAATGAACCAAGTACAAGCAATGTGAATTTTAGAAAAGTGAGAGTTACATGGAGCTTATTTGCTTCCATTCAGGAATTAGAGTAGCACTTCTTAGAGTTCTGGTATATCAAGGCAGCAACCACAATGAACAGTGCAAATCACAGTAGCCCTAACAAACCGTTTTCAAATTATGCAGGCTAAAGTATGAAACCATCCAAGGCCTAGAAATGACAGGATTAAAGTTCCTCTATCAAACTGAAGCATATTCAGAAATCTCAGACAGAACAATATTAATCATCTTAAAGTAGAAAGAAATTGAGTAGGGTTTTAATGTGATTGATTTGCACAAGTAGAAAGAAAATTGCAGTTTACATCAGATTGAAGTTTACATCACAACTCAAGTAGATTATGCGTATCACAATGAATAACCAATAAAAAGTAGAGTACTGAAGAAAAATCTTAACTGCACTTTCCTCTTAGGATTACAATATGATATGACTTTGTATGAATGCCATTGAGCTTGGAGAAAATAGGGTACTGTGATTATCACTGTTATTGTTAAAGTTCAAGCTATGTAGAAGAAGGAAATTGTTAACATGCTCTGTAAGTGGGTATCTTAATTAGAGATTGGAGAGAAAATTGTGGGTGGAGCTAACCTGATCTAACGATTGTTCACTTTGATCTAGAGCAGAATGATCCAAACATAAAACAGTTTGAAGTAAAATTTAAACAAAATCTATATCACTTGCCCTTCAACTATTAAAAATATGTCCATGGCTCATATGGAAAGGAATAGGTCACCACAGAACCTTGAATCCCAAGATGGAAATGAAATTTCATTCTTTGATCTAATGAAACTGAGAAAATGAAGAGACATAATTACAAAAAAGAAACGGAGCAACAGAATGACAATTTAATCTTAATAGACATGATGTTTCAACAGTCCTATTTTGCACTTCGCTAATTAGGCGTAACTCGAGAAAAACGATATATTTAACGTTTTCCTCATGAATGTGGGCTATCAGCAAAATCAAAGAGGTAAAGATACTTATAACATTGCCTTGGCCCAGATGAGTTCTACTTTGAAATTTCATCACTGCTCCAAAATGCTTGTTTTAGGAAATTGTATGATCGTTAGACTTGACTTGAGGACTGTATTGGCCAAATCTTTTAAGGAGTACTTTCTCACTTAATGTTAAAAAGGTAATCAGACTAGGTAGACACTTGCAGAGTGGGTTTGTCCTCAGATATTTAAAGTATTTATAGCGGGGTTTGAGTGTTTTCTCCATGCTGAAATTCAAGATTAAAGGGTGTGAAGCAACGTTCTCGAGCGTCAGACCTGCAGTGTGTATCAAGAAATCCATGTTTTCTTTTATTTTCTTAGTTGAATTCATAAGCACTCCAGTATTACTGCGAAGAATTAGACGAATCTCCTCGTCTGTGAGACCAAGGCTTGCCAAATTGTTAGTCTTATTTTCCACGTTTTCAAAACTAAGGTATAGAACATCACTGAGGGCTCGGGCAAATGCTGCGGAACCTCCTTCAATGCCTAGATTATTCTTCACGTACTCCACTCTAGGCATCACATGCTTCTTGATATCACTTAGCAAAAACTCAGGCGTCCTTCTGAGAACCTTGCACAGATTGCCTTTTGAGCCAAATAGGGTTTCAAGATGGAGGATTCTAGGAGCGGGAGTGTTTTCTATGCTCAAGGAAAGCAGTCTGGGACTACGAGATATAATATGGGGCGTGTCTTGAGGAGCCAAGCCTAGATTTTTCAGGAATTCCATCTTGGGCTTCAACTGCACATCCACTTTGCGAGCAAGAATAACTGGGCAATGAAGAATGGTTCTCTTGAGCTGGTGTTCAGTAAATCCAGAATCTCTCAGGATATGAATGGCTTCTCTAGCAGTGTGGTCGGATTTCTTTCTCAACAGCTCTGGTAGTCTTCTCATCACAGTTGTCACTTGAGAAGAAGAAAACCCACATTCTTTTGTTAGGAGATCTGAAATGAGATTGAGTGAGGGTATGGAAGGAAGCGATGATGATGATGATGATGAAAGTGGTTGTAACTGTATAAATCTTAAGGATTGCAGTGAAAATGTTAGAGGAAGGCATGGCAAACATCTCATTGAGCAGAGAAGGTGGTTGGGATACACAACTGCCATCGCATTTATCGGAAGATATCAGCTGAGGAGAACGAGATTTAGCACAGAGATCACATCTTTCAGTAACTTTTTGGCACCAGCCATAGTGCGCCTTCCCAGATGTACTTATGAGTAAAATTGTTGGATATTATTTTTGCCAACATTTGGCAGGAACTATGCTGCAGTTTACTATTATTAAGGTCTTTGTATTATTTATGTGTTTACTATTATTATATTTATATTGATATTATTAAAACTTATTTTAGATTGTAATTGGGCTGCGAAATAGAGTTTTCTTACTAGTTCTTTTCCATAGAATCCTTGAACTAGTGTAAAATCAAACTTTATATATATAAATATATATAGTAAATCCGTCTATTTTTGCTTTGAAAAAAAACAAAAAAATTATTTTAGAGTAAATATATATTTTTTATAATAGATAGTAATAAAGCAAGAATTATTTAAATAAATAGATAGAACATTAGCCTAAATATAAATTAGTAAATTTTCAAAAAAAATAATAAAATATATATAAAATTCATAATCTATAATAGTGATATTTCAATTACAAAAAAATTTTAAAATTTTTTTTTATAAGTTTTAAAATAAAATTCAATTCTTTTATAACACAAGAAAATAGAATAATAAAATAGAAAACTAGAAAAGTGTTTTTTTACTATCAAGTAGAAGAGTGAACATATTTTTTCATCTTAAATGAATAGTTATAATATTATGTTAAACAAAAATTTTTAAAATTAATTGACTTAAATAATTTTATTTTTCATGGAGAGTTAAAATTTTCTTCACAATTTATGAATTTACTTTAATATATTTACAAACTATTTATCTATTTAAATAATATGTATTTTATTAGTATCTACTAAAATTAAAATTTATTGTAAATTTAATTAATTTTTCCAAAACTATTACTTCATTTTTTATATCTTTAATTCAAAGTTTTAAAAGATAGGGCTGCTATTTTATAGGAACATATTTGAATTATATAGTATGTTTTTTTTCCTTTTTTTTCATGAGACTTGTTGTTCTATGAAATAGATTTTCAATCTTTCTTCTTAATGCGTATATTAGTCACGCATAACAAAGATGTATTTTATAACATATTATTTTCTCTTAAAAATTAAAAATTCAAACATATTTAATATTTCAAGATTGACTTAAATTTAATTAATTTTTCTAAAACTATTACTTCATTTTTTATATCTTCAAAATATATTCATAATCTCCATACTTAAAGATTTTTTATTTGATTTAAGGATTTAGTTTTCAAAAGAATCCCAAATGTAGTTCTTTAACCTTTTGGATTTTTAAAGTATTATAATAAATGAAAAAGAACAAAAGAAACGAAGGAAGGGTTAAGAAATTTATGGTTTTAGTAACATCACATGAATATTTTTGAAGAAATGCACATAGAAACCTAAATTTATTGTACTTAACTATATTAGATCACAACTATGTATACAATGGAGGTCATGCTCACTTTGCGCTCTGTTAGGGTTTTTGCTTTGCGTCACTTCTCTACATTTTTTGTCCTTCTTTCACTCTGTAGTTATTGCGGGAAGTAGCCTAGTATTTATGGCTTCGGCCACTACTCACCCAATAGTTGATGTTGGTGTTGGTGTGGTTTTGGATAGCAATGGCGTTGCCAAGCAAACGCCCTCGCAAATTTGTTCCCAAAGTGTTTCACGAGGTATGTCTCAGCCTAATATTGTTTTGCCCATTCATGAGTTTAATGATGCATGTTCTTGGCTTGAAACACATACCCTTATTGGCTATTTTCTGGGACGCAACCCTCCTAAACATGTTATCAAGGACTGGGTTGCAAAATCTTGGACCCCTCATGGAATCCGCCTGGATGGCATCCAGAGCCTCACCAAGGGCTTCTTTCTATTTCTCTTTTCCAATCCTTCCCATGTGGATTCCATTTTTGCTAAGGGTCCTTGGAACCTCAGGACCTCTCTTTTAATTTTCCAACGCTAGTTTCGAGACTTCTCTGTCTCTAACGAAAAGAATCTGAAAGTCCCTGTGTGGGTCGAGTTTCCTGGTCTTCCCCTACCCTGTTGGCCTTTCATGCATGCCATAGCGCAAAAGCTTGGTAGGGTTATATGTAGTGAGCATGACCGTTTTCTCAATCCTTAGCCTTAAAAACAACTTTGTGTTGAGGTTGACCTTTCTAGGGACCTCAAAGAGTCTATTGAGATTCAGATTGGTGAGACCACCTTCACTCAAAAGGTGCTCTACCTCAACCTTCCTAACACTTGCTATCGTTGTCAATCTGTGGAGCACAAGATTAAGGATTGCCCTTTAGCAATGCCTCGTTCCAAGTCTCCTCCCAAGGACTCTGGCTCTCAGTCGGCTAAGGCTAGAAAAAAAGAAGAGGTTAAGAAAGATAAATGGGTTACAGTTGACCGCCACAACAAGCCAGTCAAGCAGCCCGCTTCAGCTTCCTCATCCCAACCACCACCTCCAGCTATTGAGGTTTCTACTGAGCCGGTCGCTCTGATTTCAAACCCTGCTTTGCAGGGGAAAGAAGTTTTTGATTCCCACACTGTCATTCATTTAGCCCGCGCACCTCAGGTGACCATAGAGATTTCCTCTTCCACCCCTTTTCACCATTCTCGCAGCCCTCCTGGGCGTGCTGCGAATAGGCTTGGAGGCTTGTAGGAAAAGTGATGTAATATTTCCATGGAGTTTTTTGGGTCTGCTTTTACCCCAGGTTATTTGCCTAATAGTTTTGCTTCCCTTGGGGAAGGTGATGGAATGGACGACACTATTTCCCCATGAAGTACATCTCATGGAATGTTCGTGGGTTGACAGACCTACCCTGAAAATTTTTTGTCTAGGATTTGCGTTGTCGTATTAGTAATCTGGATATTTTATGCATCCAGGAAGTTAAAATTTTTGGTTTTATGCTTGATACTACTTGCAAAGTTATTTGGTCTAAAAGCCTTGCTCTCTGTTCTCAGCATGAGGCTGGTCGAGGTGGAGTTGCTACTTTGCTCTCTCCTCGCTGGCATTCTTTTTTGGTTAGCCATGGTTCAGATCCCATGCAAAGAGTTGTTTGGGCCACTTTCATTATTGAGAATCATTCTTTTGGCATAGTTAATGTTTATGCCCCCAATGATGTTGTTGAGAGATCTCACCTTTGGCGTTGGCTTGTGGATTCTATGCTACCTACTACTTGGCTTGTTTGTGGTAATTTTAATATCATTGAAATGGCATCTGACAAGGATGGCCTTTTGCAATTTGGATGGACAGCTAGAGAGAGAGAGGCTTGGTACTACATGTGTAATAAATTAGGGCTTTTTGATCCCAACATTGGCCGTTGTTGTTTTGATGGAATCTGGCACACTTGGTCTAATTTCGGAGCCTTGTCTGACAGAGTTCATAAAAGGCTCGATCGTGCTATGATCTCAGCACAATCTTTTTTCTCTTTTTCTAAAAAGCAAGCCTTACCGGTTACTCCTCTTGTTGATGTGACCTTGTCAAATCATTTTCCCATTCAATTTAATATTTTTTGGCAGATAGCTAAGGCGTGGCCTCCCACCATGCGATTCTTCTTTAATACTTATATCCTTCACCACCCTTCCGTGGTGGCTCACATTCATCGGGTTTGGAACCTCAAGCTAGGCCTTCTCAGTCACCAAGTTGGATTCAATGGTGGAATGATGCCATTAGGCGTACGACACATTTTGTGTGCATTTATGGCAGGTAGTTGGCCAAGTATCATTGTAGATCCTCTAATATCAACACCAAAGCCTTGCGTATTGCCACTGAGGCCTTAGCCCAGAATCCTTTCAATAAGGACCTACAACTTAACCTTACCAAGTTACTTCATCAGAAGCAAGTTACTGACAACTATGATGTTAGAGGTGCCCAAATCAAAGCTTGACTTCACTAGTTAAAAGTTGGAGACCACGCTTCTAAAGAGTTTTTTGCTGCTCTCCGTCCTCATCACACCAATGTGGGCATAACCACAATCATAGAAGGTCAGAGCCTCCTCACGGAGCTTCCTAATGTTTTGCAAGCCTTTGTTTGCCACTATGAATAGGTTTTTGCTAGTTAGGTATATTCTCCTACCAGTGAGAAAGCTCTTGTTGATTGCACCATTGTTGTGCCACAGTGTGTCTCCCTTGTTTAGTGTGTCCTCTGTGATCAACTTCTTTCCTTGCAGGATCTTCGTGAAGCAATGTTTTCTATGGCTGATGATAAGGCTCCAGGATGTGGTGGCTTCCCTTGTGAGTTTTACAAAGCCCTCTGGGATGCCATTAGTCCTGATCTTGATCAGGTCTACCTTGAAGCTTTTCATTCCCATTCTCTTGGGGGTATCATTAACCAGGGTAATATCAAGTTCATTCCCAAAGCTGGGGACCTGGAGGACATTTGCAACTGGAGGCCTATTACCTTGCTCAAGGTCTCCTACAAGATCATTGCCAAGGTGCTGGCACTTAAACTCCAACACATTCTTCCGCAAATTGTTAGGCCAAAGAAAACTGGCTTTATCAAGTCTCAATTCATTCTTGACAATATCATTACAGTTTGGGAAGGAATGGAATGGACTCGTAAGTCTCACTAGAAAGCCCTCTTTCTTAAAATTGATTTTGCTAAAGCTTATGATCGCATTGAATGGCCTTTATTCTTGCTTTGCTTCACGCTCTGGGCTTTGGGCCTAGATTTCTTCTATTTGTGCAGATGCTCTTTAGTGATGCCTCTGCCTGCATCACCATCAATGGCTGATAATCTTCTACTGTTGGTCTCTTTCGATCTATTTGGCAAGGATGCCCTATGGCTCCTGCCTTATATGTCTTGGCAGCCAAGGGTTTTGGCTACTTTCTTGCGCACTCCATTTCTATGGGTCATGTTTAGGGAATTTCCTTGCCTGATTCTTCTCAACAATTGGTCAATGGCCATTTTGTTGATGATTCCTCACTCTGGAAGAGGATGAAGAGAATATCAAGGCATCCTTGTAGTGTTTAGGCACCTTTTGCTGGCTTCTGGTTCAGCCATTCAATGGCATAAAACCCTCTGCTACAAACAATCTACTCTTCCCGAGCCACCTTGGTTATCTCAGTTCGATTGGTCCAAGATTAAACATGGGGAAATTTTCTATTTCTTGGGCATTCCCTTTGCTTTTCAAGCTCATCCTACAGATCTATGGAATGTAGTTCTTGCCAAAATTAAAAAAAATCTTACCTATTGGATCACTAAGCCGCTCTCTCTCGCAGGAAAGTTTCAAATTTGCTCCAAGGTTTTGGTGGCCATGCTTGTGTACTATTCTTCTTGTCAGGCTCCTTTAAAAGCTTCTTACAAGAATCTCAATAAATTATTGTGTGATTTCCTTTGGGCCTCTAGTATTGACCACCATGGCTTCCACAGAGTTGCATGGGATTTATGTTGCCTTCCCAAAGTCTCAGGTGGGCTTGGTTTGCTCGATACCTAGAAACAGGGGCAAGCCCTTTATGCGAAATGGGTTGTATGGTGTCTCACAGGTAATGAGGCCTAGAAAATTTTGCTTTGACATTGCATTTCATCTGGGTACCCTTTCCACAAACCTGCCTGAAAGGGGATTGGATTTCAAACCCTTCTTGTTATAAAGGAACATGTTTAGATCAAGGGCACTTTTGTCACCAAAAGTATCTAGAGAGCCTAGGAGTCTATTAAGCCCTGGCTTCATTGGGCTAGGAATGGTTTCTAAGATGGGCTTCCTCTAAACCAATAGAACATCTGGTGGTCCCCCTTATTTTCTCAGCAAGGGATTCCACTTGCCAAAATCTAGGGTGTTAGTGCTCTTCATTTTCACAAACATGGCATAAAAACCCTAAAAGATCTTTTCTCCAGGGCCACTATGAGTCTTCCTTCTTGGGATGACTTTTGGGTGCAGGTCCGGCTCATCCGCTCAGATCGTCAAACTTATGACTTGCTAGTTTTGGCCATTCCACTTAACCTCCTGCACAAGTTGGGAATTCAGTCAGTTAAACCTTGGTGGAAGGACTAGAAATGGTATCCTGTTACTCCCTTCACCAGTTACAAGCCCAAGCTTGGCTATTCTTGGCTTGTGCCCCATTTTCCCATGATTGATTCTCTCTACCAGCGATGGCATCTTTCCTCTTCCCAAAAGAATTGGAGCTGGCGATTTCACACTATTTGGGATTTTGTCACTGAGCCTAAGATTGCTCATTTTTCTTGGTGTTTTCTTTACTAGGGCTTACCTTTGGGAGCTCGATTTCAGCATTTGGGTGTTCTTGATCCTAAATGCCCTTTTTATGGTCATTTTGAGACAATCATGCACATTTTTTGGTACTGTCATCGTGCCCAGAATTATTGGATCTGGATGCACGACCTCTTTGATCCCTTTAGGCTTGAACCTTTTTCTTAGCATATGGCACTTCTTGGTGATCCTCCCAGAATGCCTTCCCAGTACACCTAGATATGGCATGCTTTCAGGCTAGAGATCTTGTTTACTTTATGGAAATAATGAAATGATGTTCTCTTTTCTCATAGTTCTCTGGATATTCATATCTAACTTTATGCTAAGGCATGTCTTTGTAACAATGTCATGATGCAGATTCAGGTGCAAGCAGACAAGGTGGCCTTAGAGGTCGCCCATTTACAGGAGATACTCCAGCACTAGGGCAATGCCCCTTGTATTATTTCTAAGATGCCTCCAAACTCTCTCTTAGCTAATCGTACGCTGTCCAAGGGCCACCATCGCAACTGGAGTTCCTTTGTCAGGCACTCCAGGACTCCACGCCAATGGCATCGCCACTCTGCCTCTCCTCCTCCTTGGAGGGATCCGGGTGTTGGCTAGCCTCCCCTACTTATTTCTATTGCTGCTACTATTTCTGTTCATCCCATGACTAGTATTCTTATGTGGCCTAATGCCACTTCTTGAAAAGTCCCTCGCCTAGTGTTTGCTATCTTGCCCAAGCAAGAGGAAGGAGAACTGGAGAAAGAAGATCTAGAAGATGGTTGGTCAGTTCCTGACCAAACCCCGGGGCCCAATGTTTGGGGCAACCCTGATGATAGAGATCCTCCTCCCTCTTCTACTATTTCCCTTGTAGCTTTAGGGTTCCTCTTTCTTTATGGTTTTTTAATATGAATAGTTGTATACTTCCGACCTTAGCTGTCGTGTGACTTGCGCGGGGTGACTTTTTCCTTGGACCCCTTTTTTTGTGAATACTGTACTTTAATATTAATATTAATAGAAAAGGCCTCTATTCATTAAAAAAAAAACTATGTATACAATACAATGCAAATATTTAACATAGGACATGTTACACAAATAAATGAGTCAAATGCACCTAAATCAAGTGTAGAATTTGGTATTTTCAAGAAAATATAACTAGTAGTCATCACATATGATCTGCAATTAGGAAATGACCAATATGGATCTCAAACTTTTTAAGGAAATAAACAAGTGTTCTTCATAGAGAGTGAGGAAAGACCATGAAGTAAAATGTTGTGGATTCTCCAACCTCATCATAACAGTTATCGACAATTTCTAACTCCTTAGAAATGACTTACTTTGATCTTTTATAGATACAAGGTAACCATTATGTCTTCCACCCATACCCTATTTTTTAAATAAAAAAATGGAGGCCTTCTTTTTCTTTTGTTTTATTTTGGTTTGGTTCCTTGTGCTCTTTTGTTTTCTCTTGTCCTTACTATTTTTCTTTTCCACTTGTTAGGGGTCAAGGTTTTGCTATTTGGAATTTTGAACTACAAACCCCCACCTCCCAATTCTCCTTTTGTATTTTCTTGTTCCTATTCAGGATTTCGACTTTGATGTTTCTCATTTCAACATTTTTAAATGAGGATCCCCAATCCTTGAACCTATCTTTCACCTCCCTTTAAATCCATGTTCGCATTGAACTCCAAATTAAGTAGGTATGGTGTATGAACCCCACTGGATAAACAACTACATCACTTCATGATCATTGATTTTTTCTTGACCTCTTCCTATCATTCATTTACGAAGGTGGATGAGACATTAAATTTATGGTAATATCAAGCATAAGGATAATCTAGAACCATTACACCATGCTTTCATCAATTAGTGTTTCTATCTTTGATTTTTGTGCTTCAAACAAAAGCCTAAACATTCATGAGTCAAAATTTGGTTTATCATGTTCTTGAAGCCGTATTAGATTTCTTAAGTGCTTAGTCAATTCCTAAGAGAGAATTATCATTTTTCTTCATCAACAAACCTCCAAAACCCTAGGTAAGTTTTATTTCTTCCTTCCTCCTTTCTTGTTTTGAATTTTTGTTTGTAGTTCCTTTTTCCCTTTTTTTTTATTGATTTTGGGTTTGGTTAGGTTTCTTTTTTTTTGTTTTCTCTTTTTTTAATTTTTCCCTAGTTTAGGATTTTATTTTATTTTAACAAAATGGCCCAAATTAAACAACATCCTACCTTGAAGCTTAATTGAGATGAATATGTTGTCTCTTGTTGTCTTGTTTTGACCAAGCCTCGAGGATGCCTCTTTTTCTTGCAATTTCTCTCTAGTTGATAGAAATTAAACCCTTTTTTGACTCCTATAAAATGCTCTAGACAAAAATTAATTAAGTTTGAGGCATCAATGATCAAATTTCTATCTTAAGGCCTTTACTTAACACACATAAGGAAAGTTAAAAAATTGACACCAAACCTCACAAGGCTCTCAAACTAACTAAGTCAATAAAACCAATCAAATTTTGACCTTCGATCCTCTTTCTTGAAAAATTAAAATTAGAGTACATGAGAAGAATAATCATTGTTGATGTGTGATATCCCACTTTGCAAAACATTAAATTTTAGTTGAGCTTCAATCCATGACTTTGCACAATTAAGAAGTTTTAAAACTTTGATGAAAAAGAGTAAATTGGATCCTCGATCCTCAAACTCCATAAGGTTCCTTCATAAAATTGGTTAAGTCAAAGCTAGTTGGCTCTTAACCATTAGGGTTCCCTATTAATGACTATCATTAAGCTATGAAATAAGAAAAGATGATCTTTAGGATTACCACTTACAGATTTCATTTTGTACAGGATAACAGTTATCACTAAACCCTGATTTGTACCCAACCAAACATGACCTTACTCAAGACTGGATTAAATGTCAATCCTCATCATTTTGGTTATCAATGTTCACTTAAAACCAAAAGGACTATCCATAAAATTTTATGTCTTACCCCCTTTTGTATTTACATAAACTATTTCATCTTCTAGATATCAATCGTTGGGTAAGTACACCAAGATGGTGTGCAAAAAATATGGTATAAGTGGCCACTTGTTTTTTGGGATCAAGTAAAATTGATCATGGAAGAGAAATTTGAGAGTTGTGCACTCAAAATTATAAGATTTGACAATAACAAGAATTGTGGTACTGTGAATCTAATTTATAATAAAGCTTTTTAAAAATGGATAAGATTAAGAAGGTCATGTGTGTGTATTTTGTGGTCTTGACCTTCAAACAACATCACTTCAATAAATCATTATATTAGAGGGTTAGTATCATGATAATCAAATCAAAATAACCAAAAAAATCCTCTAAAATTGACTTATTGCTTCCTATATTAAGAGAGTATGATCTATGTAAATATGCTCTTAGTTAGCATTGTGAGATCAGTGACTAGACAACTCCATAACATAAGATTCATGAGAGATTAAGATGCACTACTTGCATTCAATAATTTGAATCATTGCTATGATAGAATCATTAATCTAAGAAAACAATGAAACTAGCAATGAATCTAACAATGAATATAACAATGAAACTAGAAATTAAAAGCTAGTATCTAAGCATGCAATTTGATTTTAAGAATTGAAATCTAACATTTAATGAGCACATAATCTAGCATAAAAACAACATACTAATATTAATAAATCTAAACTTTAATATAAGCATTATACTATTCTTAAAAGGATTTATTAAGCATAGACAAGCTAACCAGACAAACAAGAAAACATAGACACAGTAAAGGCTCTTTGAGATTTAAATGAATTTGTTATTTTTTAAAAAATAGGCCCCGATGGTGTCAGTATTCCAATGGGTTTTAAATTGACCATCGAAATTCCAACAATTTTGGGTATACATAAAAAAAAAGTGAAGCGCCAAATCATTTTTATTTCGATTGACATAGAAAAGGAGTGGGAGAAAACAAGTGAAAGTTGAGCGCGAGAGAAGGTATGTGATTTCTTCATCTTTCAAGCATCTGGCATCATATTCGACAACAAATTTCAAATGCATTATATTTTATTTAATCATGAATGCTCTCTGAAATGACCGCATTCTACTGGTGTCATGCCCTAGCCAGTGCTTTATCTCTATTATTTGATGCTATTGGTGCTTGTGCTCAAGGATATCGATTCACTGTTTTGAAATGTTTGGATTCACTTTTGTTGATATTACTGGCACATTTAATGACACCATTGTATATTTCTAAGATGCTCATTGAAATGACTGCATTGTACTGGTGTCGCGCCCTAGCCCATGCTTTAACTCCATTTTTTGATGTTATTCCAGTGCTTGTGCTCAAGGATATCCATTTTTTAAAAATGTTGATTGTGGTTATCAAATGGACAACAACTTCTAGCTAGGCGCCATTTGTATTGATAGCTTAGGGCATCAAATGTATTATATCATTGATAGTTGAGACTTTGTTAAAAGGAAATAGGATAAAGAACAATTTTGATTTAGTGCTTTAACTCCATTATATGATGTTATTGGTGCTTGTGCTCAAGGATATCCATTTTTTTGAAATGTTGACTGTGGTTATCAAATGGACAGCCTGTGAGCTTCTGCCATTTGTATTGATAGCTTAGGGCATCAAATGTATTGTATCATTGATATTTGAGACTTTGTTAAAAACAAATAGGACAAAGAACAATTTTGATTTAGTTTCTCTATTTTGATCCCTAAGTGGCTTACAACCTTAGAGAAGTATATGCAAATTTACAGATGTAGTTACTGGATACATAGCAACTAATAATTCATAAGAAATCCATGCATCCAATTTTAATAGTAATTAATACAAAGAAATAGGGTCCTCGAATGGCCCAGTCATCTAGACCTTGACTGTCCCCTCAATCAGTGACCCTTCAAAACTGGGTTATCATGCAATTAGTGAGGGATCCTTCATTCTCTTGGTCTGCCCTGCATCCAAACATATTGGAAATACACAATAAAATGATAAAAAGCCTTTCACAATCCCCCTTCCCTCAAGGAACACTATCAACATCTAGACCTTGACTGTCCCCTCAACTAGTGACCCTTCAAAACTAGGTTATCATGCAATCAGTGAGTGATCCTTCATTCTCCTGGTCTGCCCTGCATCCAAACATATTGGAAATACACAATAAAATGATAACAAGTCTTTCAAAATCCCCCTTCCCTCGAGGAACACTATCAACATCTAGACCTTAACTGTCCCTTCAACCAGCGACCCTTCAAAACTGGGTTATCATACAATCAGTGAGTGATCCTTCATTCTCTTGGTCTACCCTGCATCCAAACATATTGGAAATACACAATATAATGATAAAAAGTCTTTCACAATCCCCCTTCCCTCAAGGAACACTATCAACATCCAGACCTTAACTGTCCCCTCAACTAGTGACCCTTCAAAACTGGGTTATCATGCAATCAGTGACTGATCCTTCATGAACTCCTATTCTGCCCTGCATCCAAACGTATTGGAAATACACAATACAATGATAAAAAGTCTTTTACAATCCCCCTTCCCTCAATGAACACTATCAACATCTGGACCTTGACTATCCCCTCAACCAGTGACCCTTCAAAACTGGGTTATCATGCAATCAGTGAGTGATCCTGCATTCTCCTGGTCTGCCCTGCATCCAAACATATTGGAAATACACAATACAATGATAACAAGTCTTTCACAATCTCCCTTCCCTCAAGGAACACTATCAATAAGTGATCCTTATTCTTATCAGCCATATCCAATGTTTCATTGAAGTCACAACCAAGAATTAAGGTCACCTTACCCATACCATTCATGGATTCTAAAATGTTGTTCCAAACTCTTGAAATTTTTTATGTTGCTTCTTGTTGCCCCTCCCTGATTAAGACCCCCCTCATCCTCAACATGGTCTTCATCACCTATAGTCTCAATTTCATGGATAAGGGACATGTAAATATCTTTAAATACTTCTTCTACCATAATGTCCTCCAGCCCCATCTTCTTGATCTTACTTGCTAAAGCAGATGAATCCACACACAATAACCCAAAATGAAGGGTTTTGTATCCTTTAATGAATCTCAGTCACTGGTAACGCATGGAAAGTCAAACCAATAGTCTCCAAAGCATTCAATAAGTGAATATGAATGTTTGAAAACTTTCCTCTCAACTTCCCCAACCACTCCTAATCGGTCAGAGGGATATTTCTAGAATCTCCACTATTCCTATCCTTACCAACAATTCTTAAACATACTTTATCTGATATGATAATAACATGCTAAACTAAACCAATGGCATGTTCTTCGTGTGGTACAAGGAATATTTGGCTATCAAATCTTCCTTCGTGCAAGCTGAGCGCGAGAGAAGGTATGTGATTTCTTCATCTTTGATTGGTATCTTTGACAGGCAACGTCTTTCGAGCCTCTAACATCATATTCGACCATAAATTTCAAATGCATTGCATTTTATTTGATCATGAATGCTCACTTAAATGACCACATTCTACTGGTGTTGTGCCCTAGCCCATGCTTTATCTCCATTATTTGATGTTATTGGTGCTTGTGCTCAAGGATATCGATTCACTGTTTTGAAATGTTTGGATTCACGTTTGTTGATATTACAATTCATCATATCAGATAAAGTATGTTTAAGAATTTTTAGTGTCTAAACACTCAACTAATCACTCTAATCGATTAGGAGTGGTTGGGGAAGTTGAGAGGAAAGTTTTCAAACATTCATATTCACTTATTGAATGCTTTGGAGACCACTGGTTTGACTGTCCATGCGTTAATGTTTAGAAGAGATCAATAAAGTATTTAAAGACATTCTTACATGTTTGTAGAGGTTTGAGAGGCACTTATCATGATTGTACCCTCACAAACAGAGACATAGACTGGTTTTACTAAGTTTCCTTTCTCTATTTTGAGGTTTCCCTTCTCTACCGCAGGGGTACAATCAAAGGGTTCATTGAAAAAATGATCCTTTGAATGGTTAATATAAATATGAATGATTTGATATAGCATATTTCTCATTTTACTTGAAGTTTGGAATAGCTTGTGCAAGGGTGAAAGTACTTTTGATCATTTTGGTCATGACTGTTCCTATACACAGTCAAGAAATGTAATTGTCTAATGATTATATGTAATGTTGAATGGATTAAATGCTTTATTCTTGGTAGAAGTGAATGGAATGAATAGTGTTGGTGTTAGGTTTCATTTATTATTGAATTCAATGGTTTCCAAGATGTGTTGAGGAGTTTGCTCCTTGTTTAATGTTAACTGTTCCTACACAATCCACTCATACAACAATGAAATGCTATGTGATTGACAATTTATACAACTGGTCCTTTGGCGTGTATTAAACATAATAGAATTTTCAGCATATTATTATCATTCTATTTCTTTGTTGTAAACATGCCATTGGTTCAGTTTTGTAAAAAAAAATCGTGTTAATTTTTTTTTTCTATTTTTTCCATTTGATAACCATAGTCAACATTTCAAAATAGTGAATAACATCAAATAATGGAGATAAAGCATGGGCTAGGGCACAACACCAGTAGATTAAAACAAATAGAATGATAATTATATGTTGAAAATTCTATTATGTTTAATACATGCCAAAGGACCAGTCCCAACAATTCTTAAACAAAAACATACTTTATTTTGTTTAAGAATTGTTGGGAGTATTTTTCAAACATTCATATTCACTTATTGAATGCTTTGTAGACTAGTGGTTTGACTTATTCACTTATTCACTTATTAAAATGTAGTTTTGATTTGGTTAATGTTTAGAAGAGATCAATAAAGTATTTAAATACAATCTTAAATGTTTGGAGAGGTTTGAGAGGCACTTATCATGACTATTTAGACCATCAGTATACCAATATATGACCATCCAAATCATAAAAATGCCTCACCCTTAGGGCCAAACTCTCACTGATGCTCCCTATCTATCAATTCCCTTAAGGAACACACTGTTCCAGCCAGTGTTCTCTTTACTTTCTCAAATATCTGCAAGTCAAGAACATTAGAGTTGTATAATACTTTTTTAGTATCCTCTTTCCATGGGTCCTAGGCCTTCGGGTCCATGGAAAGGAAAATGATTACAAAATACTCTTCAAAACAAAGGAAAAAATTAGCAAATTTAGTCTAACTCACTGTAGATGAAGGAATAGTCATGCTAATAGTTCCTCTAAGTCTTCCAAAACATTTATTGAACTCCCCTAAAGTCCTATTGGATCCCCAAATTGCTTAATCCAATCAACTTACATTAGGATCATGAGAAACTTCAAAGGATTAAAAACATTACTTGGAACAGTCACTGGTTTTACTAGTCAAAACGTAAGGAACAAAATTTTAAAGTGCTCACAATACATTCAATGATGAAATGAATGCTTGGAGATTGCTTACTATTCCATCCTTTAATTTAGAAACCAAAACAATAAGTAAATAAGCCTTTCAACAATGCATAACACAATGGACTTGTATATTTAAACTTCTATTTTTATTGAATCTCTGTTCCTATTGTACACTCCAGGCTTAAGTATGTTGTACAATGACTTCCAAAGGTTACATATAACTCCATCACAACTTCCCCAACCATGAAGAACATAGGTGAAGAACTTGATGATTTCATGTTTTAATCTTTAAGAACTTGATCATGAACATAGGTTTTAATGAAATATCAATTTGATTTGCAAATTTTGTGTTCTTTACAAATTTGAAAGGCTCTAATACTTACTAGGGCGAATGTGGATGTGCAACCTTATGCTTTTCCTACTAAGTCTCTATTTGTTGGTCATATTGATTATAAGTTCTTGACATATATCACAAATGTTGCTAATTAAGGTTGGTGGAATGATTACGCCTATCCTGAAAAAAGACTGTCAAATCATCATGATTTCAAATCAATTACCTATCGGTGTATCCCTTGTGAGGGAGAGAAACCAAACACATAAACAACATGCACATAAACATGGCAGTTGAAAAAATTAAATGGAATATGCCAAGAAGTACCAAATGATGAATGCTCAATTGTTGTAATGGCAAAGCATCAGAATCATCCATTTCTAGAACTTGATTTTCTAGTCTAAATGATTTTTCTATAGTTGTAATGATTTTTCTAGAACTTGATTTTCTAGTCTTAATGATTTTTCTATAGTCCTAATGATTTTTCTATAGTCTTAATGTTTTTTCTTTCGTCCTAATGTTTGTTGCTCTTGATAAATTAGGCCTTGTATTTGAATTTTTGTTCACTGCTTTATTTCAACTTGATATTTCATTCATTTTTCATATACATAGAGACTACACATGCTGATAAAAAAATGAGCTATTTGATTTAGGTTAACTATTCATGATTGTAAATAGTCAATATTTCTGATGGTACTCCTTGGTGTATTCCATTTTAAAATAATCACGTTTCTATGGCTATGATAAATGTCCCTTTGTGTTGAGAAAATTAGAGTTGAAAAAATGGTTGCAAACAAATCATCCTTCTTCCACCAACATTCTAGTCAATGTACAAGTAATGAGTCATTCCATTCAAGAAAGACCATGTCTAACAATATCAACCCATAACAAAATAAGGAGTATGCAAAATTTAGTGATTTTATCTTCCATTAGAGCCACTTCATATGCATAGGTGATGAGCATGCATATTTTCCTAAGCGCTATTGGGAGCTTACCCAACAACACATGTACTATTGTGAAAATCACCATAAATCTATTTGATGTTGGGTCTAGCTCCCAACATTGCTTGGTCAAATATGCATGTTTTTCACCTATGCATATACCTTCTATGATCAACACTTATATGCACAGGTGATGAACATTCAGATTTTCCTAAGCTTTGATGAACATTCAGAGTCACGAGTCTTAAGATTTTACTTAATATAGCCAAGCTTCATTCAATGGTACATTCAAACATGAAACAAACCATTCTTAAACCAGATTAAACTAGTAAACCAAAGGACATACTGATTATAAGTAAACTAGTAAACCAAAGGACATTCTTTTACTACTAAGTCTCTGTTTGTTGGGCATACTGATTATAAGTACTTGACATATATTACAAATGTTGCTAATTAAGGTTGGCGGGATGATTACACCGATCCTAAAAAAAGACTATCAAATTATTATGCTTTCAAATCAATTACCTATCAACGTATCCCTTGCGAGGGAGAGAAGCCAAACACATAAAGAACATGCACATAAACACAATAGCTGAAAAACTTAAATGGAATACACCAAGAAGTACCAAATGATGAATGCTCAATTGTTGTAATGGAAAAGCATCAGAACCGTCCATTTCTAGAACTTGATTTTCTAGTCTAAATGATTTTTCTATAGTCGTAATGATTTTTCTAGAACTTGATTTTCTAGTCTTAATGATTTTTTTATAGTCCTAATGATTTTTGTATAGTCTTAATGATTTTTCTTTCATCCTAATGTTTGTTTCTCTTGATAAATTAGGCCTTGAATTTGAATTTTTGTTCACTATTTTATTTCAGCTTGATATTTCATTCATTTTTCATATACATAGAGACTACACATACTGATAAAAAAATGAGTTGTTTGATTTAGGTTAACTATTCATGATTGTAAATGGTCAATATTTCTGATGGTATCTTTGGTGTATTTCATTTTAAAATAATCATGTTTCTATGGCTATGATAAATGTCCCTTTGTGTTGAGAAAATTAGAGTTGAAAAAATGGTTGTTCAGTGTCTGTGTATCTGTAGGTTGCAAACAAATCATCCTTCTTCCACCAATATTCTAGTCAATGTACAAGTAACAAGTAATTCCATTCAAAAAAGACCATGTCTGACAATATCAACCCAAAACAAAATGAGTATGCAAAATTTAGTGATTGTATCTACCATTAGAGCCACTTCATATGCACAAGTGATGAACATGCATATTTTCCTGAGCACTACTAGGAGCTTATCCAACAACACATGTACTATTGTGAAAATTACCAAAAATCTATTTGCTGCTGGGTCTAGCTCCCAGTATTGCTTGGTCAAATATGCATGTTTTTCACCTGTGCATATACCTTCTATGATCAAATCTTATATGCATAGGTGATGAACATTCATATTTTCCTAAGCAATACTTTGAGCTTTCCTCCAACACGTACTATTGTGAAAATTATCACAAGTCCATTTGTTGGAGGAAATCTCATAGTAGACATGTTTGGAGGTCTGAAGGAAATAAGAGAATTTGAAGAGTCACGAGTCTTAAGATTGTACTTAATATAGCCAAGCTTCATTCAATGGTACATTCAAACATGAAACAAACCATTCTTAAACCAGATTAAACTAGTAAACCAAAGGACATACTGATTATAAGTAAACTAGTAAACCAAAGGACATGCTTTTACTACTAAGTCTCTGTTTGTTGGGCATACTGATTATAAGTACTTGACATATATCACAAATGTTGCTAGTTAAGGTTGGCGGGATGATTATGCCTATCTTGGAAAAAGACTGTCAAATCATTATGCTTTCAGATCAATTACCTATTGACGTATCCCTTGCGAGGGAGAGAAGCCAAACACATAAAGAACATGCACATAAACACAACAGCTGAAAAAAATAAATGGAATACACCAAGAAGTACCAAATGATGAATGCTCAATTGTTGTAATGGAAAAGCATTAGAACCATCCATTTCTAGAACTTGATTTTCTAGTCTAAATGATTTTTCTATAGTCATAATGATTTTTCTAGAACTTGATTTTCTAGTCTTAATGATTTTTCTATAGTCCTAATAATTTTTCTATAGTCTTAATGATTTTTCTTTCATCCTAATGTTCATTTCTCTTGATAAATTAGGCCTTGAATTTGAATTTTTGCTCACTGTTTTATTTTAGCTTGATATTTCATTCATTTTTCATATACACAAAGACTACACATGCTGATAAAAAAAATGAGCTATTTGATTATTCACTGTTCATGATTGTAAATGGTCAATATTTCTGATGGTACTCCTTGGTGTATTCCATTTAACAATAATCATATTTCTAAGACTATGATAAATGTCCCTCTGTGGGCCTATGAACTATGGGCTTCGTTCCATGTTTTCTTTCATTCTTGCATTTGAAATGTTAAATATGGGCTACATATAGAGGTATTATGTTTATCATTTTTGGTGATTATTTAATTGCAATATTTTATTTTTATTTGTTTTTCTTTGTTTTATTGTTGTTTCATTTCCATTTCTACAATATGGACATGTAGTTTTTCTTTGAGCACTATGCTTTATGTTGTGGGCTACAAGGCAGAGCCATTAGGCCTCTATGACAGTTTGAAGCTATTTACCCTATTAATACCCTTGGTATTTTGGACCACCCCTTGGAGGACAAGAATACCATAGAGATGCTCAATATTATTACCTTGGCTCATTTGAAGGTGGTTGTTTTGTTTTTCCTTGATGATTTGGGGTCTTGTGGTTATAGTATTGCGCAACAGGAAGCTATGTTTCACAACATAAAACCTATGTTTTCCAATAAGCCTCTTATTGTATTTTGTAATACTATTGATTTGCAACCACTAGAGACTACTCTACAAGCTTGAAGAAGCAGTATATTTTGGAAAATGAAGAGTGGAAAGAAGATGATATTCCTGAGATCATGGATGGACACAATGTTGCAGACTTTATTGATCCAAATATCTTGCAAAGGCTTGAAGAATTGGAGAGGGACGAAGGGCTTAGGATGGAAGCTGAGGTTGAAGAGGATGATGAGATGGGGGAAGTGGAGTTGAATCTTGATGAAAAGGAAGCTCTGGCTGCAATTAGGAAGAAGAAGAAGATTCTTATCGTCGAACACAGATTGAAGAGTACTGCTAGCATGGGAAGACATATTTCTAGCCTGGGCTTAGATCCTTCGACATATTTTTCTTGGGAAACTAATTTCTCATCTATCATATACTTCATTGTTATGAAGCTAATTGCCATAGGATCCAGGTCCAGGCTAGAAATGTGTCTTCTCAAGCACATCAAAAACATGCACATAAACACGATAGCTGAGAAACATAAATGTAGATATCACAACAGTTGAGAAACATAAATGTAGGCATCATGGTCACAATTTTTTGGAGACAACATAATTGAGTGGTATACCTAGATGATGCAAAGCAATGTTCTAGAGGAGTAGTGGTTGCTTTGCATCATCTGGGTATACGCTTTGCATCATCTGGGTATACCACTCAATTATGTTGTCTCCAAAAAATTGTGACCATGATGCCTACATTTATGTTTCTTAGCTATTGTGTCCCAAGACCCCCTATGACCCTTTACAACCCTTTACGACCCCTAAGAATACACATCTTAGAGGTCTTAAAATGTCGTAAAGGGTCATAAGAGGCTTGTAGGAGGGGCTGGATGAGCTTCCACCTTGACGTGGTGTGCCCTGTTAAGTAGAGAATGTTAAACTATTCTCAAAACAAAGAGAAGCTCAATAATTTAAGGTCTCAGTCCACAGAGATGGTGAAAAATGATGGGAATCAATGATGGAGAGTTTTTAGATACTGAGAAGACGTATATGCAGTGGAGGCCAGAAGGGATTTTTGTGGAGATTTGCTAGATGTGGAGATTTTCTAGAGAGGGTTTCAAGATTGAGTACCACTGTAGAGATGATGATTTAGTACTACATTTATAAAACCTTCACAAATATCCCTTTTTTTGCCTCCACTCATACCTCTTCTTGGAATCTAGAAACTTTGGATATTGTTTCTCATCCATGCATGAAATGTGCTAGTGATCATATAAAATTACTTTTGCGAGACTGGGATCAATTATGAGAAGGTAAACAACAAGATAATTTTATTGTATCTTTCATTTCTTTTATCCATTCATATTTTCTGTCTTCTCTTATATTGGATATTGTGCAGTGTACATAAAGGCAAGGCAGTGATTATTCTCAACGATCGACAGGTATAAATCTTCCAGCCCTTACCCAGTAGCTAGGACTAAAGATAATAGAGATCAAGAGACCATCATAGTTGGTTTCCTTCCTTGGTCCATATACTGACAAAACATTTTACATTTCATGAGCTCATCAAATGCGGTGATTTGAAAGAATTTAATGGATGATATTTTCATGTATAACGTACATTATTTTAGTTTGACACTAAATGAATTTATCTACTTCGTGCACTTGTAGACATTGAGCACAACCATAAAGAAGCATCCCCTCTCGTGTCTTGAGTAATGTAGGCCATGGGAGGAGATGCTTCTTTATTGCTGTGTTTGATGTCTACAAGTGTGCGGAGTCGATAAATTCATGCAATATCAACTTAATAATATACGTTATCATGAAAATATTCTATTAAATTCTTTCAAATCTCCTCATTTGATGAGCTAACAAAATGTAAAATATTTTGTCAGTATATGAACCAAAGATGGAGACCAACTATGATGGTCTCTTGAGCTTTGTTTTCTTTACTATGCTCATCCGTTGCTTTATCAACAAGTAGTAAAGCATTTTTGACAAACGCACTATACGTCCGACGGATTGTCCTATTGGTAGTATATTACAGACTATCAAATATCCAACAGGGTTCGATAGATATGTGTGACGGAACTTCTATACCTCTGACGAATTGTCCTATCGGAATATATTGCATATCTGTCACCTTTCTGACTAACCAAATGTCATAAAAATCAATTTTCAATAGATCAGCCCATAGTAAAATTGCTATTTATGTGCCCAATTTCGATGGGTAATGATGTCAGAATACCAACGGTTATCACTTCCATCACCATTTCCAATGCAAAAACACTGACGGACACATGTGTCAAAATTATGACAAATAGGCATTGCAAATCTGACACATGGCCATCAGAATTTGGCCTCAAATGTACTAGTGTATAAATAAAATATATTTGGGTATGCTTTTCAAGGAAGTTACTTGCCAATGGCAACTTGGGACCCCTCACAAGTAGGAGGTCCTGAGTTCCACTCCCACCCCCTACACTAACAAGTCATAATAGAGAGAGAGAGAGAGAGGGTAGGAGTAGGTAGTTAGTTCTATTTAATTTTTATATTTTATTTATTTCTTTTATTCACTTTGTATTTATTTAAAGCCACAATATGCATCAAAATACATAGAATCATGATCACCACTAATACACTCATGAACATAACTACATATATATCAATAATTGAATATATACAAGTATGCATATATATGTGCACCCATATATACATAATTTGTACATATGATTAACACATGGAGAGAGAAAATAAACATTATAATCCTACACATCTCATAACCATATAAATGAGACCGACATCAAGGGATACATAAAACAAGGTGTGTACACGAAAATGTGACACTTCTGTGAGTCTTTGCATGTGAGGAAACCCAAGAATGAGCCCTCACAAGTCGACCCACAGCTCTCTATCCAAGTATGTGCAGGGATTGATATTATGAGGCCCTCAGATTGACCTAGTCAACCCATGCAAGTACACCCCAGAATGAGAGATTCGCAGATGAAATAGCAAGAATGCTAATCTCTGTTGAATCTTGTTATTGCAATGCAAAAAATAAAAACTAATCTAAATGATTGCAAAATGCAAGAAATAAACTAGTTTATTCAAATGAAATATATCTATATGCAAATCAAACTAAGATGCAATATTAAGCTATATGCTATTAAACTAAAATGCTTATAAAATCAAACTAATATGCAATCTCAAAATGATAAAACTCAAGAAAATCTGTAGCATAAGTATGATGTGAGAATTCGGGGATCCTTAATTGAGAGCGAGAGGGCTCCTTTTATAGGCACAAGTGAAATTGAAGGCAAATCTAGAAGCAATGTGGGATAAATGGAAAAGAGGAAACAAATTTCATTTTTAGAAGGTTTGTAGGAAATGGAATTTTTATTTTATTTCTTTTATTAATCAATTTGTTTCTTTCTTTATCACAAGAGATCTTGAGAGAATAATTTATTTATTTAATTTAAAAGAATAATATCTTCTCCTAATTAAATAAAATAAAATAATATAATTTAAAGATAAATATTAATGAAATAAAATAAAACCATTTAATTAAAAATGAATTTTAATTAAATAACCTTATTTCATTTAAGGAATATTTATTTCAAATAAATAATTTTATTTTATTTATTTAAAAGAGATTTATTTTTCTTAATTGTTTAAATAAAATTAATGAAATATTCAAACCTTAGGAAGAATTGAGATATTTGAAATGGTTACGATTTGATCAAAGAATTTGATTTGAATATGGCAAAGCATTGATTTGGGAATTGATATTTGACAAATTGAATAAATGGGGCCCAAAGTCTAGGCAACCATTTTAGGGTGCATACATTTGCCCCTCTTTGACTAATGTGAGGTCGACTCGAGATCACATGCAGTCAAAGAATGGAATTGAAGTGTGAGATCGATTTGGGATCACAAAACAACCCAGATGTGTGTTCGACGGATGGGAACACATCAGGACATAGATAAACAGATTGAAAAAGACAAGGCCAACACCTGTGAATAGGTAATTGTCAAGTCTCAAATAAGAGATAAGAATCTCAAGCAAGGTTGCCCCAAGAGAAGCAATTGACAAATTTGATAAAGTCAAATCAAGGATTGAAGTTTGGTAGGTATTGCCCCCTCGTGATCAAAATCGAAATGAGATAGAGGAGAAACAATAAATTGATAAATTTGATCAAATTGAACTAAACATAAGGTTCTTGACATAAGATGAAAGGTAAGAAAAAATCATAGAACTAAGGTAGATCAGCAAGAAAGATTATGCCCCAAGGTTGAATTAGAAGAAAAGAAGTGGGGTGAAAGTGAATGGAAGATAGAAGTTTGGAAGAAATGGAAAGAAATGGAGAGAAGAAAGAGAATTTGCCTCAAGAAAGAGGATGCATCAAAATCAATCAACTCTTTAAGATAGGGAATTTCGATTGAGATCACGAAAGAATATAAGGAAATGAAGATCAAATCGTGACCACAGTTGATTGAAAGTCCACAAGAAAGATGAAGGAAACCCTCTCAAACTCATAATGCAGCCTAAAAGTGCAAATTGAACATGAAGTCTAAATAATGCAAGCTACATGAAAATGCAAAGGTGTACTTACAATAGGGTAACATAGGATTGTTGTGTTCATCATTCATTAGAGAATGTAAAAGAACTTATTTTCATCATAGGGCCGTTATTACCGGATATCGGACAATCACACAATCAACACTAGTAAAAAATGCAACTATGAAGATATGAATGTGATTTATATCAGATTGGAATGTGGAAAGATTCTAACATGAGCATCAAAGACATAAAGGTCAAGATGACGGCAATGTTAGCTTACCCAATTTAATGTAGCAAAACCATGCTCGCATCAAGGCATAAACGTCGGGATGACCATGAGAATGGTTGTGCAAAAAACAATCAAGGATGATGCCTTAAATCTCCCAAGTGTGTCAAGGAGACAACAAGAGACACATAAGAGATTCAAGACAACACCCACAAGCAGAAAGCAAATAAAACATGCCCCATACCCCAAGTCTTCTAGTGATGCATGCATCATGGAGAGACTTATTAGACAAGGACACTCAACAAAAATCAATAGCAGTCAGCACACAAAGAAAATATCATGACATATCTCAAGCATTAAGTGTTGCGGTTAAAAATTTTAAGTTTGTAAACTGATACTGAGTTTCGAGGATAAGGATCGAATGCTTGCTAGCAGGTAAGATCACATGACCAAACTGGATAAGACCTAATTGATAAGTGTTGAAAAACACTCGATGTTGGGGGTTGTGTTGAAAAACACAATTGGGTCGGTGTTGAAAAACACCGTTTGCGAGGTGTCCTAAAGAAAAGCATATCCAAGAGACCAAAGCTAACACATTGATGCCCCCTAGACAAAGACAAAGACCAATTCTAAACCAAGGCAACAAGGACAAGGCATGATGGAGAAAGGCTAAGTGTCGAGGATGCATGCTAAGAAATAGGGGTGCAAAGGCCTCAAGTAGCACCCGTTTCCAGGTTTTCACCACTAGAATTTTTTTCAGGACTTTTTATAATTTTTTTTGTATTTTTGCTACCAAGGTGCCTATTTCCAGGTTTTCACCAAGGCACTTTTTCTATTTTATTTTTTTTTGAATTTTTTGATTTTTTGATTTTTTTGGTATTTTTGGAATATATAATTTTTTTGAGATACATCAAAGTGCCTATTGCTAGGTTTTCACTAAGATGATAATTTTTTCAGGACATTTTCTGATTTTTAGAATTTTTTCAGCATCATATATGAATTTTTTTGGAATTTTTTTCAGGATCAATAAGTATGTACAAAAGATGTCCCCAGATAGAATGGGCATCAAGGATAGAACTTCTTCAGGTGCAAAACATTGATAGGCTTAGGGAGCTGCTCCCCCTTTTCAGTGGATAGTAGATAGGCACCTGTACCAAAATCTGCTGTGATAATGTAGGGTCCAAGCCAATTAGGTTCAAATTTTCCCTTTTGTTCTCTATTTTGTTGGTTCTTAGGATTCTCTCGCAGGACAAGATCGCCTACTTTGAATTCTCTAGGGCGAACCTTTTTGTTGAATGCCTTGGACATCTGCTTTTGGTAGACCCTCATATGATCAAATGATGCTTTACGCTTTTCATCCAGAAGTTCCAATTCTTGTAATCTCATGGCGCGATAGTCTTCATCTGTAACTAGACCTTTGAGAGAGACTCTAAGTGACGGAATCTCAACCTCTAAAGGTAACACCGCTTCAGCGCCGTATGTGAGGGCAAAAGGAGTAGCCCTAGTTGGAGTACGAATACTCATTCTATAGGCCCACAAGGCTGGGTTTATCTGTAGGTGCCAATCTCTACCATTCTCATGAACTGTTCTGTGTAAAATCTTGAGAATGGTTTTATTTGAAGCCTCTGCCTGACCATTTCCTTGTGGGAAGTAAATGGAGGACCAATGTTGCTTTATCTGAAATCTTTGGCAGAGTTGTGTAAGGTCCTTTTTTTTGAACTGACCTCCATTGTCAGTGATGATCTCAGATGGTACTCCATATCGACAGATGATATGGTTTAAAATGAATAAAGAGATTGTCTTGCCGGAGGCAACAAAAAGTGGAACAACCTCTACCCATTTTGTGAAGTAGTCAGTAGCAGTGATAATGAACTTGTGTCCACCTGATGAGTTGGGATGAATCTGCCCAACAAGGTCAAAGGCCCATCACTGAAATGGCCAGTGAGATATAGAAGGAATTAGCTCCCTACCTGGAGCATGTATCAAGTGTCCATGTTTTTGACATTTTTCACAAGACTTGGCAAAAGCTACCATATCTATTTGCATCGTAGGCCAATAGTACCCTGCCCTAAGCAACCTTCTAGCCATGGAAAGACCATTAGAATGTCCCCCACATATGCCCTCGTGGATGTCAACTAGCGCTTGATCAGATTCCTCCTTTTCTAAGCACCTAAGAAGTGTTCCATCTAGACCCCTCCTGTACAAATCACCAGAGATGAGGGAATGGCGAGAGGCGTTACGGACAAGGTTTCTTCTTTCAGATCGGTTAAATGTGTTGGGGATGATTCCATCACGGAGATATGAGTAAATAGCACCATAGCGAGAGGATTCATGATTGACAAGGGTGCAAATGACATGGTTTTCGGGTGAGTCAAATATGGGATGACGTAGCTCTTCCACCAAGAATTCATATCTGGACTCATGTTCTTCTAATTGGAGAAGCGAAGCAAGGGTGGCCATAGCATCAGCTACTTTGTTCTCAGCCCTAGGGATTTGCTAAAAAGTGACAAAAGTAAAATACCGTCTTAATGAATCAACCATTTTTTTGTAAGTTATCAACTTGTCATCTTTTGTTTGATATTGCTCATTGACTTGATTAATGATCAAATGAGAATCCCTGTAGATATGTAGTTCTATGATATTCCACTCTATAGCCATTTTTAGTCCATTTGTTAAAGCCTCATACTCGGCTATGTTGTTTGTGCATGGGAAGAGTAACTTGTAAGATTTGGGAATAGTGTACCCATGTGGAGAGACAAACAACACACCAGCTCCAGAACCGTTTTGCATGTAGGAACCATCAAAGAATAGTTTCCAGGATCTCTCAGTCATGTACATAAGATGTTCATCTGGGAAATTGACTTGAATGGACATATTATCTTGAATTGGGAAATTAGCCAGTTGATCTACAATAGCCTGGCCTTTGATTGCCTTGCGCTCAATATACACTATGTCAAATTCAGAAAGAATCATCATCCATTTAGCAAGTCTACCCGTGAGAGCAGCTTTACCGAGCAAGTATTTGAGAGGATCAATTTTTGCTATGAGGTGTATGGTGTGCGCAAGCATATAGTGTCACAATTTTTGAGAAGCAAATATTACTGCAAGGCAAGCTTTTTCAATACTACTATAATTGACCTCATAAGCAACAAGAGTGCGGCTAATATAATATATGGCCCTTTCTTTCCCTTGTTCATCTAATTGAGCCAACAATGCCCCCAGTGAAGACTCAGTAGTTGAGACATACAAAATAAGAGGTTTTCCTGGAATGGGAGGCATTAAAATGGGAGGACTTTCCAACTATTCCTTAATTTGATCCATGCTTTTCTGGCAATCCTCATTCTAGACACATTGAACACCTTTATGCAAGTTTTTGTTAAAGGGTTGCGCTCTATCTGCCAATTGTGAAATAAACCTCTGTATGGATTGAAGGCGTCCTTGAAGACTCCTCATTTGACTAATATTTTTGGGAGGTGGCATGTCTATAATGGCTTGGACCTTTTCGGGGTCCACTTCTATCCCTTTGGCTGAAATGATGAATCCCAATAATTTTCCAGAAGTAACACCGAATGCACACTTTTTTGGGTTTAATCTTAGTTGAAATTGTTCCATGCAATCTAGAATTACTTCTAAATCAGCCAAATGTGTTCCTCTTTTCTTAGACTTAGCGAGGGTGTCATCCACATAATCTTCCATATTCTTATGCATCATGTCATGGAAGATGGTTGTCATAGCTCTTTGGTAAGTAGCTCCTGCATTTTTCAATCCAAAGGGCATGACATTCCAACAATAAGTACCCCATGCGCATGTGAATGCAGTCTTTTCTTGATCCTCAGGAGCAATCTTGATTTGATTATACCTAGAAAAACCATCCATCAAGGAATAGATCTCATATCCCGCCGTCATGTCCACTATCATGTCTATGTTAGGAAGTGGAAAATCATCCTTTGGGCATGCTCTGTTAAGATCTCTAAAATTTGTGTAGATTCGGATGGATTTATCATGTTTAGAAATAGGTACAATGTTGGAAATCTAGTCAGCATAGTCTATGGCTCTAATGAATCCTGCACCAAGGAGCTTTTCTAATTCAACTTTCACTAAAAGAGCTATATGAGGGTGCATTTTTCTCAACTTTTGTTTGACTGGTTTCACACCTGGAGTTATGGACAAATGATGCATAATGAGATTAGTGTCCAACCCTGGCATGTCGGAATATGTCCACAAAATTAATTTTCTTCTTTTGGAGGAACTCAGTGTAGGCTTTCTTTTCTTGAGGTGATAAAGATTTAGCCAAGTGTACAATTTTTGGAGCTGCTTCTGTACCCAAATTAACAGCTTCTGTAGATTCAACCAATACTGATGATCTATCCTGAAAATAGCTTGGGAGACTATCAAGTACCTCATCTGTAGGTGCCTCAGAGAGGTTTTCACCTTTGGATACATCTTTTTTTGTTACTTTTTTTGGTTCTGACACCGCCACACAGTGGTTTTCGCCATCAAAACTCTTATTTTTCTTTTCTTTTCTTTTGATCTTGTGACTAAGGTACTTGATGTCAGGTTCTGTCATACTGGTAGCTGGTTCACTGGTGGAAGAGACTACAGGTTCAATGGCATTTAGATAGCAGGTGATCTCATAGTCATTGTGAAATGTCAAGAGTTGAGGCTCTTGATAACGTTGAGACCAATCAATAAGGTTGGGGTCAATAAGGGGTAGGTTAATGACTGATTCAATATTAAGGATATAGGTGGTGTCATCTCTGGTGACCATAGACTTGGAGTCTATCAAGTATCCCTCTAAGGTGTCTAAATCAGAATTTACCCTATCGAGCAAAGAATCATCTACTAATGCGACATGTGGGTTCCAATCTTCTAATCTGACACATGACTCATCAGCTACATTAGGTTGAGAACTATAGGTATGGACAACATCCATATCCAAGTCAATTGTTGTGTCTGAGAATGAATCCCATTCAAACTCATGAGAGTCTATTTCTGAATTAGTGTTGGGGCCTCGTGATGTAGAAGCCTCAAGATTTGGAAGAGTTTCCTCTCCTCTAGCAATGTGCTCAATCACAAAATTATTTGAATTATCACCATCTGTTGCAACTGGGATGGAGACACTATCCATAGTCAATCTCGCATTCATATAGTCACTATCTATCGCAGCTAGGATAGGAGGACTGTCAATTGTTAAATCTCTGGAATCTCCCCAAAGGAGATTTGTTGAAGGTACCCAATCATCTGTCATGTCTTGTTGATTTGTCAAATCTGGTACATATTCTGTGTCATCTTCACTATCCTGCCTATCAGGAAAGGGGATAGTGTACTTGTTATTCTTCATAAAGCCTAGGCCAACCGTTTTCTTAGACTTACATCCAAAAAGATCATGATTAAGTGGTTCGGCTCTAGCATCTAACCTATGACTAAGAGGGCCATATCCTGGATAACCCATCTTCTTGACAAAAGTATATCCTCTCCCATAGGACTTAGGAGAGGGGGAGAAATTTTCATTGTGCTAGTACTTCTCCTCTTTGTATATCCAATCTCGAATAGCTACTTCCTCTTTTTCATCTTGTATTGGTATTGAGGATTCCACAAACTTGTCAAATAGTATCATTGCCGAAGAAGACGGTTTCATCTCCTATGAAGGTTTTCCATAGGACCTAGGGGAAATAGGTATCTTTGCAAAAGAGTCAAGTTGATACCCCCCCATGCCAAGGTCTATTGATTTAAACTTGTCTTGACAGTCTGCTAAAGTTTCTTGATAATCCTCTGCTTCTCGATTAAGAGGGACATGAACATTGGCTGAGATTGAATTGACTGATAAGGTGTTATCCCCTGGTATGCAAATTTCTACTCCATTGTAGGGGAACTTAACACACTGGTGGTAGGTAGATGGCACCGCTTGCATGTCATGAATCCATGGTCTACCCAGTAAAATGTTGTATGCAAGGGGTCCAGTATCAACAATTTGAAACAAGATATCTTTTTCAACTGGGCCAATCCTGACAGGAAGGACAGCCAACCCCTTAGAACTTCATTCTGCCTCATCATAGGCCTTTATAATGATCTTCTTTTTAGTGTCGATCACTTCCTCTGAATAGCCCAAAGTTTTTAACAAACTTAAAGTACAAATATTTAGCCCAGCACCCCCATCTATCAACACGCACCTAACACGGGTTTTATGAATCATTACTTCAATGTGAAGGGCAAGATTGTGTGGATGGCTTAGGGATTTGTCATCATCTTCTGAGAAAGAGAGGTAATGTGGGCTAGTAATGTGATTCACCGTGCCTTGAAATTGGTCTATATCTATGTTGTTGGGAACATTTGCTATGCGCAAAGCATCCTCAAGGATCTGTTTATGTCTAGGGGACAACTCTAGGAGCTCCAAGATTGAGATCTGAGCTGGAGTTTTCTGTAACTGATCTACAAGATTGTAGTTTGGTTGAGGAGTAGTGGTAGACTTGGTGACATTCTTGGATGCCACTTGCTTGGATTTATTGGATGGACCGAAACTAGGACCTCTAAGAACAATAGGGCCTTGACTCCTGGTAACAGCATTAAGGGCTTGAGAAGATAACCTAGAATGAGGACCTCTCAGCACCACAACAGGTTCTTTGTCAAAGATAGGGGGAGAGTCATAACCATGCGGGTCCTTACTCCTCATCATATTAACACTTGGCTCCAAAACTTCAAGCATGTTTACCACATTTTCTACCACTGTGTAAGTGTAGTTGATTGCAGCCTTGCCATCTTTTGGTTTAGAGGTTTCCCCCTTGGCATACTTAGGCAATGGCTCTTTAAATGCCTTGTGATCAGCATTGGTGTTCAGTCCATCCACCTTAAGCTTTCCATTCTCAATGAGATCTTGGATAATGTTCTTGAGTTTCCAACAATTCTCAATGGTATGCCCAATGCCATTATGAAATGTGCAGAAAGCCTTCTCATCCCACCAATGTGGCTTAATGTCTGGGATGTAATGTTTTGCAGGATTTTGAGGATGTGCCAAGTTGTTAGCAATGAGAGTTTTGAGAACATCCTCATATGAGTCACCCAATTTGGTAAATTGTCGCTTCTCCTTTCTGGGCCTCTCCTGATATCTTGGTTTACTTTCTTGCTGAGGAGGTGCATTGAGCTTCATAGCTTGAACTGCACTGGACAAGTGAAGGACACCTTGATCTTTAGGTTGGGGAGAGTCTACAACTCCATCATTGATGACTTGTTTGTTCTTGTTCCAATTGTTGTTCTTCCCTTTATCCTTGTTGTTGTGTTGACCATTGTTGCCATTGTTGCTATGTTTAGTCAAAATGCCTTGTTCTTTTAGAACATCCTCAATGCGGCATGCAGTTTCAATCATGGTATCAAAGGAATTGAAGACTATCTTTTTGATCTCATATCTCATTTCAGGCACCAAGTTACTGACAAGTATGTCAATCTTTTCATCCTCATGGATTGTCCTAGGATACCGAGAGCACTGTCGTCTCCACCTCTGTAAGAAGGTAACAAAGGGTTCCCCTTGATTTTGTTTCAAGTTGCATAGGTCCAACATAGTAACAGATCTTGACAGATTATATGCGAAGTGTTGAACAAATTTATGAACAAGTTCTCTAAAAGTTTTGACAGGGGGAGTGATATTGGTAAACCATTCCATTGCTTGTCCTTTAAGACTTCTAGGGAATAACCTCATCAAATAGGAGTCATCCTGATGGAATTCAAAGCTCATAGTATAGAACTGGTGCACATGGTCATGTGGATCACCACTGCCATCATATTTATTGTATTGAGGGAATTCCACCCTCCTTGGAAAATCCTTCATACTCACACTCTTGTCGAATGGATTAGGACAAATCGAGTCTAGTGAGAATGAGCTCTAAGGTTGCATCATTTTCTCCATCATTTTCTTCATTTGGCGGATTTCTTCCTCTTGAGAGGGATTTTTCTTTTGTATTTTGTTGTCCACATCAAAATTATAAGGGACTCAGGCACCCTTGTTGATTAGACTTTCCAAGAACTTATCTTTGTTTTGTTCCAAATACCTATCTACATACTGTTGGAAAATAGGCTCTTGTTGCATTTGCATAAAGTCTTGAGTATCAAGGTCATAATGTGAGCTACCACCTCCATGTTGGGAACCATGATGTGCATGTTGGGAGTGTGGTCTTGAGGTTCTAGGAGGGGTTTGCCTCTTATAGTGAGCATACTGAGAGGCCCTTCTTCCTCTAGGACTAGGAGATCTAGAAGGGGTTTGTGACCGCCTTCTACTTCGTGGTGTTCTGGAAGGGGTGGAGGGAGGAGAATTATTTCCATTGTTAGCACCCCTATTGTTGAATTGAGTGTTTAATTATTGGGCTAACAGCCTATCTTGCTCCTCTTGGAATGCTTTTCTCTCTATGTCCAACAAGGCTCGTTGTTCCTCTTCGAGAAGCCTAAGTTTTTCTTCTTTTGTAGCTCATTCATTTTGTGCAACTTGTTTTTGCTTCTCAATTCTTTTTAGCCTCTCACTTGTATGCCTTGAGGCTGTTTGAAGTGGAGAGTTTAGTCTGGAATGTTTGTACAAATCATTGGTATACATTGCATTGACATGAGCATCACCGGGTTCATTGTCTTGGTCTTCGTGTTGTGACCATTGGTCTGGGTGAGCTCATCTCTCATGCCTGTCAGCTCGTTGATGTGCATCTAGGTACCTAGTGCTGATGGGGGGGGAACTAGGTTGAGCATCATGAGAGGAATTACCAAACAAAATCTTGTCTTTGTGTCTTTCATAGATATCATCAAGGGTTTGATCCATAGCTTCCCTCTCCTACCGAGTCATGGTATAACTCATATCCATACCTGAGTGGGAAGGTGCTGAGGGGGTACTCAAATCACTAAAATGGCTCTTTGGGTCAAACCAAGTTTCAGACTTACTCCTAGGTGACTGGTCAAATATTGGTTCCTTTTCCTTTCTCTTTTGACGAGTCTGAACTGGGGGTAGTTGGTTGAAGACTATCTGAGGTCGCTTTCCATGGGTCACTTGATATCTTGTTGTTACTGACATGAAAAGGATAGTTCAGGAAAACAGACAATTCTAGGAAACATCAATACCAAACTAGGATAGTAAAAGTTTTCTCTTGTCCAAGAGAAATGGTGAAATAGAACTGTTGCAAAGAGGTGTAAACCAACACTGCCATAGAGGTGCTCAATTCTTGGGTGAATACCCTAGCACATATGGATCAGGAGGATGACTTACACAAAGTACTGAATTTGAATGTATGAAAATGGGTGGACAATGAGATTACTAGCACTCTCCAAGTGTGTTATCAAAGAGTCTAAAAATTTATCTATTTGATAGGAACAATTCCTAATTTATCAATATCAAGCAAAATTTCTTATGGGATCAAGGATCACTAACTCAAAAGGTCAAGGACACAAGAACCCTAAATACAGAACAAGTCTCTAGAACTCGGACAAGTCATTGAATCGAAGAACTCAGTATTTCAGTTTGTTGTTGATGTTCAAAGATCAAGCAAGTATATCAATGGATTTGTATCAAGCACATAAGACAGCAACCAGGGAGTTCAAGCAAGCAAGTGTCTTCAAACAATGAGCAAGGGGCAAAGCAACCTTGCACATGAACAAGAATAGTGACTTAGTATGCTACTCCTTAAAGATGCTACTTGTGTATGTTCTTGAGAATGTTTTAGCAGGCACTCAGAACACAACAACATCCTAGCAAGCTGTCTAGAAGGATATACATGGCTTTTCTAAAGGGCATCCTCGATATACGCAAGGTACGTGAGGCCCAAATCCGTAGATGAGAAGAATCAAAAATCACACAGCCGGGGGGAGACGGTAACCCAAATCTCCTCCTTCACTTCTCAAAGGTATAAAGTTCTTTGAGGCTTAGCCAAGAGTGAAATCTAACTCATTCCCAAGAGAGGTGTCTTTGGATTCACCTCCTGATATTTATACTCCGCCAGAACACGGGAGTTAAGGTCATCCCTTGAGGTGATGAAATCCCCAAGCAGGCCTTCTAAAAAAGAAAAAGTAAGTAATTCTCTATCAAAAAGTATTGGAAAGCACTAAAGGTGGAACACTTAACGCTTAGAGCAAATATGAGCTGAGCCCACAAGGTGGAACACTTAACACCTCACACAAGCTACAAATGAGTCCACAACCTAGAAAACAAGTGAGTTCCAGAAAGCACAGAAGGGTTGCCTAGTGGAACAATTAACGCTTATTTCCTATAGACCCCTCCCCTTTAATGTGGCATTGGGATTGCAACCACAGGGCAGAAATGAGGGGCTGGTGGATTAGCGAGTCCAATAACCCAAAATAGAAATCTAGATCAATCACAAGTAATCTAAGACTGCTAATCAATAAGACTGTTTTGATATTTGAAACCAAGAATTACTTAATGTTAAAAGACAAGCATGCACTTAAACACAAACTTGCATGAAATCAAATCTAGGTTCATTCATTTTCCATTAGAGCATAAAAAAAATGTGTTCTATGAAAAGCATATAAACACTCAAGCCAGACATGCAAGAGGTTGATTTTTATGCCCAAATGAAATGTTATAGAGATTGTGTGAATGTACCTTAGGTCCAAAGATTTGCAATCCAAAATTTAGCACCTTAGGTCCAAAGATCTGCAATCCAAAATTTAGCACCTACAAATGCCCACAAGAAAAAAAATTAACTCCCCACACAAGACAAACAAAAAAGAGTAATTGAAAATCTAATTTAATAAATAAAAATCTAAAAACTAATAAACAAATTAAAAAAAAACTAATCTAACTAACTAATCAAAACCAAATCAAGAGTTTGGACACAATAATAAAAATCAAAGGGTTTTCCCACGTGTGAACTCTAGACCATATTCAAACAACAACTGGTTCAAAGATTTTAAGGCATGATGCTCAGACCTGTGTAGCGGATGGATTTGATGCCTGGTACCTTCACACACCTACATCACCAAGAAACATTAAAACACATATACATATATATACAAAAAATGATAGGAAAGGAAGGAGGAGTGTGAAATCATGTAGATCTTCTATAGGAGTAACTACGACTGCCTCCCCTCATCTGGAAAACATGCCAAGAAGGATACATATAGATCATAAAATGATTTAGGAGGGTTAGACCAATAATCATAATTATAATCATAATCAAATCTAACATATAAACTGATCTCACATGGTAAATATATCTATTAACTGAAAAATGCAACGTTATAAACATATCTCAGAAAGTAAGTTCTCATCACATGTGAGTCCATAGAAGATACAAAGCATAATATCATATTTGAACATAGTATATAACATCTCTAGGGTAGACATTACATCTTCAGTGATTAGACTTTTGCAGATTTGGCTTTCGTTTGAGGTCTCTAGGACTTTGTATGCAGTAGTTGTTATTTATAGCACTCTTTCTATTTATAGTAAGTTTTGAGATGCTCAAAGAAGGACCCCTTCTATTTTTAGAAATGGGGTATGGTCATATGCATCTTGATCATGTCAACTCCTAGTTCATATGATGTGCAAGGATGATGAGTAATAATGGAGATATTGATATTTATTTGGCTAAAATAAATATTAATAGTTTTGAGCTTATATTATTAAGTTATAAACCAACTATGGAGTTTTAAGTGAAAAATTAAAAGTGGGAATATACCTTTTATCCCACATTGGCCAAGAAAGTGTTTGAGCTCTCACATTAAAAGGGACTTAAGAGCTCATTCTCATGGGGATATCATGTTGATTGTTGAATTGGGATTTTCTTCTCTGGAGCATGGGAGTTTGTGAAAGACCAAGGGTTTCAATAGAGTTCTAAGCTTATCAACATCGGAGAGCGTTGTTTCTTCTTTTTAGAAACAGTCAGGGGGTGTGAAATATTCACATGATATTGCTTATTAGGTTGGCTTCATATAGAGGTTAGCATTTTACTGATTGGAAAAATAAATTTCATAATTTATTAATAGATTGAAGGCATATTTTATGGTAGATTGAGGGTGTCGGATTCAGAAGCTATCGATTGTTTATAATGGTTTGAAATCATTTCTTTTTGCTAGTTATTCATCTACCCTACCCTCTATTCCATACTTGGTTCGATTTTGTTGAAGGAGGTACCCAAAAAAATTAGTAAAAATATCTAAGAGGGATGCCTAGCTGAACCACAATGATTGATACCATTAGTTTGGGGATTGGTTGTTGATAGAAGGAGATACGAGCTATTGTATGCTTACTTTTTTAGCCAACAAGGGTTTCAAATTAATTTCTACAATAAAAATGGGTATGCATTTTAATGTAAAACATTCGAGTGCTATGTATTGAAGGAAAAATAATAAAGATTTTCTTCTATGCCCAAAGTATTGTTAGTATTAAATTCTAGAAATTTTTTCATATCTATGCATTATTTTTGCAACAAACCATATTAAAAACATAAAAAAAAATTGAAAACAATAAAAACCAAAATGAGAAGTTTCAGTTCAGAAAATAGAGCCTTGGAAGGGTTCTTACATTGGTATCAGAGCATTTTTTTGCCAGCCTGTGAGGTTTCATGTTAGATTTCTCAATTGCGTGTCATCTTTTTAGTTGCATGTCAAAATTTTCAATTACATATCATTTTCAAGTAGTACAATTTTTGGGGGTTTGATTTAAAAATTCATTCAGCTCCCACAGATGGTATAGAGTATCCGGTACTCTTGTTTAGTTTTAATATGGGTAAAATGAAGTCTATAAATGATCTCATGCCAGAGCTCATGCAGGCCTTTCAAAAATATGATAGGAATTTAACAAAGTTCTTACAACATCCAAAAATTTTGGATCTGTTGTTTGCAAAGAAAAAGAAAGAAAACATTAATAGAAATAATTTTATCAGTACAAAGGAAATAATGGAAAAGAAGGTACATTTTGAAGAGAATGTTGATATTATTAGAACTCAAGAAGTTTTTATCAGTCATAATCAAAATTCTGATTTCTACGACAACAGTCCCTTGCTTGAGCGTAATGATGGTGTTGATGTCACATCAAGTGTGGAGGATGTTGTGGGTGTTCCCTTGAGTATTGAATCCAAACATGGGAGTGTCAAACATGAAAATTTCTTGGAAAATGTGACCTATAATAATTCTGATTTTTATGAGAGTAGTGAGTTATGTTTGCATCGGCATGAGACAATAGATATTTCACATGTGGATGACATTTCGTTGGAGTTGTTTAATGTTAGTACTCAAGGTTTGGATACTAATGATGCAATTTATGATGAAGATTCATGCCACAATGAGTCTTATTTTTCATATTAGGCCTTAGAAAACAAATTAGAAAATTAACTTGTTGGCATTGAATTCCAGGATCATGCCTTAGATGGAAATACAATGACTTTAGCAGTCAAAGTGTGTGAAGATATTGACATAACATCAGATTCTACCTTGTGAGTTGAACCATCACTTTAAGTACATAGCAACAGTACCATTGATGATATTATGAGTAAATTAGATAGCACTTATGATGTTTCTTATCATGGGGAGAGTGATATTGATTCAGCCTCATATTATAGTGTAGATGTTGAATCAGGAAGCTTGTATGGGAATCATAAGTTATAGAGTCCTCATCATTTGGTTGGGAAACTAATGGTGAATGACAACATGATTGACACAACTATTGAAAATTTTGATGTTGCTTGTCGGATGTTGGCTACTTATGGTTGGAGCACTCTTGTGATAGATGAGCAATGTGATAGTGGTCTTTCCCTTGCAAAGTTTCATGCACTTCGTGAAGAAATTGGAATAATGATTTTTTTTTACCTACAATTATTTGTAGACAAAGATTATCTTCTCGAGTAGGATGGTATCAGTTATGATGCACTGAGGGGAAAGGAAGATGAGGTACATGAGATCACTTATGAGCTTGGGGTGACTATGGACTCATTGGAGACAATCCAGTTGGCCCTTTAAGAGTCACAATCACAATTAGAGAAGTTTACAATGGAGTTGAGCCAAGCACAGTCTTCACCATCTTTAGTTACAGTACAATTTCCTACAGTGGCAGTTGGTGATGATTTTATATCTATAGCTTGTAGTGAGGATGTGGTTACATCCATCGCTGATGTAGGTGCAATATTTTCAGATGGGACAAGTACTTTATTTGAGAGTAGTAGAGAACCACTTATTGCATCAGGTTCTCCTGAGGTTAGTACTATGTCAGATGATGTGGGTCATATTTTTGATATCTCTTATGGGGAAGTGGTGGATTCTACAGGGAGTTGTGTGTTAGTACATGATGCTACTCCATAATCTTCACATGGGATTTTCCCAATGTCATCTGGATGGGAGTATGGATCTTGCGATGATTTGTTTCACTGTCCAAGAAGAAAATCTATTATTTCATCTCATGTAGTTGAGGGTGATAGACAACTTGTTGTATCACAAATTCAGAGTGATCAACTACATGTTTTAGAGGATAAGGTTGATTGTGCTTTTTTTTTAATCCTGCCAATACATTTGTTGAGTACCTTCTTGAGAGTCTAGAGTTTCAAGAGGGCCCATTTGGGGTCACTATGGATAGTCTCATTCATGGTTCATGAGCTATTAGAAATTTTATGGGAGTTATTGTAGGTACTCTAACTACAATGTTTCTTCATAGAGACTTTGTGGTTGGGTTTGTAGAGAAGGTTGCTAGAGGTCATACCCTATCCATGGTTCAGGTCAGAGATTGGAGCCATCTTCTAATTCCAAAGTTATCAGTGATGAGCCATTGATAAATATTGGATATTTTTGCCTTAATTACATAATGAGGAGTGCTCATTAATTTTTATTTGATCCATATGTGGAGGAATTGATGATGTGCTAGTGTAGATTGGCTTTAGGATTGTACCATCCTTTGTGGGATGGGTATTCACCATCTTAGTAGACTGAATTAGTACCTACAAGTTGGTGGGGGATACTTGAAAATTCATCACATACATGATAGATTAGTCGAGGATGGAGATAGTGGTTGTGATACAAATACATTCATGAGTTCTTATCTCCATAGTACAGATGGATATGTGTCTTAGTTTCATTGGGACCCAAGTGGCAATAGGGTTAGCATTGCAATTCTGGTGGGTTCTCTTGGTTGGCTTCACAAATCTTGCTATGGTGAAGTTGGGATCAAAGTTGAGAAATGGAAGCCTAAGAATGTCCTTTTTGATAGACTTCTATATTTTTTATGGGATCCAGGGATTGTTCCATCTAGTGGATTTCTTCTTCCTTCAGTTGGGATTGACTTAGTTGCAACATATAATGGTATCAACTCCCTCTGTCTGGTTTCTAAGCACCAACTCACTGCACACAAATTTTTCTTCCACCTTGGCAATGTTGCTATCTTCAACTAATGATGGACACTTTAGTATCTTTTAGTTTTCAGCATATATACTTTTAATCCAGAGTCAGCTTTTACTAAATATAATATTTTAGTAAAGATTAAATGTAATTTTTATTGTCACCATATTGTAAATTTATATATCAGATTTTATTCTGATTATATATTTATTTTCAATCAGTTTTCATTCTTTCCTTAATATCCAAATTATTTTTTAAATATTCCTTCTCTTCTTTCTCTCTTCTGAATTATTCTTTTTCAAATGGTGGATTTAATATTTATATATTCCCACATTAAATGAAATGATATGTCTCTTTGAGACATGCCTCTTCAATGTACCTTTTAGTTTCAATTAATGTTTTAATTATTGTTACTTATAAATTCAATCTTCCTTTTTTAATAATAATCAAAAATGCCTTTATCTTTTTTATCGATCATAATAACCATACTTTATTTATCGCTGACTTCACCATTCCAAAGATATTTGGAAATGTTATATGTTTTATAACATATATGCTGTAACATTTGTATATGTTGTAGTGTTCACATTTATTCACTGGTTGCATAACGTATATGTTGTATACGTTTGTATATGTTTACCTTTGTATACATGTATGTGCTGTAACATGTGTGTGTTGTATATGTATCCTCCTTTACACGTATATATGTATCCTCTTTTACCTGTATATGTATCCTCATGTGTATGTTGTATACTATTTGTATATAGCCACATGTATACTGTTCGTATATGTTGTATACATATCTTCATGTTGTGTATGTTGTATACTGTATATCTTCATGCTGTGTATGTTGTATACATATCTGTTTATGTTGTTCGTATCATATAAGCTGGATACACTATTTGTATATGCTTATATGTTGTAACATTCATATTCATCAATGCTGGATATGTATACGATCTTAATGTCTTTAAATGGAAATCTTCATGTCATCAATGGACATCAATCTTTTGACATCAATGACAATTTTTCCATCAATCTCCCCCTTTGTCATTGATGGAAACTTCACAAATATATGGTATTGATTGTGCAAGGCTCCCCCTTAGTTCGTTGTTCCCCTCATCTTCAATCTCTCCCCCTTTGTCATCAATGGCAAAGGGTCTCCAGGGCTAGAGACTAGCTCCCCCTGAACACATGCTTCTCATGAAACCTTTAATGGATGGATGAGAGTGACACTACTCCCAATTTCTCCCTTAGGTACTCAAAAGTTTCCTTTGGAAGTGGTTTTGTGAAGATATCTGCTATTTTCTCCTTTGTATTAATGTATTCCAACTTGACTTGCTTCTCAAGTACTTGTTCTCTTAGGAAGTGGTATTTGATTGAAATATGCTTTGTTTTGGAATGCATGACTGGATTCTTTGATATGTTGATTGCACTTGTGTTGTCACAAAAGATGGGAATAGGATTCTCAAAATCAATCTTGATATCTCCTAGAGTTTGCTTCATCCAAAGCACTTGTGTACAACTTGCAACTGCTGCAACATACTCAGATTCTGCAGTAGATAAAGTTACCGATCCTTGTTTCTTGTTTAACCATGATACTAGACTGTTACCAAGGAAAAATGCTCCTCCACTTGTACTTCTTATATCATCAATATTACCTCCCAAATCTGCATCTATATAGGCTATGAGTGAAAAGTCTCTTCCTCTTGGATACCATAAACCAAGATCCATAGTGCCTTTTAGGTACTTCAATATTCTTTTAACTACTAGAACATGAGTTTCTTTTGGGATTGTTGGGAATCAAGCTACAACAACAACTGCTTGCAGGATGTCAGGTCTTGTGGTGGTTAGGTACAAAAAACTTCCTATCATAGATCTATATAGAGCTTGATTGACATCAGGAGATTCATCCATTTTGCTAAGCTTGCATCCTGTAATCATGGGAGTGCTGACTGGATTACAATCTTCCATCCCAAACTTTTTCAATATTTCTTTGATATACTTACTTTGAGAAATGAATATTCCTTTATTTGATTGCTCAATTTGTAATCCGAGAAAGAAAGATAATTCTCCAAGCATGGACATCTCAAATTCTTGTTGCATATTCATGGAAAATTCTTTACACATTTTGTCACTTCCTCCTCGAAATATTATGTCATCCACATATACTACTACCAAAAGTTTGTTATTTTCAGATTTAATGTATAGATTACTATCTGCCATTCCTCTTTTGAAACCTTGATCTAGAAGATACTTGTCCAATCTTGAGTACCAAGCTCTTGGAGCTTGTTTTAGCCCATAAAGTGCTTTTCTAAGTCTACACACGTGATCTTCCTTTTCTGAATATGTAAATCCTTCAAGTAATTCAACATACACTTCCTCTTCTAAGTCTCCATTTAGGAAATCTGATTTTACATCCATTTGATAAACCTTGAATGCTTTATGACTTGCAAATGCTAAGAACATCCGAATTGCTTCTATTCTTGCAACTGGGGCAAATGTCTCTTCAAAATCTACTCCTTCTACTTGAGCATAGCGTTTACAAACTAGTCTAGCTTTGTTCCTTGTGACTTCTCCATTTTCATTCATTTTATTCTCAAACACCCATTTAGTTCCAATGAAATTTTTGTCTTTTGGTCTTGGAACAATTTCCCAAGTATTATTCTTTTCGATTTGGTTTAATTCTTCCTCCATTGCTTTCACCCAAAACTTGTCTTCACTTGCTTCTTTGAAATTCTTTGGTTCTATTTTAGATAAAAGACAAAAGTTTGCATGCTCAGTAGTGTTTACTAATTTCCTTCTTGTTTGGATTTCTTTATCTGGGTCTCCAAGTATCAAGTCTTCAGGATGGTTTCTCTAAAAAAATTTTGATGGAGTCTTTGCTGGTGTCTTCAAGGGAGTTTTTTCTTTCAAATGGGTTTTGGAGCCTTCTGGTTCTAGTTCCTTTTCTTCTTCATCTTTTGGATCTTCTGCTTCTTCACATATACTTGGTATCTCAGCATTTTCTTTTACCTCTTCAAATGGTTTTCCTTCATCGATCTTTACATTTGTGCTTTCTACAATCTTGTGGAGTCTTATGTTATAACATCTATATGCTTTACTCTTGGAGGAATATCCAAGAAAGATCCCTTCATCTACTCTAGGTTCAAATTTACCCAAGTCATCTTCATTCCTTCTTATATAGCATGTGCTTCCAAAAACTCTGAAATACTTTACTGATGCTGGTCTTCTTTTCCATAGCTCATAAGGTGTCTTGTCATGATTTACTCTTATTTGTGCATGGCTCAAAATGTAGACTGTTGTATGTACTGCCTCCTTCCAAAAGGAATCAGCCATCTTTGATTCATTTAGCATTGCCCTTTCCATTTCTTGAACAATTCTATTTTTTCTCTCTACAACTCCATTTTGTTGGGGGGTTCTAGGTGCTGAAAGTTGTCTTTTTATACCATTCTTTTCACAATATTCATCAAATTCATGGGAAGTAAACTCTCCACCTCTATCCATTCTAAGACATTTTATTTTTGTATTCATTTCATTTTCAACTAGTTCCTTGAAAGCTTTGAATTTGTCAAGAGCTTCTAATTTCTCTTTTAGGAAAGCTACCCAAGTCATCCTAGAGTAGTCATCAATAAATAGTATGAAGTATTTTTCTCCTTGTAAGCTTTTTGTTTTAGTTGGTCCACAAAGGTCTGAATGAATGAGTTCAAGTGGTTTTGATGTAGAGTATTCCTTGGTTTTGAATGTACTTCTTGTTTTCTTCCCTAGTTGGCATTGTTTGCAAATGATATTTGTAGGTTTTGATAACTTTGGTATATCTCTTACAACTCCTTTATGACTGATTTTGACAATGTTGTCAAAGTTTAAGTGCCCCAATCTTTTGTGCCATAGCCAATTTTCATCTTCTTGTACAAAGAAACATCTTTCATCATACATCTCTTGTAAAACATACAAATTGTTTGCAGTCCTACAAGCATTAGCTATTATTTTTCCATCCTTCTTAATTTCACAACCTTTAGGATAAAATGTTACATTATGCCCTTAATCACAAAGCTGACTTACACTTAGTAAGTTTTCTTTTAACCCTTTTACATATAGCACATCTGCTGTTTTTGTTTTTCCATGATCTAGACTAAGAGTTCCTTTTCCCTTTATATTTCGTTTTGAGTTGTCACCAAATCTTACTGATCCTTCATTAGCTGGTTCAAAGGAGATGAATTTTCTTTTGTCTCCTGTCATGTGTCTTGAACATCCACTATCAACATACCACCAATCTTTCTTATTTTGAGCATGTAAAGCTATTTGAACAAATAGCGATTTTTCTTTCTTTTTCCAAACCTTCTTTTTAGGGAGATCTTTCTTTGCTTGATTCGTAGGAAAGATTGTTCTACATTGGTGGGCTGCATGTCCAAAATTGTTACACCTTGAACATAGAATATCAAAATTAACCAATGGAGCAAAAGGATTTTGAGTTTTGAAATTTTGGATGTTCTTCTCTTTGCTTCTGCAGTTTAGTGCTTTATGACCAAATTTGTTAGAAGAGTAGCAATATCCATTGAATGGGTAAGAAAAATGCTATCTATAATATGGCCTTTTCCATTCATTCATATTTTGTTTTGGTATTCTACATTCTAGTGCTTTGTGACCAAAACAATTGCAAGAGTAGCAATAGCCATGAAAATTATGACGAGGTTTATGAACATTATTCTCTTCATTCTTCTTGTAGTTCCTTTCTTTAAGCTTGTCTTCTTTGGATGGTTCATTTACGATCATGTTGTTTCCTTCTTTTATGAAGCCTTTGAATGCATTGTTATTGTTTGAGTTTCTTTCAAAACCAACCCCTGTTTTGCTGGAAGAAGGCTTTTGACTATCAATGATATCATTTAGGATTTCTGAACTCTTTTCAAACTTGAGACTATTGATGGTGCTTTCCTTCAACTCCCTTTTAAGTTTTTCAATTTCTAGTTTTAGATCTATTTCAGCTTGTTTGGTTTCTTCTAATTGGATCTTTAGATCTTCAATTGTTTGTTCTGATTTCTTTGCTGCTTCTAGATTCTCCATAGCTTCTTCTTTGAGTTTCACTAATTTTCTTTTCAATTTTTCATTTTGTTTGTATGCATAATGAAGTTCTTCTTTAAGATCAACATTCTCTTCCTCATTGCATGATTCATCTTCTTCTTCTTCATAACTATCACTCGTATCTACTTCAGCCATAAATAGAATTTCATCCTCCTCATCACTTGGGCATTCCTTGCTACTTTCATCTGAAGAGCTATCCTTTTTGGAATAAAAACTCTTTTTATTTATGTTTTGATGTTTTTTCTTTTTATTAAATTTATTGTTATTCTTCCATTTTTTCTTAGTGTATGCTTGCTTTTCATCTTCACTTGAGTCATCATCATTTTGAGGACATTTTGAAGCATAGTGTCGTACCTTTCCACAATTAAAGCATTTGAAATAGAATTTCCCCTTATATTTTCCACTTCCCTTTTTTAATTTCCTTAAGAAATGAGCTTCAGCTTCATCACTTTCACTGCTTGAGCTATCACTTGAGATTTGTTTTTTGCTCTTACCCTTTTTAGAAACTTTAAAAGATATTTCCTTTTTCGATTCCTTGCCTCCAATCCTCATTTCATAAGCAGTAAGAATCCCATGTAACTCATCTTTTGTAAGTTTGTCTAGATCTTTCCTCTCCTCGATTGCTGACACTTTAGAATCAAATTTAATAGGTAGGGATCTTAAGATCTTTTCAACCACAAACTATTCCTCTACATCTTCTCCAAGGGCTTTTATTGAATTGACCACTTCATCAACATGAGAGAGAAATGAAGCTATGTCTTCATCTTCCTTCATTTTCAGGCTTTCGAATGTGCTTCGGTGGGTTTGAAGTTTGGCTTTCTTTACATTGTCGGTCCCTTCATATATATTTTTCAACTTGTCCCATATCTCTTTTGCAGATTTACAATGCATAACTTTTGTGAACTTCGAGTTGGCTAGATTACATAAAATAGCATGTTTTGCTTTGGCATTATTTTCACTTCTCTTCTTTCCGGCTGAATCTGTTGGTGGTGTCGCTGGTGGTGTATAACCATCTAGTATTGATTGCCAAACATCGAATCCAATAGCATTTAAATATGCTTCCATCTTTATACTCCAAAATGCATAATTTGTCCCATCAAAAGTTGGTGTCTTGTTTTGAAAACTTTCAGCCATTTGTGCTCTTTAAATCTACCTTCAAGCGGTTAGGCTATATAGAAGGAACCCGCTCTGATACCAATTGAAGAGCACACAATTATACTGAGAGGGGGGGGTGGATCAGTATAATAACTATTTTTCAATTTAAAAACCTTTATCCAAAAATAACTTCAAATACTCAAATAAACAATTATGCACATGAACACAATATTTACGTGGAAACCCAATATGGGAGAAAACCACAAAATAAATTTTTTTTATATAAACTTGTTCTTTTACAATGATTTGTAGGCTATGACCAACTAGAGGCTCCAACCCTTATGTTTATGAGCACCGACTCACTAGAAGCTCCAACTCCCACACTTCGTAGGCACCGACCCACTAGAAGCACCAACTCCCTCTGTCTAATTTATGAGCACCAACTCACTGTACACAAATTTTTCTTCCACCTTGGCAATGTTGCTATCTTCAACTAATGATGGACACTTTAGTATCTTTTAGTTTTCAGCATATATACTTTTAATCCAAAGTTAGCTTTTACTAAATATAATATTTTAGTAAAGATTAAATGTAATTTTTATTGTCACCATATTGTAAATTTATATTTCAGATTTTATTCTAATTATATATTTATTTTCAATCAATTTTCATTCTTTCCTTAATATCCAAACTGCTTTTTAAATATTCCTTCTCTTCTTTCTCTCTTCTGACTTATTCTTTTTCAAATGATGGATTTAATATTTATATATTCCCACATTAAATGAAATGATATGTCTCTTTGAGACATGCCTTTTCAACGTACCTTTTAGTTTCAATTAATGTTTTAATTATTGTTACTTATAAATTCAATCTTCCTTTTTTAATAATAATCGAAAATACCTTTACCTTTTTTATCGATCATAATAACCATACTTTATTTATCGCTGACTTCACCGTTCCAAAGATATTTGGAAATGTTATATGTTTTATAACATATATGCTGTAACGTTTGTATATGTTGTAGAGTTTGCATTTATTCACTAGTTGCATAATGTATATGTTGTATACATTTGTATATGTTTACCTTTGTATACATGTATGTGTTGTAACATTTGTGTGTTGTATACGTATCCTCCTTTACACGTATATATGTATCCCCTTTTACCTGTATACGTACCCTCCTGTGTATGTTGTATATTGTTCGTATATAGCCGCATGTATATTGTTCGTATATGTTGTATACATATCTTCATGTTGTGTATGTTGTATACTATATATCTTCATGTTGTGTATGTTGTATACATATCTATTTATGTTGTTCGTATCATATATGCTGGATACACTATTCATATGTGCTTATATGTTGTAACATTCATATTCATCAATGCTGGATATGTATACGATCTTAATGTCTTTAAATGGAAATCTTCATGTCATCAATGGACATCAATCTTTTGACATCAATGACAATTTTTCCATCAATCTTGACCTGTCTTTGTAAATTCTAAATATTTTATTTTAAATTATATTTTTACATATATATGTGTATATACTATTGAGAATGTTAGAGATTTTTTATTAGACCTTGTTTATGTGTGCTGACATTAGTATTTTTTCATTGATGTCAACATATTATTGCTATCAAGTAGGCAGTGTGCTTAGTTTTTTCAAAGAAGATGATTTCAATTGTTCTGGTGATATGTTGAGGATCTTATGTTGTGATTCTAGATGATGTTTTAGATATGTATGTAGTTGATTTTAGTTAACCTATAGAGGTTCACATAATAGTTTGAGTGAGCTATGATTGATTTATCAGTTTCTTGTATTTCAGTATTCTAGTTGTTAAGGAAGTGTCAGAGATTGAGTATTTGCTTCGATATGGATCGTATTGGTTGATTGAGTTTATGTGAAGGTTCAGGAAGCTACTCTTGCTTCTTGTTGGTATTATTGGATCATTTTATGACTGTGTTGATGGTTCACATTGCTCATGGTGATCGCATTTGGTGATTTGCTAGTGGGTTGGCATTTCTTCATTTAGGTCCTAGATGACTTAGTGAAGTAACGTGTTACAATTCTTGGGGCATATTTGGCAAAGCTATTGCATGTTCGAGGATGAATTTTTGGGTCCTACCTAAGTCTTGGCTAATTTGATTTGGATCACATTGTAGTTTGAGTATAATGTTTATATCATTTGTTCTTATAGGTAATATGTATAAATGGACAATCATATGTGATTGTGAAGTGTGTGAAAAGATAGAAGAAAAGGAAGAGGATGTTAGTATTCTGTGATTGAGGTAGAAATTGTACTTCATTAGACATTGTTGATGTTGTGAGGTAGTTCAATTGTATTGGACAATTTGTCCACCTTTGTGAATTGTAATCAGAGATTGATTAGTGAACCCAACTGAGGCCTAGATCATTGTATTGTATTATGAGCAGTGAGCTCTAGTAGTGGACATGTGAATGCATGTACATTCCTCTTTTGTTTTCATTTTATCTTAACCGAGAAAAACTTTAAGAAAAGTATATCTATCTAGTGGGTTTGACTCCCACTGAGGTTTTCCCTTAACCAGATTTCCTTGAGAATAAATCTAGTGTTTTGTGTTTTGTGTTATGTGTTGTGGATATTACATTATTATTTGTCTTTCAGATCATTAATTGGATTAAGTGTGTTAAATTTTTAAAGTGTTGTACAACTTATTCACCCCCCCCCTCTCAATTGTACTTGCCTTTTTTGGGCCTAACAATTGGTATCAGAGCCAAGTCCTTTTGAAGAAGCTTAATCACTTGAAGCAAATCTGTCATGTAAAGCATAAGGAAAGACAACCCTAAGTTTGATGGAACCATCTATCTGATATGGAAGGATTGGATGACTACTTATCCAATATGCATGTGAGATGAATATTAGGATATCACAGAGAAGCCTTACACCATTCTAGGATTGGCAAATGTAGATCAATTACATTTGTGAGGACATCCTTGATCCTCCATTCCTTACACACATCTTTGTGGGTTTATTGAATGCTAACATCCATCCATGAGGGTTTTTAATGCAAGGTGAATACTTACATTTACTTTGTTTATAGCACTTTCCTTATGCAATTTTTATTTCATTTCAAGGTTGATTCCTATATAGGGGCTTGACCAAGAAATCCCCTTTCCAAAACCCTTTTCCCTTTTTCTTGCATGGAGGAACATGTTTTTCGTAGTTTCAGATCCAGATTTTCAGAGTTACAGAACCAATGATTGTTCCTTCAAAAAATTTGTCAGATTTGGAGTTTCTAGGACAAGGTTGACTTTCTTGGACAAGACCAACTTGGGTTGGCATAATCTTGGGAATCTATAAATTTTATGGTCGAGAGTTACAGGTCTTAGAGTTCCATAAAATAGTTTATGTTTCTAATACCTCTATGACAGTAAAACCCAGATTTGAAGTTCACTTGCTCCTTCCTAGCTTTCAAGGTGAGTTCATTCTTTCCATTTTCCTTTAGTATTTACTTTTATGCATCAGATATGATATTTCATCTTGTTAGTTATCATTTCCTTAGTCATAGCATCAATCTCCTTTCATACATTTATACATCTTATCACACACATTTATATCACACATACATTAACAATCATAACACAATGGAAAGTTAACCCCAATTCTCCACTCTCATTTAGATCTTACGTTAGTGCCCTTGCATCCTATTTCAGTTGTGCTGATCTAATTTGCTTGATGGTGAGCCTTTGGGAACATACTTACTTTCCCTAATGTACATATCCCCAAAAAATAAAAATTGGTGAGTGATCTATTATTCTCTACATAGAATTGCTCACCAAAAAAATATAATTGTCTTTATGTACAATAACATAGCAAACATGGAATTGCAGTCCCGATGTCTCCCGCTTCTGTTCTACATTCTCCCACTTCTGTTCTTTTTGAATCTACAGATGGTGTTCGACCAGCAGTCGCTGCTGCTAGTTCAGGGTCCCTGTCATCCTCTCATTCGGGACCTGTTGCTTTCGACAATGCTACTCATTCGAGGTTGGTGTCTGTTGGTGCAATGTTTGCACTTCGTGACTCTTTGCCAAAAAGGTCTTTTGTTGTGTCTGGTGGTTCTAGGTTGTCTTAGTCTGGAGCGTTTGTTGGATCCTCGGTGGCTAAGGGAAGTTCTGCGATATCTTATGCAGATGTGGCCGCATTTGAAGTTGGGATTTATGGTCCTACTTTTGTGGGGAGAGGGGGTTCTCATCCTTCAGTGCATCTTGTCTCTATAGGTAAACCAATTTTTATTAATCTGGATACTGATACTATTGAAGAGATCTCAAAAAATACAAAGGATTTCGCTTCTACTGCAGCTATTTTTTTGGTTTAGGGGTTTTTGGCCCTCTCTTCCAGATTTACATGCTTGGATATCCAAACATTGGGAGCCCATTATAACTGATACAGTTTAGATTTATCTTGTGGCTAGGGGTTTTTTTATTGTGAAATTTGAAAATGTTGTAGATAGGACTACTATCTTGTGCAATAGTTTCTTCTTTTGGGAGGAGCGTTTCCCCCTGATGGCCAAACCCTGGTATTCAGGGTTTGATCCTCTTTCTGAAACCTTTAATAAAATACCCATTTGGGTAAGATTGTCGAATCTTCCCCTACATCTTTGGCTAGATTCAGTTTTGGAAGTTGTGGGGGAGGCCATTGGGGACTTCCAGATGGTTGATTCAGATTCCTCTGATGTTTTTAAGATGACTTATGCTCGTATTCTTGCAGAGGTTGATGTTTCTTTGGGTCTCCCTGAGAAGATTACTTTGGCCTCTTCAATGGGAACCTGGACCCATAATCTTGATTACAAGGGTATTCCTTTCAGATGTAGGAAATGTCATATGACTGGACACCTTGCTGGGAGGTGCTCATCTGATAAGGTTAGATCAAAGAAATCATCTTCTTGGTGGTTGGGGGTTTCTAACCACCATTATACAGTTCAAAAAGTTTCAAAGGATGGGGGTGTGGCTGCCTGCTCTCCTCAGACTAATCATATTGTGGCTGGTTCTCCTGAAGTTGTCTCTAATGCTACGGATGCTCCTAATGCGACTGTTGGCCAGAATGTTGTCCATGTTGCTGTTGTTTCTATTAATGATGTTATTGATGTTGTCTCTAGGGCAGCTGGTGCTGGTTCGCCCGGTTCAGTTGTCTTGGTAGCCACTACTGCTGCTATCTTTGATACTACAGATGTTGTCTCTATGGCAGCTCTGGTTTAGAAAGTTAAGGCTGCCCCTTCTTTTGTTGTTGTCTCTGTCCAAAGCATAGATGTTGGTGCAAGTTCAGTTGTCTTATCTCCTGTTGCTAGCTACCCTTTAGTGGGTTCTTCAAGTGTTTCTCAGGATTGGCAGAAGGCTGCTGAAAAGGTGGAGGATGGATGGACATTAGTCAAAGGAAAAAAAGTCAATTCTTCCAAACCTTTGTTTGATATGTCGTTATGGTCTCATAAGAATGGACCAAAATGTAAATCTTGATGATCCTTTGTTGTGTTTAGCTGGGTTGGTTTTCCGCCCTCTTGTTGGGAACTATGGTGTGTTTCCCTAGTTTGTTGGGTGGTGTTCCACAGTTGTTTTTAAGATCTTTTATTGCTATATCTTTCTTCTCTTTGTACAAGGTTTCAGATCCTTTCAAAACCTATTTTTACTTAATCAAAACAACATAGAAAATATAGTTAATGTTGTCAATCTCCACAACTTCAAAGAAATTTAAAGCTTCATCATCAATATTTTTTATAGCTATAACACCTCTTTGTTCTCTTCGCCATTTAGTTGGTTTTCATTTTCTTATATTCCTTCCAAGAATAAAGTTAAGTACATAATTGAGGAACGGGGAAAGATAGACTAGGTACTTGATGAACATTTAGGTCTTAAAGGACCAATTAGCCAACACTAGCTTCCTCACACCTTTGATCTTATTTATGCCAAGTATGGGATCTCTAGTTGAAATTGGTTTTCAAGATTAGTTTAATAAACATAGAACTAGACTAAGTGTAGATTTAGTTAAGTGTAGAGATTTATTTTCTCTAAATTTAAAAGACTTCTTTTTAGACTTGAACTTATAGTAGTATAGCTTTTAATCTAATAGATTGGTTTTAATTTTTCAAAAAATTTGATATGATACTATCATTATCAATCATCTCTTATGATCAAAATAAATTAAAAGAATGTAATTGATCAACATAGTAGAAAATATCAATTCAAATAACTTCTCTCAAACAAAAATGAATCATCTAGCATTTAAATTCCACTAAGAATAACAAGTATTGGATATTTCTTGTAACTTGTAAAACGTATGGATATTTCTTGTAACTCGTAAAACATTGATTTCAGTGATTGAACTAAAAGAATGCAAATTTTGTTGATTTAGATTTGACAAAATATACCTATTTTCATTCATTAAACATAATATGCAAAGAGGAAATAACTTATAGATTTTTATTTTTATGTTAAAACCTTTTAGTTTTAGTATTATATGCATGCAAAAATAAACATAAAATAGCAAGTGAAGTTATCTTTTGTCATTCATTTCAATAATTTAGTGTTATCAAAGGCATTTACTTTAATAGTTAGCCATTTGAAAGAAAACACACAAAAATTGAAAAAAACAAAATTGTACATTTGCATTATTCTAGCCAAAGATGCTCCAAACAAGGCAAAAACTTGAAACATTCTACTTGCAATTTGGAATGTCATCATAAAACAAACCTAGAAACTTTGCGAACACTTGAATCTCACAAGTAAGCCAATTTTTTTAAAAAAATATCTTCATAGATTATCTAAAATTTATCAAATGGATTTCAAACCATCTATTATTACCTCTAATTACATTTGCTAGATTAACCCTATGTGTTTCGTAGTAAGGGGGGATTAAGTGGAAGCCTTTTTTAGAGAGCTAAGTGAAAACTCACCAACTCCTATTGCTACTAAGGTAGGAGAACAAGCCCTAGTTCCTGAACAAAAACTACAAGAAAATGATCTATTAGAAGAAACTAAACCCACTTAAACACAATATTTACCAAGAGAATACTTGTCTCTATGATTGTTTTGAGTACATTTGGTGCAGGTGCACCCGACATGGTGATCATGCCTCCATAAGGAAGCTTCAAGTTTGTGTTTTTTTTTATGTTGAATAATGTTGTTTTGTGTCTAATAAGGTCTAAATGACCAATTGCAACCAATACAACTCTATTTGTATGGCTTTGAGGCCATTAATCCTATGTAGACTTACAAGGTCTAGATTTGGTCAATCTTGATCAAAGGGGTCCAAGTGTGCCCAATATGGGTAAAATTGATGTAATAAGGCATATTGAACCTATTTTGATATGTTTAGAATGATATTTCAAGTTTTGGAGTCATTTTGTCAAGTTTATCAAAAAAACATTGTCAAAGTTGTCATTGCAAAAAGTGCAAAAAATACAAAAAAAAATGTTGTCAAATGGTAGTTTAATGGTCATGAGTTAGTTTGGTTCGGTTGTAACTACTGATACAATGTTGTAAGGGTGAAATAAACCTGGTCGCATCATTTTATGCAAGGGAGTTGAAGTTTTGGGGAGTTTGAGATGAGAAAATAATGAATACAATGTAACAATTTTGTAATTTCTTGTCTTTTTCCCTATTGTAGTAAATTATGTGATCTTGTATGATGTTATGTTGACCTAAACTCATTAGTAGAAAATAGTACATTGAATTATCTTTCATTTTCTTTTTGTGGCATTAATTTGCATTCAGATTTGAAGGAGTTATGCTTGTTTTAGTGATTAAGATTTCTCAAATTTTCTTGCAACAGTCTGGTTGTAGCATATAGTATGAGCTCGTACAAAAGAGTTGTGAGATCTAAATGGATGCATTTGAAAGAGAAATGAATCACCTTTCATTTTCAATTGGTTTGAGGTTTTTTCATAAGGTATAGCCATAGTTATGACATTTTTTTGTAAGAACAGGTTTGAAACCCTCATTCATTGAACTCTAAATGGATGCATTTGGAAACCTTTATAAAATTGGTTTTTTGAAGACTTGATGAGTGTAGATTATGATTTTGGAACTTTTGGTCATGAATAATAGTGTTTGTACCTGAAATGATAATGTCATGAACCGATAAACCTATGATTTTAGTTCATTTTCAGAATTATAAGTCATTATTTGAGTCATATGTTGCAAAACAACCACCATTTGGTTTGACATATGTTGTATAAAACCCAAATGGGTATCCAAAAATGCTCTTAGATTCTTTTTATGACGTGTAAAACGTTATGCCCAAAATAACTCTTTTGTTGCTCATTTGAAGGCCTAGAAAATGTAAATCAATCAAAATTTGATCCTTGTGTTCCAAAGTAAACCTATCTCAAATTAAGGTAGGTTATTTAGGGCCCAAAAGGGTATCCTGATCAGTTTTTATTTTGTGCATAAGATCAGTAAGTTGGGAGTTATTGGCCAAAAACCACCTAGGAAGGGCTAGTAGGCCTAGAGGCACTTAATGAAGGAAGTATCATTAGTGGTCATTTAAAGTTGATGCCAAGTGTTGGGATAGGTTTTATGATGTCCCTTAATGCTAAAAATGCTCATGGGTCAATGGTCCCATTGAATGGAGTGTTGTCTCATTGTATTGACCCTTGTAGTCTTGTGGTGTACCCTCCTATCACTTGAAGAATTGGTCATGAAAACTTATAGTGAAGTTGTCTTGATATTGTTTCATGTTGAGTTGATGGCCTTGAAGTGCCGAATGAGGATCTTTGTAAGAACATTGTGAAGAGATCAATTGTGTGAATGAGGAAGAATGTGTGTGAACCCTTAGCCTCTGCATCAACATTCCACAAAACTTCAACATTATTGGAGCATAAGTAAACACCCTGTGCATAATTGTTACACATCAACTAAACAGCATTGCTATCCACTAAGTACACCTTTCTAATGAAGATTTTAATTCACCCATTTCCCACCGTCAAAGCTAATGTTACAATGTTGTTAATATTAGTCCACCTTTTGTCCAAGCAATGTATGTGCATGTAATTTGTGGGTCATGCATAATAGTGGTGAGTTATGTTTGTAGCATACAAGTACATGGACATTCTAAGAGATGGTACATCCATAGGGCCAAAAATTATACTATAAATCAACTCTAAAATCTGTCTACATCTAGTAGAGCTAAAATTTAACCTAGTTTATCTCCCAAGAATGCAATGCTTACAAAAATAAAAATCTAAAGAACGTCAATAGCCCCTTACTAAATTCTTTCTCATAAAGCCACTAAGGCCTCTTCTTATTTATATGGACCATCTAGTCATGGCATAACATGGACTTCTTTACAAGAAGCTTATGGTCTCTTGAATTAATAACTCTTAAATAATTATTTTTGGTAGTGCTAGCAACCAACTAGAATGATCCCAATGAACATCCTTGTCTATAACCATGGCTCCACTCACAAATTTTCATCACTATAAAAAAGTACCTTTACACCAAAACCATTCAATTTACTCAACAAGGGTTTTTACACTAACTTGAAATGTGTAGCGTATTAAAAAAGTGTCTTGGTCTTGTTATCCCTAAACATGAGCATAATTCAACCTCACCTAATAATATTACCTATCTCTCAAATACACACTACCACCATCTATGCTTTCATATATTGAGAAACACTCCCTATTGGGAGTCACATGGTAAGAGGCCCTTGAGTCAAAGAGATATGCACCCTCATGTGGATGCATAATAAGAGTTGTAATAAAAGCATGACCATTAGGGACCCTAAATTCCATATTATCATTTGGCTACTTGGTCTTCTTCTTACATCCCTTTTAAAATGCCTCAATTTGCGATTGTTCTAATATCTATTTTTGGATCCATAAGTAGATATAGATGTCCCCAAATTTCAATTACTTATACTTCTTGCTTTCCCTTTTTCCTTGGACAACCTCTCACTCTCAAGGCTCCCTTGATAAAATATAAAGTCTTCTTTCTCAACTTCTCAACAATCAATAAATGCTCCACCTCATCAATCTTCAAGTTTGAAGAAATGATACTAGTCACTGACATGAGATTGTCCCAACAATAAATCAAAGAACTTAGAAGAGTAATGGTGTGTTTGTCCTTATCCATCTTTGCATCCATAAATGTTGACTAGCTAACCAAAGAGTTGAATACACTCAAATGCTTTATAACCAAGTTGTCATCATCCATCTGCATTGAATACAACTCTTTTGTTTAAAAAATATTATTCACTAGGGCCTTTGTTTGATACTAATTCCCAAGCATATACCAAATCATTTTGATGGTCCATTTATAAACATTTGCAAGCATTACAATTACAAGACAAAGCCTAAGACTCCTTCCCTTCCAATCTAACACTTCCTAGTCATGTCTTTCAAGATAGATAATTTCTTATTAACTATCATATTCTACAAACCTCTATCCACAAGAAAACTCTATGTCCTGAGTTTTCATAGCTCAAATTTGACTCCATTGAATTTCTCTACCTTGACTCTAGATCTCATGTCCATGATTGTAAGTTGAAAACAATATCACTACAATAAAATTCCCACACAAACACAAGGATTAATAAAATTAAGTCTTACTCTTCCTCACATTGATATAATAAGCTTGCCAACCTCTCTTATATCAAATAAAAGTAAATAAACAAAGATATACAAATGATTTCCACAATTAATCTCATTAGAAGAGTGTCAAAGTTTTCAATAGCATTATGGATAACAATGACACAAATAAATACCAAGGATGAACTATCACTACACACAAGAGAGTATGAGATATTGATATATCTTGGAAAAAACACTAAAAAGGGTTAATTTTTGGATTTTTGTGGTGAGGTGGAAATGATTTTTAATTATTTTAAATGAGAGGAACATGCATTAGCCTAATTAATTAGATAAGCATTTATTTGGTTATTTATTGATAGAGGATGGTTAATTTGTGATTTAATAGATTGATGAAGGGAGGATAGCTAATTAAATATGATTTATCTTTTTGGAGGAAAGATGGCTTCACTAAATAAATAATTTTATATAAGCAATCACCTAAAAGTTTTTTTATTTTGGCAAAATATTATAGTTAAGTTGTTCTTGTCATAAAGGTTCAAACCGTGTTGGGGTGTTAATGTTGAACGTTTACATTAATGGTGGGGTCCCTCATTTGTGACTTTATCAATTAATTGCTCTTTGTCAAAAGCATTTAACCCTTTAAAAAAAGGTTAGTGAAGATATGATCCAATATTAATTATTCAATTTAATAAAATTATGATAATGATAAGTTAAAACATGGAAGTAAAATTAATTGTCTACATTTAGTATACTACTTGATGTAATATTCTAACACCCTCTTATCATATTAGAACCAGAAAGAACCACATATTCATCAAAAGCTTCTCTTTAAAAGTAGCTTTGGACTAGGTAGAATTCCATCAAACTGTCTTCAACATTCATAAAATTATATCTCTTCTATAGAATTCTTGAGTTTCCAAATTTCATCTCACATTTTCTTATTATTAAAGTACCACAAATATTGAGCTACATTTATAGTGCTCCATCAAGTTATCTTATCTCATGACACTAATTGAGGTATAATTTCTAAGATCCACAAACTCCCAAATCACCTAGCAACCATCTACTCTCTTTAGTGTAAACTTCCATCATCAACTATTTATAGTTACAAAACTACCAAACACCCCTTGCTCAAAAAAAAATACACAAATCTGGTGGCACCTCTAAAACAATATAATATACCATCTCAATGTGAAAAACTAACTCCAAAAACAAAATCCTACAACCTTCAACATCCACACCATCTTCTTTGATCTTTAGTCCTTACTATTAAATAATTCTCTACCTTTTACCTTATCCATTATTTTAAACGTCTACCTCATAACCACCTTCAAAATTCTACTTTTAATAGTGAATGCAACACTAAGCATTGAATAGTAATTATTCAACTGAACTATGCTATACAAGGTGATCAAGACTCAAAGCTCTTGTTTCTTTGAGAAATTCTAACATAACAAAATGAAAATCATATCTTTCCAATGTCAATTTCCATTATTAATTCACCTTAGCAAATAAAATTTGTATCTCCAATTTTGCGACCTTAAATTGGGAAGAGGGGAAGCTTTGAAATCACCAAACATACTATTAATTCTAAAAATATTTGAACCTTCACCCTTGAAGGATACAATTAAACACTTTTGCCAATCAAGCTCCTTATGGAAAATTTATTTCCATTCAAATGAAATAATAAAATTAGAGAGAAATAAATCTTAAAAAACAAACCACGCAGCAACCGTTGATTTCATATAATATGCAAAGATTTCCCTCAATTCAAAATAATTTTATTGTGTTCTTGTTATTCGTAGGTGTTGATTGTGTCCGCAAAGGATCGAAGCGAATAACATTGAAAGAGAAACTCTAGAAATCATCAACAACCCATTGCAGGGCATCAAATTTCCATGCATCATCAACAGACTGTAGGGCATCAAACTTGCAGTCATCTCAACATCTTGGATCATGCAACATTATTCATTGTGAAGACGTGTATATTTCAGATTACAGACTTGAGTTCATTGCATGGACATCTCTTTAAAATATCACAGTACAAATTGAAAAGTACAAACAATAATATAAACATAAGGCTTGAATGAAGAGACATGATAAATTCATCTAATACCTTAGTGATCCTATTACCACATCTTCTGCCAAAGTAAAAAGAGTGATTGAATTGCTTCTCACTTGTGGTGGAATAAAGTTCTATACAACTTGTGTGATTGAATTGCTTTGGAATAAAATTCTAAACAACATTTTCATGAGTAACATGAGTAAGCATGTAGACTTTCATGAAGTGATCTACCAGAAAAATAGTCCCAGCAACAAGACAGCAAAGCTTGATTTGTAATTCCATGCCATTTGAACAATATTGTTGTTCTATATCAATTAGAATTCGCAATCAAATCATATCTTCCGAGGGGCTGAAGCATTTACCTAGAAATGACTGTCTTGTTCACTATGATTGTTGATAGAACACAGTGTTTCCACATATATGCTTCAGAAATGTGAACTAGTGAAATGCTGTCTTTATCTATAGATCATATCCTTCCAGTCACAGGAATTGTCAATTTCAAAAAAGAGAGTTATATAGAGCTTATTTTCTTTCGTGCAGGGATTAGTCTAGCGATTTTGAGGATACAAAGTACATAATGTTTTGGCACATCAAATGCAGCAACCACGATGAAAAGTGCAATTCAGAGTAACTCTAACAAACCATTTCCAAATTATGCAGGCTAAAGCATGAAACCATCCAAGGCCTAGAAATGACAAAACTAAAGTTACTTTATCAAACTGAAGCATTTTCAAAAATCTCAGACAGAACAATGGTAACCATCTCAAAAGTAAGAGATAGACCTAAGGCAACTCAACTAAGGTATTGTTGCAATGGATTTCTAAAAGTGGAAATAATACTGGAGATCAAAATTATACCACAATTACTGATCTTTTTTGGTCAGTAATTTTGAACATAATGACTGGAGTTGCTTTAGTTTTGAGCAGCCAAATTTTGCAAGGAAAGTCCCATTAAACAAAGTGATGCTTAACAGGGAAGATGCCTCTTTTCTTCATGGTGATATTATTCAGTGTATTGCTTTTGAATAGATTCCTGGGATTGATAGGAAGTTTTTTGAATCTCTTCACCATTGACTCTCTGTGGTGAAGTCTCTTTTGAAGTTATAACTAGTTCTAGTCCCTAGCTAATGATATGCAAAGCAAAGAAAGAAAAGACAAAAATTTAGTTGCATTTCCTTTGATTAATAAATTGGAAAATATAATAGTGTTGCAGTAAAAATAACGATTGATCACCAAAGAAGAATCTAACATATACAACTCTCAACACTCATAAGACAGATTCATTAACAATCCCTAGAAAGCAACATAATAACATCTTCTGGCCTAACACAAAGCATTCTTGATGGATACTTCAAAGTTCAAAGCAATGAGAAAGAAGGTTGGGGAGTGAGTATTCAATTTTTTGACTGTAGGAAACCAAAAAATCAGTGTGAGATGATTACCTTCAGAAAAGGGTTCGTGACATATAGTTGATTTAGAAATGACGTAAATCAATAATATGTTCTACAAATTCACTATATATCTATGGTTCTGAAGACTATTTTAAAAATTAACGTGTTTGCAAAAATTTGATAAAATTGCCTAGTTTTTTAAAGTACCAAGATTTAAAAATTTTGAGCCTACCCAGTTTTTGTTGAGTCCGAGTTATTCAACTATTGACTACATAATCAAAGAAGTATAATATTGAAGCAAAATCTTAAATGTAGTATCTTATTAGGGTTGCAATATGACATAACTTTGTGTGAATGCCATTAGGATTTGACAAAATACGCTGTTGTCATTGCCACTTTTATTGTTGTTCAAGCTATGTAGAAGAAAGCAATTGTTAACTTCTTTTGTAAGTGGATATCTTAAGTTGCAAAGAAAATTGTGGGTGGAGCTAACCTAATTTACTGATTGTTCACTTTGAACGATGTGAAACAGAATGTTCTGAACATGAAACAATTGTTGGCAAGTGATGCTTTAGATTAGTATAAAGCACTTGAGTGTTGTCATTTATGGCAACACATCTGATATGATGATCACATGAAGTTTAAGTATAGCTTTAGAGATACAATCTTCAAAATGACTAAGTATGGAAACAGATTTGCAAAATACAGCAGTAGTGTTTTGGACATCAAAGATAGTATATGATAGATGATGGCTTGCAAGCTTAGGGGAAGACATTTTGGGATGTGTATGACCTTCAATTAAGGTCGCTTGTGTTTTGGTGTTGTTATCAACAAGTTACAATGATTTGGAGACATGCGAAGACAGAGGGACAGTGAAACAGAGTATACGAATAGTCACAATGATTAAGGGAATATAAGATGGAATCGTAACATGCTAAGTTAGATAAAGATTGTGGATTGCCAACACTTTGGTAATACAAGATCGCTGACTTAGTATTTACTCCATGCATTGTTAATTATTCTATTTTGTATAGTACTTGGGAGCCGACTGAATGATAGAATACATATTTATATGAAGAGCTTTTTGTAAAGCGAAGTGATGATTATGTAAGATAGTGATAGCGAGATAGATTGATGGAAGATGCGAGATCAGAGGTTGACAGATGCTATAAAGAACTACAACTGGAACTATCAAAGTATGGCAGATGCTTGTTTTGTTCATTCTTGAGAACACTTTATAACTGAAGTATTGATTGTAAGAGTTGTAAGCTCAGTATACCTTTAACAGGGTTTTGTATACCTTTAAAAGGGTTGATATTCCTTTAACAAGGAAATGTATTATGTAATTCCCACCTCCTAATAGGGCTAGATCTCCTAATAGGGACATTATACTCTAGTGCATATTTGTGGGTTCCATCCCCACCAGGGTTTTCCCTTGGCAAGGGTTTCCTCGAAAACAAATAATGGTGTTATGAGTTGTGTATTATTTGCTTATGTTCTTTTCATTTCTGCAATCATATGGTTTATTTGGAATTGGTTTAAGTTTAATATAAAGTGTTGTAATACTGATACACCCCCCCTCTCAGTATTACTCAATCCTAACAATTGGAATCAGAGCTATTGGCCCTTGGAGAGAAAGTCTAACAACTTAAAGAAGATCAGAATGGATTCAGAAAGTTTGCAAGAGAACTTTGAAGCAGCACTTGATGACCTGGACAATGAAAAGGCTGAAAATGGCAAATTCAAATTCAAATTAAGAAGAGCATAAGGTTTTATCAAGAAACTAAAAGAACAACTTGAACTTTCAAGAAATCAAAGACAAGACCTTATGGAAAAGATCAAGGAGGATTCAGACAATGACACATTAGACTAGGTAAAGAAACTTGTGCAAGAAAAAGAACAAATTAATCTCTTGATGATTAAAGAGATCCAAGATGAAAAGGATGCAAGATACAAGGTTGAAGACTCTAAAAGGAGCAAACATACAGATAGGAGAAATGCAGATTGAACTTGATCACTACAAGGATAAATGCCTAGAATTAGAGAAATACAGTCAGATCATTAAAGGTGAACTCACTCAAAACAAGTTACACATTGAGAAATTACATATGAGCAGTGATAAGATTGATGAACAAAGAGAGAGATGGAAACCTAAAGGAGATATGACTGGAATTGGATACAATGAAGGAGAATGTTCTAAATCTCATGAAGAATCACATGAAGCGAAGATTGAAGAAAGACCTACTTTTGAAGAACCTAGAGATCAGATCAAACCCTTCAAAGGTAGATGTTATGGATGCAACAAAATCAGACACATGAAAAGAGATTGTAGAGGTAAAGGCCCTTTCAGACCCTTTATTGGTTATTGTTATAATTGTTATGCATATGGACACAAGAAAGTAGAATGCAAGAAACCTGATCAGTTTGAAAGCAAACAAGATTACATCAAAGAAGAATCAGCAGCCAAGATCACATGCTACAAATGCAATAACCTTGGGCACATTGCAAGGTTTTGTAAACTACAGGTTAATCAGGATAAGAGACTACCTACATGTTACAGATGCAACAACTTAGGACATATAGCAAATTTTTTCAGGTATAATGGAATGGACAAAAGAAGAGGACCACCTCCTATGGTTATAAAGAAAAATATTGGTGATAATGGTAAAATTCTTGGTGAGTACATGGATGAATTCAAGAATCATTTCAGGAATCCAGCAGATAAGAATGATGGTAAGACATGGACAGTTAAAGAATTCAATAAGGCATTGTTTGAGGGAGAGACAATAGATGCTACTATGCCTTCTCCTGATGTTGACATTACTACATCAACCTAAAAGGCCAAGTATGGCCTTAGGGGAAGCATTCGATGAAGACAATAGATTATATCTAGCCCCTGATTCTGAGGAGTGAGCTCATGCGAGCTTAGCTATGGTACATACAGACACTATGAAGTCTATATCTGTGATCACAGTGTTTGAAGGTTCATATCCTATGAGCGTGAAATTTGTGATTGACTGGACAATATGCGAAGTTGAGCTAATTAAGGTAAGTGCATTTACTCACTTGGCAATGAATAAAAGACCTTAAAGCAACCTACTTCTTCACCATTTGATGAGCAGTGACCAAGGAGAGAAGAGTTTAGAAGCATATCAAACCACCAAGCAGCTACATTGTGTGATCGATCGAAGCGGAAGTTCCAAATTCAGCGTGTTTAAGGTATTTAGATCATTCTCTCAAACAGAAAGATATGGATTCACTTATAATTTATGATGTTGTGGATAGACATAGACACAAGCTTAAGAAGCACCCCTCAAAGTCTTGTGAGGACGACCCTGAAGGATCTTTTTCGTAAACACCATACGGCATCCTACACGTAGAAGATATTAGGGCATACATTTAGTGCAAGTATGAGACAATAGGTGATGCGGAGTTATTCAGAGAAATAGGTGAAATGATAGAATCAGATGGTAAAATAAAGGATGACTTTAAACATCTAGATGACCTAACCATTATTAATTTAACCCACATGAATGAATTCGATGAAACATAATGGTTCAAGATAATATTTAGCAAAGTTCATGACCAGTTCATTTGGATAGGAGAGAAACCTGTAAAGATTTGTAGTGAGCTAATTCATGACATTACTGGGTTAGATGACAATGGAGTTATCCCTATGGCAGAAAAGAATATCAAAAATCAAGTTGAAACCCTAACACATTCAAAATGGGATAAGCGAGCTATGATAGTTAATGATATATTCCAACAGGATGTAAGGCTAGTTGCAATGCTTCTAGGATACAAACTTTACTACAATAGTAGACCTAATTTAGTATCAGCAGTTATCATGATGGCCTATAGATGGTGAAAGACAACACCAAATATAATGTATGCGAGATTTTGGCACAATAGTTTTTAGAAAATGTAAAGATAATAAAGAAGGATAAATCTAAGGATTTTAGATTTGGCTCACTTCTGGTTCACATGTATATTCATATTGAGCACAAGTTTCCCGGAATGCACCCTAGAGCATGGAAGGACAACATACCCATTGATATTCAGATATCAAAAAGCTACCGAAGACAAAACAACACATGGGTAGATGGTGAATTATTTGCCATGATCAAAATTCTATGAAGACAAATGAAAGAAAGATATAGAATCCCTGAAGTGTTGGTTGAGAAATACAAGGATACAATCTATTTCATGGTTGAAACTGATTGTGTATGTTTTGGAGCAGTTGAACCTAGAAAGAAATGGTGTTACCCCGTGGGTTATGAAGTTAGTGCTGAAGTTCTTGTGATGCAAATAGAACATGTCTTAGCATCAAAAGTTGACACATTTGAGGAAAGATGGGGCACATATGCAGAAAAGTCAAAAAAAGTCAGAGAAGAGCATGATAGAGGCATAAGGAAAAGAAAGATACAGAAAATGGTTGGTGAAATGGCAGAAAAGGCAGGGATATCAAAGGAAGAACTGAAAGAGCTAAGGACTAAGATGACTAAGGGAGCCTCTAGATTGGCAAGCATGAGAATTGAAGCCCCTCCACCTTCTGAAGCAGAAAACAAAGTAAGTCTTGCTTTCAATATAATTGATCTATCTATCACTCCAAAGAAGATAGCACAAGAAGATACACCTATGAGCACACCTAGAAGATCCACTAGAACAACTAAACCTAATAGCCCTAAGAAACAAAAGGTTGAAGTTGAAGCCAAGAAGAAATATGATAAGGAACATGAGAAGAAAGAAGAGAAAGTAGAACAAAAGAAAGCAAAGAACCTCTGAAAACCAGATATAAAAATATTGCACAAAAGGATAATAAGAGATGGTAACCTAAAGACATTAAACAGATATTATGAGAGGGATATTATGAGAGGTATGACTCTCAAAATCAATCATTGATAGAAGCCATGGTAATTGAACATCTACTTGTTCACAAGAAGAATCTATTGGAAATTGAGGGTAGTATACCTAAAGATTTGTATGGAAAATTGGAAATCAGAAAACAACTTGCACAAATAGAGGATGAATCAATAAGGAATAAAGCTATTGAGGACAGGTTGCCTATAGTTTCTATATAGGAAAGAGAAAAGATAATTAAGGAGCTCAAACACCTATTGAGAACACAAGCTAGACTTGTAAAAATAATGGCTAAAAAATATGATGAAGTTATTGAGGATACTTAGAAAGCATTAGATCAAATACTAATGAGCGACATTCTTGAGAAAACTTCACCTCCTAAGACTACCAAGCCCACACCTATAAGAGTTGGACAAAGCTCTAAGTCAGCTGAGAATATTGTGGAAAGTAGCGAAGTAAGTTTTTATAAGCAACCATATTTCTTTATTGTTGGTATGCCTGTAACCCTTGACACTACACTTGATGAGGGTGATCCATTTCAAGGAAACATGGATACTGCAATGACAAAAGAAAAAGGAAAATAGAAAGAGGAAGGATAGAAAGAGGACTTGAACAGAAAGAAGAAACCGAACAAAGAGAAGAGATAGGCATGAGTAAGGAAGAAGAGGCAAGAATTCAAGTCAAGCAAGAACCTGATACTTCCACCACTTTATTGTTGGCAAGTATGGACAAGCCTGTGAGCACAGATGTAGAGAACATGGATGAGGATGAATTGATGAGATTATCCTTCGTGACATTTGCTAAGGCAAAAGAAAGATTAGAACAAAAAGGAGACAAAAAGACTAAGGTAATTACTAGGGCAGTTGATGCAGTCAATAAAATACTCCCTATACCTATTATTTTTCAAGAAAAAGATGATGCAAAGAATCTTAGTATGGCACTAGATAACTTTGACAGTCACTATGAGTCACTAGTGAAGATCGTAAAAGAGAAGGCAGAGAAAATATATCTAGAGAAAAAGTTGGAGGAAGTATGCCAGTCTATTTCATAGGACTTGGGCATTCTAAGATAAACTACATCTAAAGCCAAAAGTTGTGTCGCACATGGAAGGGAGCTATATAGCTATTGCATTAAACCCATCAGACACATTCAGAACATTGAAGATATAATAGCCAAGGATAGGGCTACTTTATTCAGCATGATGGACAGTTGTGAGTCCTCCTCACAAACTGTATTAAAGATGGACAAGCATGCCTCAAAGATTCTCAACAAAATGAATGTATTGGATATAGAAAAAGGGAGACTAATGACAAGATTTGGTTTGCTGAAGAGTCTAATCAAGTTCCTAAGTTATCAATTCTTGAAGCACATCTTACTGAAATGGAGAAGATCAAGAAATATATGACCAACTCTATACCCACAAAATTGAAAGCACCAGAGACTTCATCTTATGCACTGAACGGCCTGATACATGTCAATGAATTGTTGATCAAATCATGGAATGATGAAGTGAAGACCTTGGAAGATTCTTTCCAAGATATTCTAAAATTGGTGAGCAAGCACTAAGTCCTACACTTTTTGTAATTTTTTGCAATTTTGCGTATACCCTTTCCATTGATGTCAAAGGGAGAGAAGAAAAGAAGAAAAATGAATATATATATATATATATATATATATATATATATATATATATATATATATATATATATATAAGAAAATGAAAAAGATATTAGGAGAGAAGAGAAGAAAGAGAAAAAGGAGAGTTAAGTGTTTTGTTGGGACATTTAGTCATTTTTTACTAAGTGTTGCCATCAATGCCAAAGGGAGAGATTGTTGGCAAGCGATGCTTTAGAGTAGTATGAAGCATTTGAGGCTTGTCATTTATGGCAACACATCTGATATGATGATCGCATGAAGTTAAGTATAGCTTTAGAGATACAGTCTTGAAAATGACTAAGTATGGAAACGGATTTGTAGAGAACAACAGTAGTGTTTTGGATATCGAAGATAGTATATGATAGATGATGGCTTGCGAGCTTTATAGGAAACATTTTGGGATGTGTATGACCTTTAGTTAAGGTCGCTTGTCTTTTGGTGTTGTTATTAGTAAGTTACAAAGATTTGGAGACATGCGAAGATAGAGGGACAGTGAAACAGAGTATATGAACAGTCGCGATGATTAAGGGAATATAAGATGGAATCGTAACATGCTAAAATAGATAAAGATTATGGATTGCCGACACTTTGGTAATACAAGATCACCGACTTAGTATTTACTCCTTGCATTGTTAGTTATTCTATTTTGTATAGTATTTGGGAGCCGACTGAATGATAGAATACATATTTATATAGCTTTTTGTAAAGCGAAGTGATGATTATGTAAGACAGTGATAGCAAGATAGATTGATGGAAGATGTGAGATTAGAGGTTGACAAATGCTATTGAGAACTACAACTGGAACTATCAAAGCATAGTAGATGCTTGTTCTGTTCATTCTTGAGAACACTTTGTAACCTAAGTATTGATTGTAAGAGTTGTAAGCTCATTATACCTTTACCAGGGTTTTGTATACCTTTAACAGGGTTGATATTCTTTTAACATGGAAATGTACTATGTAATACTCAGCTCCTAACAAGGCTAGATCTCCTAACAGGGAAATTATACTCTAGCGCATATTTGTGGGTACCATCCCCACCGGGCTTTTCCCTTGGCCAAGGTTTCCTCGAAAATAAATAATTATGTTATGAGTTGTGTGTTATTCGCTTATGTTCTTTTCATTTCTGCAATCATATGGTTTATTTGGAATTAGTTTAAGTTTAATATAAAGTGATCTAATACTGATTCACCCCCCCTCTCAGTATTACTCAATCCTAACAACAATATGTAAGCATAATTTGAGCAAGAAAATCTACACGACTTGCCCTTGAACTATTAAAAATATGTTGATTATTCATATGAAAAGGAATAATCTTTTGATGGGAATAGATTTTCATTATCTAATCTAATGAATTAATTATATACATGAATTCCTGAATACCATCTCCCCAAATTTACAAATCATTAGAGAAACATTCATGTTGAGCTACGGCCATAGTGCTCCATCAAGTTGTCTCATGACCCTTGTAAAAGTATAATTTCCAAGATCCATGAACTGCCAAATGACCTGGACAACCATCCAAGTTGGGCTTCATCACTAGATCTCTGCCTATCTTCAAAGTGTGAACTTCCATGCTCAACTATCCATTTTAACAAAACTAAAAAGAAGTTTCTCAAAGAATGTGTTGGTTCCCAAAACCGCAGATTGGAAATCCAAGAGTTTTGCCAATTCTCCTATAGGACTTCTTCAATCAGCCTTGGCCAATGAATGGGAATAATCCAATTCCCCTATACTTTAGGCTTCGCTACACCTAGGCAGGTGAACCTTTACTTCAAACTTGGTCACCTGGTTCTAAGCTCTTCTATAGCGAATTTAAGCTGGTGAGTTCCTCAGTCAGCAAAATCCTTGTACTCGATCAAAATAAAGTTGAATGTTGAATGTTTGAATTGATTGAATGTTTTGTATGCTATTTGTTAAAAAATTGATTAGATTCTTGCAAGGAAGTATATAGATTTCTGACTTCAATTAATAACTCCAATAATTATATTCCAATGAGTTTTAAATGACCAGTGCCTTTGTTTATCCGGGCGATAGAGTCAACTATAACAAAGATTATTACGTACAACTTTATGGGACAATATTTATTTAAATATCATCAATTACTCCTAAGCTCTGCAAAAGACAAATCTTATATGCAATTCTCTATTAGTCCAAAAAGAATTTAACTTCTCTAGTTGAAAGTCCGATTAGATAGAGATAAGGAAACACATATATTTCACACTATCTTGATTGTCAAACAAAGAATGCAAGAAAATATCCAATGCAACAATAAAACTCTATTGGAATAATTCAATAATCTATTTATTGATCACAAAGGACGAATGCACATTTTAATTTTAATCTCTTTGCCTTGAAAATAAACAAAAGGGCCTTTTATTTATTATTAAAATATAATATTGAAATTTATATTAAAGTCATGCTTTAATATTTACATCTTCTCTTACAAATGTTCTTCTTCTACATGTTTATTTGAATATGTCCCTTTCTCTACATTTTACATCATGAATATATATATGTTTGAGTGGCTTTCACAACTCTTTAGGGTGAAAAGACACAACCCTTATTACAAATTATTTTGAAAAATAATAAACTAAATAAAAAGTAACTACCTAACTTTCGGATTTGGGTCTAGTCGAAAAACCAAAACACCTCATGGAAAGCTAAGATTTTTACTAGAGATAGGAAATTTGATTTCCCAAACTGGGTCATTTTTAGATTTTTAAAATACGACCATCTTCAGGCTCTGTCGACATCATCTTTGTAGCAGGTTGAAATTCCAACATTTTTTTAAGGCTTTGATTAGTTAGTTCTATTTATTTGTGTCATAAGCTTCCTTTCTTTGATTTTTTTAGTATGGAGAAATTTTCTTATTGATAATGGATTTGGACTCTCAAAATTTAGGGTACCACCAATGGCTCTTTCTGGAGACGTATGCTCTTTTTGAGCATAGCGAGATTTCAACTATCTCTAGAGAAGCAGACCAAGTATCCATACTAATTTGATGTGAAGTAAAATTGGGTGGCCCCAGGCCCCCCAAAATTGAACGTTGATCCTTTCCTCTATCAAACACGTGATTCTGATCATGTAACACTTTGGATCTCTTGAATATGATGCCATCATTTTTGTGAACAATACTTGTTGCTTTATCAATGTAGTTTTTGGTATTTTCTTTTTGTTTTTCCTTTGAGAAATCATCAAATGCACTTTGGTCCTTGCTGAATATAAGATCCCTATGGTCATGCATGTGATCAGTCATATAAGCATTATAATAAATCTTCTTTGTGTAATTGTCTTTTTTCATACAATTTTCTATGTCTCCATATTTAGAATGCAGATTATGTTTGTCTAACCCAATCTTTTCTTCAGGCCTATGGTGTAGCACTTGTTCATATAATGTTTTTAAAGATGGTTCATGTCTAGGAGACACTTCTTCACATATACCAGGGCTATGATTAGGTGTGATATTTGAGCAATCTTCAAGATTATCCTTTAATCTATTTCCCCCATCATGCTTGGTTGACTCCATCTCATCTTCACATATTTGGTGTACCTTCGGCTCAAAGGATGAACTGAAAGATATCTCACCCTCTGAATGCACTTTACGAGTTTCATCAAATTTAAAATTAGGACTGTTATCTTTATTATGATGCTGATGGTTCCATTGCATAAAGGATCCTCTTCAAACAATGGATTCAAGAACATAGAGAACTCAAACATATCTTTATTTGCTTCCTCTTCAAACAACAGATTCAGGAACATAGAGAATTCAGGCATGCTTTCCTAAGAGCTTTCATTTGGATCATCAAGTGTTTCATCAACAAGACTAATATCTTCATTGACATTATCTCTCGAAGCTTCCTCCTGTTGATACACCGTATGAAATTCTATTTCATCTCCACTATTTGATTCTTGGAAATTATCATATCCTCCATCTAGTACACCCTAAATATATATTGATTCATTAACTTGTCTACTATGGTGGATTGAGAAAAAATTTGGACCATTTCTCTCAATATGTTTATGATATTCTATGTCTAACAAGGCCAAAATCTCTTCTACAATGAGATAATACTCTTCCTCATTTTCACATTCACTGATATTTGTTGTCTTATAATGGGTGGTTTCTTCTCCAACCTGGTCCAAAATTTCTTCTATATTTGGATCTGAAACATCATTTGTATGTTTCACGTTGCATTCATTATATTCTTTTACTTTTTGAAAAAGGAGCTTCAAATCAGGGTCATCTAAAGAGACCCCCAAATCATAAAGCCTTCTTAGAAATTCCCTACTTGAAGGTGCGATATCTGATGGTATCTCCAAATAGAAACCCATCATCCTTATGAACAAACAGGTTGTGCACTCACCCTCTTGTCTTTCCAAATTGAGAAATTCATTCAGAGGGGATATATAAGATTCTTCCTCCATATAGCTTTCTTCTTGTTCATAAAATTTTATATCCATTTCCACACAAGTCTCATCCTAGACGGAATCTTCTTCCATCTGATTCAGACTTTCTTCTTCATCAAAGTCTAGGGCCTCATCTCTTGTATGTTTCATGTTGTATTCATTATCTTCCACCTTTATTTCATCATATATATACATTAGAAAACTACATGACCGAGAGTCATGATCAATTCCTAATTCATATATTTTATTGCATATTTCATGAGATGAAGGTTTGACCTCTAAAGGTATCTCCTGATAAATATCACACATCCTCATGAACAATTGTATCGTAGATTCACCTTCATACCTTTCCAAATTGAAAAAGGCATCAAGTAGAGACATGCTAAGATCCTCCTCCATGCTACAGCTTTGGTCTTCACACTGTTCATAACACATATTTGTGTGTGTGAAAATTGTACCTAATCTATAGACACAACACTTCAGTAAAACATTAGAGGTTAGCTATAATCAAAATCATGCAAAAATTAAAGCTATCTAACCAAGCGATTTGCTGCCTTCTAATAGGTGCGAGATTAATGTTCTCAGATTGTAATCGAGATCAATGACCTAGACGACACCTAAATGAAGGATTTGAATGCAAAAGATGGATATGAAATATGAATGTAATTAAGCTATTTTTTTGATATTTTCTATGCAATAAGAATGATAAATTGATATGATATGAATGCTATTAAAAACTAATATGCTATGCTAATCTAACAATGATATGAAATATGAATGCAAAAATAAAATTGATCTCACAAAAATGCCGATTCACAAGAGCTTTGATTCTTCAATTCTAATTCTCCAGCGTGATTGTGCAAAATATGAGATGATTTGTGAAGAGCTAAAGCCTTAATTTATAGAAATCCAGGGCTTTGGAGGTGCATGGGAGAAAGCCATAAATCACTCAAATAACTCAACTTGATTTTTGAATTATTTTTAAATAAAAGATAATTAACTCACAAAAACATGCAAAAGCTAAGTTTTAACTCAAAATAGAGTTTAGCTTTAATTGATAATTGATAGTTGTCTGCTTTTATGATTGTGCATGTTTTATTTATGAATTAATTTAATAATAAAGTGATTTATTTCCAACTTAACTGCTTTTAAAAATAAAACAATTGATTTATGGGTTAATCAATTATTTAATCAAACTTTTATTAAAAACTATATTATTAAATAATGACAACTTGCTTTAATTAATTAAATAAAAATTTAATCAATTATTCATATGATATTAGATTTATTGTCAAAATTAAATAATACAATTAATAATAGATATAATTAAATTTAATTACACAATTAAGTGGCAAATATTAAATCTAATTAATTAAATATGAAAATATTCAATTAATCAAACTTTAGGATAAATGTGATTTATTGCCAAATAATTATAAAATTAAAGATAATTAAGATAATTAGGAATATTACTAGGAATATTCCCCGATGCAAAATTTAAGATAATCAATTAGATTTGATGATGTTTAGATGTGCCTTAGATTAGGACTTTGATGTCGATTTCGTTCGAATTGTCGATGTAGGAGGTTAATGAACTTATAGCCCATTTTTGGGGTATTACATTTTGCCCCTCTTTGAATTACTGTGCGAAGCGCAGTGGTTCAAAGATAGTCTGTGTTTGATAGAGATATGAAACTGATTCAAAAGATAAACCGATCTCAAGATAGAAACCGATTGAAAGATATTGAGATAGGAGTTGATTGATATTGATTTGATATGAAGATAATAGGTCCTGAATGACCAAAGATAATGTTCACTGTAGAAGCAAATGAACCTATGATTGTGAAAAAGTGTCAAAATGCCTGATTCCAAACCTTAGGATTGCAAAGAAGTGAGTGACCCGTTCTAGACTCGATTGTCTTAGCAGAACTAGCAAGTATCACATCCAAACCCTTCAGTTGCCGAAGAACCAAGGAAAGAACACTATGATTTGATGGTTGCAAAAACTGATACAGATTACAAGATTAAGAGAATACCAGATTGATATGGATCGATGAATCTGATATGCCCCAAGTGATGATAGATTTGCCCCGAGCGATGAGGACTTTTGATGAATCAGTAACTAGACGTGATTGTTATCTTGTTTACTAAGGAAGATATGATTTCCATAAAGATATGATTTCAAATTTGATTACAGACTTTGAATGATATGCAATACCATGCCCCCTTCGGGATTAAAATTGAAATCTGACAAGAGAAGTCAGCGTTAAATGATTTAGAAGCATGTAAATTGATAAGAGAAGTGGTTATACACGTCTAAGAACACATTCTGCATCGTTGGAAGGTCCCAAAAGACCAAGTTTGACTAGGTTTGACCATGAGTTGACCATGGTTGACCAAGTTGAAATTTCAATAGTTTGATGTAAGATAATCAGTTAAGTTGAATACTGGATTTCTGTGATGATTGAAGGTTGATTATGCAAGCAATTAATAATATGAATGATCTCAGATTTGAATTTTGATCCCGAAAAAGGATTCTACTTGCTATTTCATTGGAGGAACCTTCGTGTGAGATTTAGCTCTTGCTAGACTGGAAGATGCGATTTGAAGAATCGTTTAAGCATTGGAGTTCGTTTAATCATTGTGAGATCATGCAACATGCAAAATGAAATGAGACATGCAAAATGAAATGCAACCTAAGACCGAGGACCTAGTCACTGATCATATGTTGATTTGTTATCATCATTGAAATTTTAGGTAACCGGATAAATCAATACAATGCCCACTAGCTACGAAACCATAGACATGAATATTGATTTGTAACGCTCAAGAACCAATACAACATCCCCTGGCTAGGCAACCATGGACATATGAATATTGATTTTGTTTTCGGAATGTCGGATTAGATATAAGCATCAAAGCATAAACGCTAGGATGACCTGAATATCATGTCCATTTTGATATAGCAATTTGTATAAGCATCAAAACATAAACGTCGTGATGACCTGAGTATGCCTTGCGTTGCAAACACATCAAACAATCAAAAGATCATTCTAAATCCAGTGTGAATTACCCGTAGTGACCCTTTATCGTTCACCTCCTTAGGCAAGAGCGCGTTTCACAGTAGGAGAAAGAATTTACTTCAAAAAGATAATAGTTAGATCAAACATCCTTGCATTTTTTTTGGGTATCAATGGTCGAGGTACGCATGGCCATCCAATTCGAGATAGAGGCTCTTACAGTCGGACACCATTTCAATCCAGAATTTCCAAAGCTGTTAGATTTTCACATACAAGCAGAAGACAAAGAAAAGATTATGCCCCCAGTCATCACTCTCTAAATCCTATAAAAGACATCATCGAAGAGCTCGAAGGGACACAATATGCAAAAATCTCAATGCGAATCAGTAAGCATACAAGGAGATAAAAGCATGAAAAGCACAGATTGTTTTCAGTTGAGTTTTGATGTTCGATTGCGTTGTTGTAAATGCAAAATCCTTTCTGGAGACAAGACTGATTGACTGACTCAAATGAAGCTTCAAAGGACTCTGGCTAGATATGACACATCTAAGATACATTGGAGACTATAAGATATGACATTGATTGCCCCCAAGTTTGAACATTGATAGGATACAGATGCGCAAGCTGATTGGTGTACAGACCGACTTATTGAAAACTAGAAATGCAGAAACAAACCGGGAGATATGTACAAACTAAAGCAAGACTGAAAGCTGGGAAAGACCAAGATTGCACTGATAGATGGAGCATTTTGAACAAGTGGCACCCATTTGCCGGGTTTTCACCATCTTGGCAGAGATTCTATTTTTGCTACCAAGGCGCCTATTTCCAGGTTTTCACCAAGGCACTTTTCTTTTTTTTTCTTTTTTTCATTTTTTTTGTATTTTTTCATTTTTCAATTTTTTTGAACTTTTGATATTTTTTTTTATTTTTTTTTGTGAATCATCAAGGTGCCTATTGCTAGGTTTTCACCAAGATGTTCATTTTTTCAGGACTTTTTCCGATTTTTAAGATTTTTTTCAGGACATTTACCAAGCACTAAATGCCTTAGGCGTAGAATTTCTTCAGATGGAGAACGTTGATTGGTTCTCGGAGCTGTTCTCCTTCAGTCGTTGAGAGTTGATAGGCACCAGAGCCAAAAGTAGTAGTGATAACAAAGGGACCCAACCAATTAGGTTCGAACTTCCCCTTGCGTTCTCGATGTGATTGATTTTTTAGGATTTTCTCTCAACACTAGATCGCCAACCTGAAATTCTCTATGTCTGACTTTCTTGTTGTAGCCTCTAGACATTTTTTTCTGATACACTCTGAGATGATCATACGCTGCTTGTCTGCACTCATCTAGTAGTTCAAGTTCTTGTAACCTCGACACTCTGTAGTCTTCATCAGTGACAAGTCCATGCATTCTGATCCTGAGTGATGGGATTTCAACCTCAATAGGCAGTACCGCTTCAGACCCATAAACTAAAGCGAAAGGTGTAGCCCCTGTAGGCGTTCTGATACTAGTTCTATAGGCCCAGAGAGCTGGATTGATCATCAGATGCCAGTCTCTTCCTGTTTTATTCACTGTTCTGTGCAAGATCTTCAGGAAATTTTTGTTTGAAGCCTCAGCTTGTCCGTTCCCTTGAGGATAGTAGATAGATGACCAATGTTGAGTAATTTTGAACCTGGCACATAAGTCATCTAGATCCTTGTTTTTGAATTGTCCCCCGTTATCTGTGATTATAGAGTGAGGGATCCCATATCTACAAATGATGTAATTCAAGATGAACATAGAGATCTGTTTCCCCATTGCTTGTGTTAGAGGAACTGCTTCTACCCATTTTGTAAAATAATCTGTAGCTGTGATTATATGGGTATGTCCATTAGAAGAGTGCGGATGGATAGCACCTATGAGATCAAATGCCCATTGTTGAAAAGGCCATTGTGTAGTAAAGGGAATCAGATCTCTCCCTGGAGCATGAATCAAGTTGCCATGTACTTGACACTGTTGATAGTTTTTAGCAAATTTAATAGCTTCTTTTTCCATTTCAAGCCAATAATACCCAGCCCTAATAAGTTTTCGAGCTAACGTTAAACCGTTCAAGTGTGACCCACATATACCCTCGTGGACTTCCTCTAATGCACGTTGAGACTCTTCTCGTTCTAAACATCTAAGCAGTGTACCATCTAGACCTCGTTTGTACAGATCATTACCAATGATGACATATCGGGATGCGGATCGGATAAGGTTTCATTTCTCAAAACGGTTAAAGGACTTAGGGATGATTTGGTCGTGGAGATAGGAGAATAGATTTTTGTAGCGAGATGAGTCATAACCTACAACAGTGCAGATCATGCGGGTTTCAGGGGAGTCATATGCAGGATAGGATAGGGCTTCCACCAGGAACTCGTAGCGTAGTTCATGTTCAGGCTCCTGTAAAAGAGTAGATAATGTCGCCATTGCATCGGTAGCCTTATTCTCCGTTCTGGGTATTTGCTCAAATGTGATAGAGATGAAGTATTTCTTTAAATCATCTACCATTCTCTTGTAAGGAATGAGCTTTTCATCTTTGGTTTGGTACACATCATTGACTTTATGGATAACCAATTGTGAGTCTCCATGGATGTGCATCTTTGTAACTCTCCACTGTATTGCCATTTTCATACCATTTAGAAGTGCCTCATATTCAGCAATATTGTTTGTGCAAGGAAACTTTAATCTGAATGCTTTGGGTATCGAGTATCCTTGAGGAGTGATGAACAATATGCCTGCTCCAGATCCATTCTGTGTGTAGGAGCCATCAAAGAATAATCGCCATGCTCTAGAAGAGAGGTGCATGATAGAAGAATCGGGAAATTCCATTTGCATGGGTGTATCATCAAATAGTGGTGCTTCAGCTAATTGATCAGCAATGACCTGTCCTTTGATAGATTTTCTTTCAACATATGCAATGTCAAATTCACTCAAGAGCATGACCCATTTAGCTAGTCTACCTGTGAGGGCAGCCTTGCTTAGGAGATATTTTAGTGGATCAATTTTAGCTACCAAATGAGTGGTATGAGCTAACATGTAGTGTCTCAATTTCTGTGATGCAAAGATCACAGCGAGACATGCCTTCTCTATCATTGAGTAGTTCTTCTCATAGGCCACTAAAGTTCGGCTGATATAGTAGATGGCTCTTTCTTTCTTGTTCTCATCATGTTGTGCTAGCAATGCCCCCAATGATGTATCTGTTGCGGAGACATATAATATTAATGGCCTCCCATGAATAGGAGGCATCAATATAGGTGGATTTGATAGATACTTCTTGATATGTTTAAAGTTGTTCTCGCATTCTTCATTCCATGCAAAGGTCACACCTTTATGTAATGTTTTTGTAAAAGGCTGTGAGATGTCCGCTAGCTGTGATATGAATCTTCTGATAGATTGAACTTTGCCTTGCAACATCCTCATTTGACTGATATTTGTGGGAGGTGGCATCTCTATTATAGCCTTGACCTTAGCTGGATCAACTTCAATGCCTTTCTTGGAGACGATGTATCCTAGGAGCTTTCCAGAAGTGACTCCAAAAGCACACTTTTTAGGATTTAGTCGAAGACTAAATTTTTCCATTCTGTCGAGGATCATGCTCAAGTCTATTAGATGTTCAGTTCTAATCATGGATTTTTCCAAGGTATCATCTACGTAATCCTCCATTGTTCTATGCATCATATCATGAAAAATAGATGTCATTGCTCTTTGATATGTAGCTCCAGCATTTTTGAGTCCGAATGGCATAACATTCCAACAGAAAGTTCTCCACGCACATGTGAAAGCTGTTTTCTCTTGATCTTCTGGAGCAATTTTGATTTGGTTGTATCCAGAAAAGCCATCCATTAAGGAATACATTTCATAGCCCGCAGTCATGTCCACTATCATATCAATGTTAGGTAGTGGAAAATCATCCTTAGGGCATGCTCTGTTCACATCTCTAAAGTCCGTGCACACTCTAATTGAACCATCTAGTTTTGAAACAGGTACAATGTTGGAGATCCACTCAGCATAGTCTATGACACGGATGAATCCAGCTTTGAGGAGTTTTTCTAGCTCTGCTTTGACTAAGAGTGCAACATGAGGATGCATCTTTCTCAATTTTTGTTTGATTGGTTTTACTCTGGGAGCAATGGATAGATGGTGCATAATGAGATTGGGATCCAATCCTGGCATATCTGAATATTTCCATGCAAAGTTGATCTTTTTCTCTGATAAGAAGGTAGTGAAGTTTTGTTTCTCTTCGTCTGATAAAGATTGTGCTACATGTACCAATTGTGGTTCCTCTGTTGTACCCAAATTGATGGATTGAGTTGTCTCAATTAGAACTGGAGATCTATCCTGTAAATGACTTGGAAGGACATCAAATATCTCATCCTTAGGTGCCTCGGAGAGGGTTTCACCTTCAGATACATCTTTTCTTTTTACTTTTGTCGGTTCTGAGACTGCCACAAAGTGGTTTTCACCCTCAAAACTCTTTTTCTTTTTCTTTTTACTCTTATTTTTCTGACTAAGATATTTGATGTCCGACTCGGTCATGCTGACGCTCGGTTCACTGATGGAAGTACTCATAGGCTCAACTGTATTGAGGTAGCAGGCAAGGGCATAGTCATTTGGGAAGGTATACATACCATGGTTTGGGTTTGTGGAAGTTTGGTCGATAAGATCAGGGCGTTGGATAGTCAAAGCGAGAAAGGCTTGGGATATGGTGTTCACGGATGTGGATATGTCATCATTGGTCCTAACCCGACGCTCAAGTTCAAAGGTGATATTACAGCTCAAAATGTTCAATTCGTGAATAGGCTCAACGTCATCATGGGAGTCCTCTTCATCCATAGGTGGATCAGACACGTTAAGTTCATTGTTTCGCTCTAGACTTACGTTGGGTTGAGAGACATATTGGTGAATAACATCAATAGATTTCTCTGTTATAAGCTCATCTTCTTCTGGAATGGCACCCCATTCATAGTCATTTGACTCAGCTTCTGATTCAGGATCTCTAGGAAATCTTAAAAAATGTGTGAAATCAGGATGAATACCCCAAGAAGGATTACCCTCAGTCTCTGACTTGAATTCATATTCATGGGAATCAGTGTTAGAATAACTACCCCCTTCTTCTTGATCAGTTTGATTGCCTTTGAGATTAGCTGGTTTTTGTGGTGCAACCATCTCTTGCGCTACAGTAGGTTCTTGTGTTTCTACTACATTAATTCTTCTGATAGGATCATCGTTATCATCAAGAAGATCTTTGATCTCTTTAGGCAATTTTTCATAGGGGATAAGCTCAAAGCTATCTGAATCATCATCAGAGGGTTCTGTTTCTTCTTTCTTAAGAAGGGGTTCTTCGGGTGCAATTTGTTCTATGACATGAGAACAACCACCTTTGAGATGATAGGGTTTCTTCTTAAACCCTATGCCACCAGTATCTTTTTTGGCTCGACCAATATGTGAAATGGGGGTCACAAGACCCTTTCCTCTAATTCCTAGAGGTCCTTGACCGGAATATCCCATCTTGGCTATCAATTTGTTTCCTGGACCATATGAACTAGCAGGGATTGTTGGTGCTATAGATTCACTAGGTTGAACAATTTTAGATTCAGAATCCTCTTTATATAGCCATGCCATCACAGCTTCATCCTCTTCAAATTCTTGTTTGGATACTTGCTCCACCACAAAATGTCTTTTGTATGCTTCCATAGGTTCCTTAGGTTCTGATTTAGACTGCTTCAAGGATTGGCCATACGACTTAGGTGAGATTGGGAGAGATGTCAGAGACAAGACTGGCTCTATAGTGTATTCTCCCATCCCATTTTCTTTGATATTGATATCTTTAGCAATGTCGTCCATATTAGATGTGGAAGTGACATTTTGTTACTCGATGAAAGATTCTCTGTTGTTGGGAACAAGCTTATCGGCAGTTTCCTTCAATGTATTGCAAGTTGTATTTAGATCTGTTGAGATAGCAACTTCCACTCCTTCATAGGGAAATTTCAAGCATTGATGATACGTAGAAGGAATGGCTTGCATTTCATGGATCCAGGGTCTCCCTAGAAGGATATTATAAGCCAATGGTAGATCGAGCACCTGACATGTGGTATCTTTGATGACTGGACCCACTCGGATGGGTAAGACAATGGTGCCCTTAGAAGATCTTTCCTGTTCATCATAGGCCTTTATAGTGATCTTCTTTCGAGGATCAATAGCCACCTCTGAGAATCCCAACTATGTGATTAAGTTGTAAGAACAAATGTTGAGGCCTGCGCCCCCATCTATCAACACACGTTTGATGCGACGGTTCTGGATCAAGACTTCTATGTGTAAGGGCTGATTGTGTGGGTGACTCAAAGAGTTGTCATCTTCCTCTGAAAAGGAGATATATTGCGGAGACGTTAGATGACCAACCATAGTTTGGAACCTGTCTAGATCTAGATCATCAGGAACATTAGAGCCGAGAAAAGCTTTGTCTAGGATATCTCTGTGAGCTGGAGATATTCAAAGTAACTCAAGCATGGAGATTTTGGCATTGGTGTGCTGGAGTTGTTGGACGATGCTGTAAGATGTAGGTCTGGTATCCTTTGGATTGGAAGATTTCGAGGCAACCTTCTATTTAGAAGCAGATGTGAGATTGAAAGGTATCTTAGGGACATTAGATGAACTTGGTGTTTGTCCTTTTAGATGAGTCTGAGCTTGTGATCTGGTAACTGCATTAGCTAAGGAATGATTTCTATCTCTTCGTACAATTGTGATGACATTGCAACTTTCAGAGAGACATGGTTCAACCATATTGATGACAGCATCATTTCCAAGGTAGGCATAGTTGACTTTTGCCCCCATGTTAGGCTGGGAAGTGGAAACTCCTTTGCCATGTTGTGGAAACGGTTCTGTAAATGTTGTGTGATCATTATTGCTGGTAGGATTATCGATCATGATATCCCCTTGATCTATCAAGTCTTGAATGGTATGCCTCAAGTGAAAGCATCCATTAGTTTTGTGACCTTTAGTCTGATGGAAAGCACAGAATTCATTATCTTTCCACCAATATGGTTTTGGATCCGGATCAGGTTTTCGGATTGGTGGTAAAGAGATCATGTTATCAGCTATCAGGGTCCTTAGAGAAGATTCCAAAGATTCTCCCAGGGGAGTAAACTTTCATTTATTATCCCATCGTTTGAATGACTTCTTTGGAGATGGTTCAGCAGATTTTTGCTCCGAAGCTTCAATGGCTTTGGTGGCAAGGGTGAGATTGTAGGCTGGTGCCTTTGATGGGGTGTGGATAGTGTCAACAACACCATCAGAGACGATACCTTTGTTTCTATTCCGGCTCTTGTTTTTATCTTTTGAGCTAGATCCAGATTCAGACTTGTCCTTTTGAAGTGTGATTTCTCCTTTCTTGACAAGTACTTTCTCAATCTTAATTGCATTATCCACCATTTTATCAAAAGATACATGATCTTGCATTTGTAATGGATAGTTGAGCTCTGGAACAAGGTTATTGATAAAGATTTCAAGTTTCATGGATTGGTCTAGCATATAGAAAAAACTTCTATCGCCACCTCTTGAGGAAAGTTAGGAATGATTCCCCTGGATATTGCTTGAGGTTACAGATATCGATCATGGTAATCGGATGTTGAATATTGTAGAAATATTGTTGATAAAACAATTTAATCAATTCCTCAAAAGTTTTGATCGTAGAAGGTAATCTTGAAAACCACTGAATGGATGCTCCTCCCAAGGATCTAGGAAAAAGACGCATTAGATAAGTCGGTTCATGCATGAATTCCATGGATTGCGTACAGAACTCTCTGACATGATCTTGAGGATCAGAGTGTCCATCATATTTGTCATACTTTGGTATCTCCACTCTTTTTAGGAATGGTGGCATATACAAATTTTTGTCGAACGGGAAAGGACATAGGGCTTCCATGGAGAACTCCTTGGGTTCCTTCTCCTTCTTAAGATTGTTAAATTCAACTTGTATAGCGTGCATCTGTTTTGTCATAGCTGTGAGTGGAGTTTCTTCCTCATGTGTGATTATATCATCAACGTTAAAGTTGGGAGGAAGCTTAGCCCCTTCCTGGGATAATTGTAAAAAGTATGCCTCTCTATCCACTTTCAAGAAATGGCTCATCATTCTCTTGAATTCATCGTCATTCTGACATCGATGGATTTCAGAGGGGGTAGGTTCTTGGTTAGCATTATGTTGAGAATGGTGTCCCTGGGATCCTCCTCCTAGAGAACCGTGGTTTGTCCCTGCTTGAGACATGGTAGGAGTTTTTGGGCTCCCTGGAATAGATTGAGGAGGAGTTTGTTGATTACCTCTATGAGTTGATAGAGGAGGTATGTAACCAGTTTTTAATCGAAAGTTACCGAGACCGTCGTCTTCGTAGATACCTGACTTGATGAGTTGTTCAAGAGTTGGACCCAGGGTATTGGTCAAAAGTAAGTTCTGAGATGTTTCTTATGATTTCTTGTGTGAAGAAGCTCTAGTCTCCACCATTAACTTTGAATGAAATAGAAGAAAAGGTCAAAGACAACTGAAGAACAATTTGATTCGAGAAAATCGGATGACACAACCTTGTCAAAATTATGATAGTTTTGAAGATCCAATGAGATGTGGGTGAAAGAAACTGTGCCCTGGATGTATGGGATAGATCGTCCAAAAGATAGCGGACACGAGTTCTCAACACTTAGTCTATTTTTGAAGATTGATTGAAGATTGATAGTTATGACAAAGTTTTGACAAAAGATAAAAAGGACTCAAATTGATCAAACAGAAGACTAGATCGGATTCAAAAGATCAAACTCGGAAAATGGTAGAATGCTCAATAGCTACTACTCTGTTCCTGACACAATGACATTTTTGACAAATTCTGGAACTAAGCTGAAAACATTGGATATCTTGCAATTTGACAATTTCTGACAACTTTCTCAAATTTTTCCAAACGACACTCTGTAGACTCGTACGACAGTTGGGTATAAATGAAATGACAGTTGCGAAACTCGTACGATAGTTGCTAACAATTTTTGGCTTCTTGAATTTTGCTGGTTTGAAAACTCGTACGACACTGGGTTCTCAATCATACAACATATGGGCTTTACTGAAATGACATTTGACAAAAAGTCATACGACTTTTGACTTCTTGAAATGACTTTTGACTCCAGAAAGAACTTTACGTCAATTTTTGCAAAAATTTAAGGTTTTCAGTTCTGGATTGTTTGCAAATTGTACTGTCCAAATTTTGAAGGTTATACCAGATTTGATCATTTTTAATAACTAAGTAGATAAACAAGCACGCAGAACAGCAAGCAAGTGATTCCAAGCACGTCTGAAAACAATGAACAAGGGAAAAAGCAACCTTGCGCATGAACAATCAAGTGACCAAATTGTGCTAATCTCTGAGAGTACTAATTGTGTATGTTCTGAAAAGTTTTGCAATAACGCACATATACCTGAAAGTGAAAAATTGGCCTCTCTAGGGTTTTTAGTAATGGTTTGACTCTGCAACTTTTATGATTCAAAGGGGTGAACTCTAATCCCGGCGCACCAGGGTTTTGACACAGTCCGAGAACTTAATCTTCAAGAGCTGCTAGGGAGATCTGACAACCCAACAATGAACTATACCCATAGAGATTTCTTCCACAAGGACATTTATATAGCGGCTGTCACTATCACGGCGAAAATGGCTATGACCGCTTGAGGTTCCATCAACGCAGTTTGCCCTATGAAGGGATTGTCCGCTACGATTAACCCTCTCTAAAGATGACTCACAGATTTATACCACAAGGGACTTGGCTCCAGATTCAAGGTTTTGACACCTCTTCACTTTTAACCCAAACAAAATAAGCAGATTAATCCGACACGCTAAGACAAAGTTTTGTTCCACCAAGGTCTGTGATATTAACTCCACGTGATCTATCAACCTCTCCGGGGAGAAAATGTATCAATCAATAAGAGAAGACGCACTAACCAATTTTGATTCACCAAAGCTTGTGATATCAACCTCACGTGATCTATCAACCTCTCCGGAGAGAGAATGTGTCGATCAATAAGAGAAGACGCACTAACCAAGATGAATGTGAAACACACTAAGTATCCTCCCTACCTACAAGGATTCTGTCATCAAGAAGGATTTCGCTGGGAATCCAATCTTTCAAGAATCACGAATAGTGTTCATAGGGCCTAATTACTATGTGAGCACAGATATATTCCCGAAAGTAAATCTACCAAAAGTACCCAAAAAGTAAAAAGAGGAACACTTAACGCTTAAAGCGAATATGAGATGAGTCCACAAGGTGGAACACTTAACACCTCACACAAAAATGAGTCCCCAACTTAGAAAAAAAGTGAGTTCCTAAAAGCACAAAAGGGTTGCCAAGTGGAACATTTAACGCTTCTGTCCTGTTGACCCCTCCCCTTTATGGCGCTGAGATTGCAACCACGGGGCAGAAATGAGGGGCCAGCGGATTAGCGAGTCCAATAACCCAAGATAGCAATCAAGATCAATCACAAGTATTCTAAGACTACTTAATGAATCCTTAAGGGTTGACAACCTAGTATCAATTATGCAAGTGTGTAGAAATAGATCAAAAGCATGAAAAGATGCACACAAGCTTGACACATAAGAGATTTATTTTAAGTCTCAAATCAAAATATTATTAGATGAAGGAGAATACCTGGGATCCTTGCAACGCGCTTAGTAGATTTTACTTGATTTTTAGCAATTTTTGTTGAGCTTTTCCATGCAAGCAAGTGACGAACTCTCCAACAAGCAAACAAGCAAATAAGATATGCAAAATATATTCAACTTATGAAAACCATAGGGTTAGCTCTAAAAATCAATTATTATCAGTAATAATAACCAGCAATCAACCCAAATGACAACTCATATCATTCATTGAACCATGTAAAAAAATAAGTGCATACCCATCACAAAACTTTATTTTTTTTGCTGCATTTGACCTAGTCAACAAGATCTAATTTTTTTGATATGATTTTGACCACAAAAATAGAAATTCAGAATAGAGACCCCTACTAAAAAATAGAGAGCTTTCCAAAAATGCAAAAATTTTAGAAAAATCTCTTCATTTGTGCCCTAGAGACCCATTTTATCAAAATAGACTAGTTTTTTGTAAATTGACTATTTGAGCTATGATATCATGTCCAAATTTAAAACACTTAGAATGGACCCCCTGTAGAATTTAAAGAGCTTTCCAAAAATATAAAAAATTTTGAAAAATATGCTGATTTGCGTCAGATATTAATTTTTTCTGAAATTTCAAGAAAAAATTATTAAAAATTCAAAACATCTCAAAAAATTCTAAATTTTTTTACTGTAACTTCCATGACATGTCACCAACCTGCAAAAAAAATTTCAGACGAAAATTTCAAGCCGTTTGGGAGATAAAATTAAATCTTTGAAACTTTGGGGTTTTAGCTCCCAAAAAAATCAAAACCAGGATGCAAAGGTGGGTTGCCCCATGGTGGGCGCCAGAAATGTGTGTGTGAAAATTGTACCTGATCTATAGACACAACACTTCAGTAAAATATTATAAGTTAGCTATAATCAAAATCATGCAAAATTTAAAGCTATCTAACCAAGCAATTTACTGCCTTCTAATAGGTGCGAGATTAATGTTCTCATATTGTAATCGAGATTAGTGACCTAGACGACACCTAAATGAAAGATTTGAATGCAAAAGATGGATGTGAAATATGAATGTAATTAAGCTATTTTTTTGATATTTTCTATGCAATAAGAATGATAAATTGATATGATATGAATGCTATTAAAAATTGATATGCTATGCTAATCTAACAATGATATGAAATATGAATGCAAAAATAAGATTGATCTCACAAAAATGTCGATTCGCAAGAGCTTTGATTCTTCAATTCCAATTCTCCAACGTGATTGTGCAAAATATGAGATGATTTGTGAAGAGCTAAAACTTTAATTTATAGAAATCCAGGGCTTTGGAGGTGCATGGGAAAAAGCCATAAATCACTCAAATAACTCAACTTGATTTTTGAGTTATTTTTAAATAAAAGATAATTAACTCACAAAAATATGCAAAAGCTAAGTTTTAACTCAAAATAGAGTTTAGCTTTAATTAATAATTGATAGTTGTCTGCTTTTATGATTGTGCATGTTTTATTTATGAATTAATTTAATAATAAAGTGATTTATTTCCAACTTAACTGCTTTTAAAAATAAAACAATTGATTTATGGGTTAATCAATTATTTAATCAAACTTTTATTAAAAACTATATTATTAAATAATGACAACTTGCTTTAATTAATTAAATAAGAATTTAATCAATTATTCATATGATATTAGATTTATTGTCAAAATTAAATAATACAATTAATAATAGATATAATTAAATTTAATTACACAATTAAGTGGCAAATATTAAATCTAATTAATTAAATATGAAAATATTCAATTAATCAAACTTTAGGATAAATGTGATTTATTGCCAAATAATTATAAAATTAAAGATAATTAAGATAATTAGGAATATTCCTCGATGCAAAATTTAAGATAATCAATTAGATTTGATGATGTTTAGATGTGCCTTAGATTAAGACTTTGATGTCGATTTCGTTCGAATTGTCGATGTAGGAGGTTAATGAACTTATAGCCCATTTTTGGGGTATTACAATATTATCTTCATCAGTTGCATCATGGAATTCATATAGGAACCATTGTTCAAATTCTTTCCAAGATGAAATGCTTTTTGTAGGTATTGATTCATATGCTTGTCTTCCATTGTCTTTTAATGTCCTGACAAATAGCTGAAGTGCTAATTCATCCCATTCTCCATGGAACTTTGGTACAAGTTTTGAAAGTTGTAGGGATAACTTGCTAGGCTCATAATCAAAATTGCTAAAGTCCAATGGCCTAATGCCATCTAGAATAAAAGGCTTTCTTTGAAATGATTGATACATTTGAAAAGCTATCTACCATTTTCGTCTGAGTCTTCTCCCTCAGTAGAGTTACCAACTAAAATCTTATTGAATAGAGTCACCACCTTCTTCATAAGAAGGACAAAACCTTAAAACTGACTCCGAGTTTTGTCTCCAGCAGAGTCTAACTCTATGATCACCAGAAATTCTCAATAATGTTGTCACAACTCTCCAGCAGAGTTTCCAATCTGTTGGTTCCCAAAACCGCAGATTAGAAATCCAAGAGTTTTGCCAATTCTCCTATAGGATTTCTTCAATCAATCTTGGCCAACGAATGGGAATAAGCCAATCCCCCTACACTTTAGGCTTCACTACACCTAGGCAGGTGAATCTTACTTCAAACCTGATCACCTGGTTCAAAGCTCTTTTATAGCAAATTTAAGCTGGTGAGTTCCTCGGTCAACAAAATCTTTGTACTTGATCAAAATAAAGTTGAATGTTGAATGTTTGAATTGATTGAATGTTTTGTATGCTATTTGTTAATAATTGATTAGATTATTGCAAGAAGGAAGTATATAGATTTTTTACTTCAATTAATAACTCCAATAATTATATTCCAATGAGTTTTAAATGACCAGTGCCTTTGTTTATCCGAGCGATAGAGTCAACTATAACAATGATTATAAAGTACAACTTTATGAGACAATATTTATTTAAATATCATCAATTACTCCTAAGCTCGGCAAAGGACAAATCTTATATGCAATTCTCCGTTAGTCCAAAAGGAATTTGACTTCTCTGGTTGAAAGTCCGATTAGATAGAGATAAGGAAATACTTATATATTTCACACTATCCTTATTGTCGAACAAAGAATGCAGGAAAATATCCAATGCAACAATAAAACTCTATTGGAATAATTCACTAATCTATTTATTGATCACAAAGGACAAATCCACATTTTAATTGTAATCTCTTTGCCTTGAAAATAAACAAAAGGGCCTTTTATTTATTATTAAAATATAATATTAAAATTTACATTAAAGTCATGCTTTAATATTTACATCTTCCCTTACAAATATTCTTCTTCTACATGTTTATTTGAATATGTCTCTCTCTACATTTTACATTATGTATATATATGTGTGTTTGAGTGGCTTTCACACCTCTTTAGGGTGAAAAGACACAACCCTTATTACAAATTATTTTTAAAAAAAATAAACTAAATAAAAAATAACTACCTAACTTTCGGATTTGGGTCTAGTCTAAAAACCAAAACACCTCATGGAAAGCTAAGATTTTTATTGGAGATAGGAAATTTGATTTCCCCAACTAGGTCGTTTTTAGATTTTTTAAATGTGACCATCTTCAGGCTCTGTCAACATCATCTTTGCAATAGGTCGAAATTTCAGCATTTTCTGAAGGCTTCGATTAGTTAGTTCTATTTATTTGTGTCATAAAGCTTCCTTCCTTTGATTTTTTTAGTATGGAGAAACTTTCTTATTGATAATGGATTTGGACTCTCAAAATTTAGGGTACCACCAGAATGGACACAAATGTGATGATGTTTCTCGAACAATCTACTATCTCAAAGCGAGAAGCTAGCTCAAGATGAAAAAATTCCTCCAACCTTTGATGTCCACCACCCTCTTCTTTGATCTTCTTAGTTACTACTAAATTTTTTTAAATTATCTACTTTTTACCTTCATACCTGTTAATGTTTTGTAGCTTCAGTCAGATAAACACTACGAGTCAATACTAGTGAAGATGTGTATATATATATTTTGTATATATATATTAGAAATTAATATAATAATCAAGAGATTATATATAGATATATAATCATAATTATCATTATATTAATTACATAGTAATGAATAGACATGTCCCATGAAGGGACATGTCTCTTCTTGGCTCATTCTAAATATAAATGCAAGAGATTATTGCATTTGGAAAACACATACAATCAACATGGTATCAGAGCCAAGGTCCTTTGAATAGAGCTTTACCGCTTAAAGGAAGATTCCTAGTTGTTGAGAGAAATTTAGAGATCTATTAGCATTAATAGAGGAAATTCAATGGGAAGCAAAGACGTATGGTCGATACACAAGCGTCATCGAATCAATCTAATAACAAATCATGATTCATATATATACGGAGGTATATACAATAAAGAGCATAATAGATTTACATCATATGCAGATCGAGATCATTAGAAGACATTGTCATATCAATCAAGATTGATTGATATACCATCACAGATATTGAAAGCGACATATGGTCCAAGCCTTGGATCAGAAATTTCTATAAAATAAGATGGGCACGGTCACCAATGGTACTATAAGTGTGATTGCTCTATAAATTCAACATCACCAGCAACATGCAATATATTGGGCTCATTTTTGGCAGATAGCGCAGTTAGAAAAGCTCTTGTAAACAGCGCATGTGAACGCACTAAAGAGACCTTTGCATACTCATGGCCAAAATATTTCTCACGAAATCGAGTCACTTCTCCTCTGTTTTAAACATGATCAAGCATCTATGAGACACATTGTTGTGGCATAAAATACAAAGAGTTGCAAAGCATCCTCTGACCACTCATCAAAACACAGTCATGGTGGGTTCCTTTTACTAGAGATTTTGATCTCAAAAGTTTTCTGAGAACATATATAAAAGGTGTAATGAAGGCTTCATGACTGCCCTCAGCATCTTTCTAGTTTGCACCAAGATAAAGGCTTCGAATGCAACCCTTGAGCATTCCTCATGCGAAGGGACAATGAGTTTGATTTTGGAAATGCTCTGTCAAAATTGGAGCAGGGTTGCGATTTTCGCATGGGCCATCTTCTCTCTGCCCACACCATGACTTGAGCCATGCTTGGCATCTTTTCAAACATGATGATGGGCGATTTTTGTCAAAATCTTAATTAGAAATGCTCTCGCAAGCATTGACGCAAACTGTTAGAGTTCGAACCAAGCATGCAATTTGTTCTATTGAAATCCTCAGAGAAATGTGATCTCATGGAATGGTGTGATTATGGGGTTGACGGAAAATGGTTATTTAGAAAATCTCGAGCAAATGCAACTAGCTTCCACCAGCATGGAGATGTCAAGGATCGAATGTCATTGTGGGGTGTGTTGCAAGTTGCAAGTAGAGGAAACCGCATAGAGTAGGGGCTTTACTCGCACTCACAAATGAGCACAGTCACAGGGCCAAGAGACCATGTTTATTCCTTCAACCCAATCACAATCGATGCGCAACTTCAGCAAGGTGAGCCCACGAGCAAAAGGGCGGGAGCTTAGTTGGCTGAGAGCCAAGTATCACTACAAAGAGGTAGATGGGGTGTGAGTCAAGCACCATTAGTTACTAATTCAATGGAGGCTAGGTTTTGAATCACACATTTAGCAAACTATTGAATAGTTCAAACTAGCACAACATTCAAGAGATTGTAGACAAGGTAAATAAATGCAAGGAGATATCGGACTCAGCAATTTGACAATGAATGTGGCATAAGGGGAAGAGCACGTCCAACAACTTGGATGATACTCACAAGGATTAACACATCCAATCTCCTAGATGAGTTGGCACTGCTTAAATAAAGTTTGTTGTTTCCCCAAAGTAAGACTCGACACACTCCACCTTCAAGCTTATTCTGAATACATTGGTTTGGCATATGAAGAGGTGGCCTTGAGCCATTTTGTTTGTAGTCGAATGTAAGGGATTCTTGGTAGCCATCCTCAAAGAATAAGGTTTTGAAGATATTAATATTTCATAAAAACTTGACGTGTTACATGAAAAGTGGTTTTCTACGAAAGATCCATACAATAGATCAATATGGGCTTGATAGCACATAAGTTCAAATAATTGTAAATATTTCCTTCTTAAATCTGCGATTAATCAAGACAACAACTTAAGACAAATGCTCAACATCATCGAAGACAACAATTAGACCATTAGACCAGTGATAACAAACAGAGACCAATTATGAAGGCATTGATTAATTGATGTTATTTTGCATTTGGCAATTAATATTTACCTTAAATAAAAGCCTTGTTGTGAAGTGCATGACAGACATAAGGTTGTGGATTATAGCTATTGTCGCATCAAGGTAGATTGGAAATAATTTGTGAGGTTGGTTGATGTCAAAGAAACATTTTGAACAATATTGGCGCTGAGATATATTTTGCCATGCTTATGGTTGTCAGCTAATATTTCTTTTGACCATTGGCTTGCCACGATTCATTTCATTCTTCTGTCATATCCTCCTACCGAGGGAAAGTAGTTCAAAGATATCATTCAATTGGCAAAGATTATGAAGATATGATTGATACCATAAGTTATTGACAGTTTCATACTTGTGGATTAGCAAAGACTAGTATCTGTAAGCAGTTAATACATATACAAATTGAGAAACAGTGACTTCATAATTTGTTATATATTGGGTTGTGAACAGAGATTATAATTATGAAGCAAGTAGTGACGGTTTGCATACGCAACATTGAGATATATTCGGTGAAACATAAATGGTATCTGCCAAGAATTAATTCATGGAGAATCTCCATTGTTTCTGACAACAAATCCATGCATTGCTGGGCCTAACGTGAGTTGCCTGGGATGTAGACTTTGTTCTTGGTTGGAGATAATAGCAGCTACATCCTCTCATGTTGTTCTGAGCGTATATTCTGTTATGAAGCTGACTATCTTCTACAAAGAGTATTTTCTTTGGAAGCTGAAATAGGTGGAAGAAGTGCCAAATTTTTTGAACAACAGGGGCATTGAGAAATCTGTGTACCAGCACAAAGGGACTCTAGCGAGAAATGATAGGGGTCGGTGGTGTGGATATCCTTGTAAAATTATTAAAAAAAGGGCTCTCCAAGTGAGAGGGAGTGGACTGCAAAGGAATTTCTGTTCTAATCTCATATGATGAGAAAGATATCTTCCATGATTGGGACCATGTATGCTTCTATGACAGAGGGAGTAGCTAGAGGATTTGGTTCAGTTTCGTTGAAGAGGAAGAATTAATATTCAAAGGGAGTCTGACAATCTATCATAGACAAGAATTAATCATATCGAGATGGTTTCCCTAGTGATCAGGAAACTATAAAAGGAAAATGAATTGTGATTCAAACAATGTAGTTCCATACTAAAAAACAAAGACACGACTTGCTCACTAAAGGTCGATATTAGATTAAGAGGGAGTATGACAGTTCATCTAAAAACAACCTTGGACAAGGAGGTGAGGAGGTTGTTACAAAATCTTAAAGGGATCATCCAAAGGACTATGATCATGCGATTGAGTCCCATGTGTGTTGGCTAAAATGCCTTTATGCTAACTCCTACTTAACTTGGGGTTCACCTAGAGTGATGCAAACAATATATGGGATAAAGTGCATGTGTATGCTATTCAAGGTACATTATCACTACATAACATATGGCTGATATTCTCACCAAGTCTCTTGCTAGAGAGAAGTAAACTTGGTATGATGGAGAATGAAGCCAAAGATGAAAAGGAGTGTTAACATCTATGATCTATTATGTTGTATGTTATTGCATTCTTCTCTTTGAGAGAGAAATCTAAGGTGAAAGCCCTTGTTTCCACCCTTTGGGATGAGCCATGATGGATCCACCCTCTGAGATGAGTCAAGGTGGATTTCATGTGGGTAACTCCAGGACTTATGGGCCCTCCTGTGAACATTGGAGAAAGGTGACGACTTTTTGATAATGAACACTTGTATTTGATTGATGTTGTGAGGTGACAACTTTGCAACATCTCCATCATGATGGATATCATGTGACTTGATATCCATGGATATGTCATGATGGTTAGGATCTCTTAGACATCATGGTAGATATCATTAAATAAACCATAGATGATTTAGAGATCTTCATGGTGGATATTATGTGACGTAATATATGTAGACAAGCTATGATCACTCTATATGGTAAGTATCACATATGTGATACTAGTGCACATACCATACTAGATATTTTGAGTACTTGGGTAAGTATCATGGATTTGATACTTGGAGACCATTACTCATGATAATCACTTTGAGCAATTAGGTGAATATCTTGTGAGTTGATACTTGGAGACTATTGCTCCGAGTACTTGGTAAGTATCATGGACTTGATACTTGAGGGCCATTACTCGTAATATTAGTAAAATGATATAAATATAGAATGATTATCTATACTCACGTTGAGTACTTGGTAAATATCATGGACTTGATATTTGGAGACCATTACTCTAAGTACTTGGGTGAGTATCATGGATTTGATACTTGGAGACCATTACTCATGATAATCATTTTGAGCAATTAGGTGAATATCTTGTGAGTTGATATTTGGAGACTATTGCTCTGAGTACTTGCTAAGTATCATGGACTTGATACTTGAAGAGCCATTAATCATAATATCAATAAAATGATATAAACTTTAAATGATTATCTATACTCACATGTTACCTTGAGGTAATATTTTTATCCTCCCAAGCAAAGAGGGAAGTGTTAATGATTATAGCAATTTTGTGTAGCTATGGTGAGGGATCATAAGTTTTGACATTAGATTTTGATTTATCCTCCCTAGCTAAGAGGGAGTATTAATGTTTTGTAGCTTCAGTCGGATAAACACTACGAGCCAATACTAGTGAATATATATATATATATATATATATATATATATATATATATATATATATATATATATATATATATATATATATATATATATATAATGTAAATATTAGAAATTAATATAATAATCAAGAGATATTATATATAGATATATAATCATAATTGTCATTATATTAATTACATAGTAACGAATAGACATGTCCCATGAAGGGACATGTCTCCTCTTGGCTCATTCTAAATATAAATGCAAGAGATTGATGTATTTGGAAAATACATACAATCATGAGTGCTATTACATTTGCAACGATCCTCACAAAATCAACGATAACCACCTACAATTTTTCGCTTTTCATGGCAAATGACACACTGAACATCAAATAGTAGGTATTCAAGTCAACCATGTGTTACATAATAACTAAAATTGAAAGGTTTTGTTTCTTTGAAGAAACTCTCGCATAACAAAATAAAAATCATATGTTTCATCTATCATTTTATAATGTTAATACACCTTTACAATATAAACATTCTATCTACAATTTACAAAGATAAATTGTGAAAGCAAAAGCTTTGAATTTAAAACTTCAATTACCAAATACAATTAGCACCAAGAGGATTTGAAGCTTCATCCTTGAGGGATAAAATTAAACACCTTTGCCAATTGAGCTACTTGTGACAAAATATTTCATTCAAAAAATTAATCTTAAAGTTTCACACCAACATTTAAATTACCTTTACATACCTCTTCCTTGCCTTTTTCATGCCTATTCATGCTTCTTTTCTCCAAACATTTATCTGAAGATTAGAGAGAAATAAATCTTTTAAAAACATGCCTCGTAGCAGTCACTGATAGCAGCTTGTTGGGGGCATTCTATGTTACAAGTTTGTTGGGTAGTTTCTTCCTCCTTTACAATTCAATAAAATATGCAAAGCTTTCCCTCTATCTACAACAAGATTTACGTTCAACATGGTTTTCAAAGCATGAATTCATAGGCACTGTTGTATTTTTTATAAATTATCAAATAATATAAATTTTATTGTTCTCTTGTAGTCAATCTTAGGTGTTGATTAAAAGTGCGAAGAATCCAAGTGAATAATGTTGAAAAGGAAACTCTAGGCACCATTGGTAACAAACCCTAAACCAAATTCCCAAGCATGACCAACAGACTGAGGGTCTATGCTTCTCCCCAATTAGCTGAGATTCTACATTTGTTTTAGCCCAAACAATATGTAGACTATTGACATCAAACTTACAGTGATGGATCAATCGTGATATTCATAACTCTCTAGAGTCATGAATTGTTTTTAAATTTTTAGTTTGTTCTTTCATTAATTTTTTAGGTCCCCTTTCTCACACCTCCCCTCTTTTTTGTGCCTTTGGTTTTCTTGGTATCCATACCCATCAACACCCTCTGCCTTGATCATGGTTGGGTCTGCTAACATTTTCGCAATTCTCTTCTCTGTTGCTCTATACCTGATGATGGAACATGGGCTTTGATCCCAAATGTCAAAAGGAAAAATTCACACAGTCAAATCCAGAAATCATGCAGAACAATAAAAATATTTTAAAAATAACATTGTACTATCCTTCAATCACTGCCTAGGTTTCTCCTGAGTTCTCCTTTATCAATGCTCCTTTGCTTTAAGGCAAAGATGGGCTTCCCTACTCACAGGTATGGGAAGGACAAAGAATAATAATCAGACTATGAATTCACTAAATTGATAATTATATACTATAATAGTATGATATAGATGACATTAAAATGCCTTGCAACCCAGATGCCATTTAGTAATAGCATTTTTCTCTAATTTGATGCAGGAGCATCCTGCCTGCCCATGCTAGAACAGGAGCATCAAAACAGGGTATGGACATCCATCAAAGCATAATGAAGAGGGGATATTTGTCAGATATTCAAAATGAGGAATTAAACCTAGGGCTCCTTAATTGTTTGCCATGATGCCTCAGCGAAATGTGATTTATGCACAAAATAGATTTATATAAGAGGTTTGGACACCTGGCAGGTGTAACACCAGATTCCACAGCTGTAGCCAACATCCTATGCATGATCTTTGTAATGGCAAAGAGACTAAAATAGGAGAATAGGTCAGCCAGAAAAGAGAAGAATGGGCCCGTTGAATAAGGAGGGGCAGTCTGAGGCAGCAGGAGGAGAATGGGAACTGCATAGGAGTTATTAAGGGCAGCGATTAATGATATAGACTGCATAGGGGTGTGGTCTTCGACCAAGAGGGTTCAAAGGATAGAAGGGGGATAACAAAGCACAGCATGAGTAATAGATATGCAGGTTCAGCAATGCATAAGAAGAAAAAAACTATCATGGCTGAAAGAAACAGAGCAGAGTGTGCGTAGGGAAGGTGCGGGTAAAAAGAAGTACATAGTGTGACCTTTGAATTGTTTGTCAGTGAAATGAATGTGAGGCTATGAATGCCAAGATCATTTTGATGGATGCAAATTTATGGATGTAATTTTTTTCTTATTGGATTTGAATTAAAACTATGAATTTTTTAATGCATCTCTTTGGTTTTCTCTGTCTATGGATGTGCGTTTTGTGAGTTTAAAGTTGCAGGGCAGGGCATGTGGTTTTTTCCATTGCATCATAACTACGTTACCACATTTGCTCAGAACAGGCGGAATTCGAAAGTCGGTTCACTGTGAATTCAAATTCAGTTCGAATTCTGTCAAAAGTCGACACCAGTCTGAGACATTTGCCGAATTCACTGTTTTGAACCCTGGGTGACTTTGCAGGGAATTTTACAGACTTTGGAAACCACCATCCGAGCCCCAACAGAATTCCAGCGAATTTAGGGGCCAATGTCAGTTTTTTTTTACTTTCAATAAAGTTTTTTTCGACTTTTTAGGTTCATTCAACCTTCCAAAACCTAAAACGACTTGTCTATAAAGTTTTTTTTCCCATTTAATATGTCATTTGTGATTTGTGGAAGGCAGCGGCAGTATTATGAGGTTTTGATTGGACAGTTTTATGCAGGCAGCGACTATGGTGCAAGAAATATCAAGTTGATTTGCGGATTTAGAAACTTCCAAATTCCCTTTGACTGTGTTCCAACTTCCAAGCTTGGGCAGTGACTGTGAGTTTATTGTGAGCTGAAGCCTTTATCTGGGAAATAACAGAGATAACTTTTCTGGGTGTTTAAGTCTGCAAATCTCAGTCAATTCAAGTTGTCCGTGTTGAAGCACTGTGGTGTATGAATTCATTTGCTGCATATATATATATATATATATATAGAGAGAGAGAGAGAGAGAGCTTGTACAGGTGAACCCAAAATGAATCCGAACCCAAGCCCAAAAAATTTGGGATGAATTTTGAACCCGAAATTTGAACCCGCATCCATACCGTAATCCAAACCAGCAACTTAGCATCAGAATTATATTGCGATCTTTAAGATTTCATAATGTGCAAGAAAAATAATAGCAAACAGTACTATTATGATCTTTTGTTGAAGCATATTAATAAGGCTCCTTTGCAAATAAATTTTTAACTTGGTCAAAGTTAACACAGCAGCATTGATAATATTATCTGCCTATTTCAAATTGGAAAGTGGTCAAGAGTATTAAGGCTTCCAAACTCCATATTTAAGAAAAATTGTTTTGAAAAAGACCTTTCATGCATTCAAAAATTCATCTTGACCTTTCAATATGTAAATGTTTAGGATTACAGACTGGAGCTTCTAGCATGAATATAGCTTTGAAGTATAACAGTACAAATTGAAAAAGTATAAGCATCAAGGCCTACATGTAAAAACATGATAATTCATCTCGCAACAACTTGGTGATCCTGGCATACAGTCTGGTTGTTGATTTCTCCTCACTTGTAGTGGAATCAAAGTCTACACAACTTTTTCATGAGTAACATGAATAAGCATGTAGCCTTTTGTGAAGTAATCCACAAAGAAAATAATCACAAGAACAACATGATGAAGCTTATATTGTAATTCTCAGTTCTGTGCCATTTGAACAATATTGTTCTTTTATATTTGCAATCAAATCATATCCTTTCAGAGGTTGAAGAATTTATCTAGAAAAGGCTGTGTCCTATTCACATTTATTGACCAGATTGTTGATAGAACACATTGCTTAAATATAAATGCTTCAAAAAAGTGAATTAGTGAATATAGTTTGAAGAATCTAACTCTGTCCTTAGCTAAAGACCATATCCTTCCAGATTTCTAAATAGAATCCCAGTTTCACAAAATGGAATATATGAGGCATGAAATGACCAAGTACAAGGATTGTGAATTTCAGAAAAACAGGAGTTACATGGAGCTCATTTGCCTACATGCAGGATAGAGTAGCAACCACAATGAACAGTGCAAATCACAGCAACTCTAACAAACCATGTCCAAATTATGCAGGCTGAAGTATGAAACTATCCGAGGGCAAGAAATGATGGAATTAAAGTTACTTTATCAAACAGAAGCATCTTCAGTAATCTCAAACAGAACAATATTAATCATTTTGAGAGTAGAAAGAAATTAAGTTTTAACTACGGTATTGTTATGATTGATTTCCAAAAGTAGAAATAGTATTGCAGATTAGAAATTAAGCCACTACTAGCTGCAAGCAGGGATAAAATATACACGTGAGAAAAAGAATCTAAGATTGACTTAGATACTCAAAGATTTACCAGGTTGAAGTCTATATCACAACTTAAGTATATTATGGATATCACATTGACTAACTAATAAAAAGAAGTTGAATATTGAAAAAATACCTTAAGTTTTAACCACTATCCTGTTAGGATTGCAATATGGCCTGACTTTGTATGAATGTCATTGGACTTCGAGAAAATAGAGTGCGGTGATTATCACTGTTATTGTTAAAGTCCAAACTATGTAGAAGAAATCAATTGTTAACATGCCCTGTAAGTGGATATCTTAATTGTAGATTGGAAAGAAAACTTTGGGTGGAGCTAATCTGATCTAATGATTGATAACTTTGATCTAATCTAGAGCATAATGATCCAAACATGAAACAATTGGAAGTTAAATTTAAACAAAGTCTGTATGACTTGCCCTTCAACTATTAAAACTATGTCCATGGCTCGTATGGAAAGTAAAAGACCACAGAACCTTGAATCCCATGATAGGAATGAATTTTCATTCTTTGATCTAATGATTCGATTACATACATTGAGTTTTAATTCTTTAATCTAATGAATCGATTACATACATCCTTTAAGTACAATATGGTTGCTTCCTTTTCATGAAGACATTAAAAGCCTGAATGACATACACCATACATGACATTATTTTGGCATACAACCACAAAAACTTGTGACATCATGGGTTTTGAATATATTCTAGTCTCTAAAGAACATTATAAAGTGAGGCAATGGGTGTCTAATGCTTAGCTCAAGACATAGAAGCCACGCTTAGATAAAGCACAGAGCAACGGACTCAGAAAATGTAGGAAACATACATAGTAAAAAACAGAACAGGGCAACAAAATGATAATTTAGTCTTACTAGACATGATGTTCCAACAGTCTTATTTTGAATTTCTCTAAGTAGCCGTAATTTGAGAGAAGTGATATATATAACGTTTTCTTCATCAAAATGGGGTATCAGCAAAATCAAGAAGGTAAAGATACTTTAACATTACCTTATCCTAGACGAGTTCTACGCCCTTTAAGGTCAGTCCAACCGTTGAAGAATCCGCGGTAATGAATACTATGAAACTTCATCACTGCTCCAAAATGCTTGCTTAAGGAAATTGTATAATCGTTAGAATTGACTTGAGGACTGTGTTGGCCAAATCTTTTAACGAGTACTTTCTCACTTAATGTTAAAATATTAACCAGGCTAGGTGGACACTTGCAGTGTGGGTTTGTCCTCAGATATTTAAAGTATTCATGGCGGGGTTTGAGTGTTGTCTCCACACTGAAATTCAAGATCAACGAACGTGAAGCAATGATCTCGGGCGTCAGACCTGCAGTGTTTATCAGAAAATCCATGCTTTCTTTTATTTTCTTAGTTGAACTGTTGAGCGTTTTAGGATTGCCCTGAAGAATTAGATGAATCTCCTCCTCTGCCATACCAAGGCTCGTGAAATTCTTAGTCTTCTTTTCCAGGGTTTCAAAGCTAAGGAATAGAACCACACTGAGAGCTCGTGCAAATGCTGCGGAACCTTCTTGAAAGCCTAAATTATTTTTTATGTACTCCACTCTAGGCATCACATCTTCTTAAAATCATATGCCAAAAGCTGAGGCATACTTCTAAGAGCCTTGCACAGATGGCCCTTTGAGCCAAATAGGGTTTCAAGAGGGAAGATTTTAGGAGCGAGAGAGTTATCTAAGCTCATGGCAAGCAATCTGGGATGACAAGATATAATACGGGGCATGTCTTGAGGAGCCAGGCCTAAAGGTTTCAGGAATTCCATCTTGGGCTTCAACTGCCAATCCACATTGAGTGAAAGAATAGCTGGGCAATTAAGAATGGTTCTCTTGAGCTGGTTTTCGGTGAATCCGGAATCTTGCAAGATATGAATGGCTGCTCTAGCAGCATGGTCGGAATTCGTCCTCAACAGCTCTGGTCTTCTTCTCATGACAGCTGTCACTTGAGAAGAAGAAAACCCACATTCTTTTGTTAAAAACTCTGAAACGACATTGAGTGCGGGTGTGGAAGGAAATGATGATGACGATGAAAGCGGTGCGAACAGTATAAATCTTAAGGATTGCAGTGGAATTGTTAGAGGGAGGCATGAAAAACATCTCATTGAACAAAGAAAGAATTTAGGATACAAACCTGACATCACATTAATTGGAAAATGTTTATAGCTGCATTACAGCTGAGGAGAACGAGACTTGAATCACTGCAACTAGCGGTCAAAGGTATTGATCAAAGCATTTTTCATCTAGGATTAGGGTTTATTTGCACGCAGGTCTGACGAGATGATTATAACGTTAAGGTAAGGTCGCAGGAGGTAAGATTTCCCTCGGTATTGTAGCTCAGTTTAAAAATTTAAGATTGGAAATTTAGGGAACTGTCAAAGATGGAGATTTGTTCTACAAAAGTGTAGTCATTGAAGTTGGATACTTGAAAATACAAGATTCATCTAACTGACTAGGATATTTTGAAAATATTTTGGAAGAAACATAATATCTAGAGTAGAAAGCAGTTAGATACTATGCTATGGATTTAAATGATAGCAAAAACTGTTTTCCAAATGTTATGAGTGTTGGTTATTGTTTTGGAAGAAACAATATATCTTGTACGAGCGAACCCAAAATGAATCCGAACCCAATCCCAAAACATTTGGGACGAATTTTGAACCCGAAACTTGAACCCGCATCCGTACCGGAATCCAAACTGGCAACTTAGCATCATAATTATATTGCGATCTTTAAGATTTCATAATGTGCATGAAAAATAATAGCAAACAGTACTATTATGATCTTTTGTTGAAGTATATTAATAAGGCTCCTTTGCAAATAAATTTTTAACTTGGTCAAAGTTAACACAACAACATTGATATATTATCTGGCTATTTCAAATTGGAAAGTGGTCAAGAGTATTAAGGCTTCCAAACTCCATATTAAAGAAAAATTGTTTTGAAAAAGACCTTTCATGCATTCAAAAATTCATCTTGACCTTTCAATATGTAAATGTTTAGGATTACAGACTGGAGCTTCTAGCATGGATATAGCTTTGAAGTATAACAGTACAAATTGAAAAAGTATAAGCATCAAGGCCTACATGTAAAAACATGATAATTCATCTCGCAACAACTTGGTGATCCTGGCATACAGTCTGATTGTTGATTTCTCCTCACTTGTAGTGGAATCAAAGTCTACACAACTTTTTCATGAGTAACATGAGTAAGCATGTAGCCTTTTGTGAAGTAATCCACAAGGAAAACAATCACAAGAACAACATGCTGAAGCTTATATTGTTATTCTCAGTTCTGTGCCATTTGAATAATATTGTTCTTTTATATTTGCAATCAAATCATATCCTTTCAGAGGTTGAAGAATTTATCTAGAAAAGGCTGTGTCCTATTCACATTTATTGACCAGATTGTTGATAGAACACATTGCTTAAATATAAATGCTTCAAAAAAGTGAATTAGTGAATATAGTTTGAAGAATCTAACTCTGTCGTTAGCTAAAGACCATATCCTTCCAGTTTTCTAAATAGAATCCCAGTTTCACAATATGGAATATATGAGGCATGAAATGGCCAAGTACAAGGATTGTGAATTTCAGAAAAACAGGAGTTACATGGAGCTCATTTGCCTACATGCAGGATAGAGTAGCAACCACAATGAACAGTGCAAATCACAACAACTCTAACAAACCATGTCCAAATTATGCAGGCTGAAGTATGAAACTGTCTGAGGGCTAGAAATGATGGAATTAAAGTTACTTTATCAAACAGAAGCATCTTCAGTAATCTCAAACAGAACAATATTAATCATTTTGAGAGTAGAAAGAAATTAAGTTTTAACTAAGGTATTGTTATGATTGATTTCCAAAAGTAGAAATAGTATTGCAGATTAGAAATTAAGCCACTACTAGCTGCAAGCAGGGATAAAATATGCACGTGAAAAAAAGAATCTAAATTGACTTAGATACTCAAAGATTTACCAGGTTGAAGTCTATATCACAACTTAAGTAGATTATGGATATCACATTGACTGACTAATAAAAAGAAGTTGAATATTGAAGAAATACCTTAAGTTTTAACCATTATCCTATTAGGATTGCAATATGACCTGACTTTGTATGAATGTCATTGGGCTTCGAGAAAATAGAGTGCGGTGATTATCACTGTTATTGTTAAAGTCCAAACTATGTAGAAGAAATCAATTGTTAACATGCCCTGTAAGTGGATATCTTAATTGTAGATTGGAAAGAAAACTGTGGGTGGAGCTAACCTGATCTAATGATTGTTAACTTTGATCTAATCTAGAGCATAATGACCCAAACATGAAACGATTGAAAGTTAAATTTAAACAAAATCTGTATGACTTGCCCTTCAACTATTAAAACTATGTCCATGGCTTGTATGGAAAGTAAAAGACCACATAACCTTGAATCCCATGATAGGAATGAATTTTCATTCTTTGATCTAATGATTCGATTACATACATTGAATTTTAATTCTTTAATCTAATGAATCGATAACATACATCCTTTAAGTACAATATGGTTGCTTCCTTTTCATGAAGACATTAAAAGCCTGAATGACATACACCATACATGACATTATTTTGGCATACAACCACAAAAACTTGTGACATCATAGGTTTTGAATATATTCTAGTCTCTAAAGAACATTATAAAGTGAGGTAATGGGTGTCTAATTCTTAGCTCGAGACATAGAAGCCACGCTTAGATAAAGCACAGAGCAACGGACTCAGAAAATGTAGGAAACATACATAGAAAAAAACAGAACAGGTCAACAAAATGATAACTTAGTCTTACTAGACATGATGTTCCAAACTTCCAACAGTCTTATTTTGAATTTCTCTAAGTAGCCGTAATTTGAGAGAAGCGATATAATTAACGTTTTCTTCATCAAAATAGGGTATCAGCAAAATCAAGAAGGTAAAGCTACTTTAACATTACCTTATCCTAGACGAGTTCTACGCCCTTTAAGGTCAGTCCAACCGTTGAAGAATCTGCGGTAATTAGTACTATAAAACTTCATCACTGCTCCAAAATGCTTGCTTTAGGAAATTGTATAATCGTTAGAATTGACTTGAGGATCGTATTGGCCAAATCTTTTAACGAATACTTTCTCACTTAATGTTAAAAAATTAACCAGGCTAGTTGGACACTTGCAGTGTGGGTTTGTCCTCAGATATTTAAAGTATTCATAGCGGGGTTTGAGTGTTTTCTCCACGCTGAAATTCAAGATCAAAGAACGTGAAGCAATGATCTTGGGCGTCAGACCTGCAGTGTTTATCAGAAAATCCATGCTTTCTTTTATTTTCTTAGTTGAACTTTTAAGCGTTCTAGGATTGCCCTGAAGAATTAGATGAATCTCCTCCTCTGCCATACCAAGGCTCGCGAAATTCTTAGTCTTCTTTTCCAGGGTTTCAAAGCTAAGGAATAGAACCACACTGAGAGCTCGTGCAAATGCTGCGGAACCTTCTTCAATGCCTAATTTATTTTTTACGTACTCCACTCTAGGCATCACATGCTTCTTAAAATCACATGCCAAAAGCTGAGGCGTACTTCTAAGAGCCTTGCACAAATGGCCCTTTGAGCCGAATAGGGTTTCAAGATGGAAGATTTTAGGAGCGAGAGAGTTATCTAAGCTCATGGCAAGCAATCTGGGATGGCTAGATATAATACGGGGCATGTCTTGAGGAGCCAGGCCTAAAGGTTTCAGGAATTCCATCTTGGGCTTCAACTGCCGATCCACATTGAGTGAAAGAATAGCTGGGCAATTAAGAATGGTTCTCTTGAGCTGGTTTTCGGTGAATCCGGAATCTTGCAAGATATGAATGGCTGCTCTAGCAGTGTGGTCGGATTTCATCCTCAACAGCTCTTTTCTTCTTCTCATGACAGTTGTCACTTGAGAAGAAGAAAACCCACATTCTTTTGTTAAAAACTTTGCAACTACATTGAGTGCGGGTGTGGAAGGAAATGATGACGACGATGAAAGTGGTGCAAACAGTATAAATCTTAAGGATTGCAGTGGAATTGGTAGAGGGAGGCATGAAAAACATCTCATTGAACAAAGAAATAATTTAGGATACAAACCTGACATCGCATTAATTGGAAAATGTTTATAGCTGCATTAAAGCTGAGGAGGAGACTCGAATCACTGCAACTAGCGGTCAAAGGTATTGATCAAAGCATTTTTCATCTAGGATTAGGGTTTATTTGCACGCAGGTCTGACGACATGATTATAACGTTAAGGTAAGGTCACATGATGTAAGATTTCTCTTGGTATTGTAGTTCAGTTTAAAACTTTAAACCGTTTGATGGAGTTGGCATTTGCTAATTCCCATTTTTGTCTAATCCTCTCGTTGCGTGTGCAAAATAAAAAATAGAATAGGGAGATGTAAATGTTCATTTTGGTTCAAAATGAGCATTTACATCTTTCACTTGAAAAGGTGGAATTAGAATTTGAGGATCAAATTCTACTTTTCTCAATTCTCATTTTTTAAATCTGTCTGCGTGCAAACAAAACCAAATTTTGGGGTCTGCTAGCGCATTCTTCTCACTATCCCCGCATTGGTTGAAGCTAATATGTGCAAAGTGGATCATATGCTATTAAAACCCCCCGAGCATATTGTGTTCTCCTCCACTATTTTTTTGCATTTGAAGGAACGTGAACGACTCTCCTACACAATTTTTTTGTATCATCAACGTAAGGTATGCAGAATTTTTAATCATTAATCTGACGTTATTTTTCACAGACAAGTATTTTGACTCTTGTAACTTTGATGAAGAGTTGTAAAGGTCTGTTCAAACCTATTTTCATCTTGACTGTTGTTGGTGGAATTGGAGCATGATTTTCCCATCCAAACTGATTTTTTCTCCCTAAAAGTCCATATCCACCCACGGGGTATAGCTGGAGAAAATGTTTATTTTCTTTTCCCAAACAAACTAAGGCAAAAAAATGCCCAAGAAATGACTGATGACATTAGGGTATTGGAAACCCTAAACAAAATTGTAGCCATTCACCTTGCATTGTATTCATTCATTGCTATGCTACTTCATTTTTTTTGCTAGCGGGCCCGTTTGGTGCATGGAATACCAAATGTCAGATATAGTCAATTCTAGAAGATGCTACAATTATGGAAGATACAAATCCTGAAAATGATTTCCAGAATATGGGATGACCTGTTTGGTTCACCTGGAAGATGACTAAGAAGATGCATAAGGAATTGTAATTCTGTATTTTAATTTCTTTAAATTCGTGTGTATACGTTTGTATATATACACACATACATGTGTGTGTATATACATATATGCACACGTGTATATATACACATACACACATGTATATATGTATATACATGTGTGTATATACACACATATATACACATACACACATGTGTATATATACACACATATACACACACATGTGTTTATATATACACACACGTGCATTTATATATACACATGGGTGTATATATACACGCACGTGTATATATACACGCATGTGTATATATACACGCATGTGTATATATACACACATGTGTATATATACACACATACATGTGTGTATATACACATACACATATATATACACACATACATATGTATATATACACACAAATACACACGTGTGTATATACATATATACACACGTGTGTGTATACACATATGTATATACACACATGTATATATATATACATACATGTGTGTGTATATACACATGTGCGTTTATATTTACACACGTGTGTATATATACACACGTGTGTATATATACACACGTGTATATATACACATACGTGTGTGTGTATATACATACATACACATATATATACACATACATGTGTGTATATACATATATACACATTTATGTATATATACACATATATACGTGTATGTGTATATACACATATGTATATACGCACATATGTATATACACACATGTATATATACATCTTTATATATATACACAAATACACACATGTGTGTATATATACACACGTGTGTGTGTTTTTGTATACACGTATATATATACATCCTTATAGCAATATAATATACATCCTTATAGTCACGGATCCCATGAAATATGAAATTTGGTTTTATAAAAATTGGAATTAGAAATTGGAATTTCCAATTCCACCTATTTGAGTGGAAGATGAAATGCCCATTTTGGGGGCAAAATTGAAATTTTGAAATTCCAATTCCAATTTTTTGAATGGACAAAAATATGGAATTACATTATTTGAAAATCTAATTCCAGAATTAGAGCTCATATTCCATACACCAAGCTGGCCCTTATAATGGGTTCCTCCATACCCTATACTAGTGTTTTAGCCATCGTCCAATGTATGTTGCTCTATTTTCATGCTTTCGATTTTGCTTTATCATGACGTTTGGATGCTTGTTTGTTAATTTTGAATGTATTTCTATATCATCAAAATACAAATGCACCTTTAAGAAGGCTTCATTTGCATGGCCAAGCTTTTTACCCACCTTATTAGATAAAGATCTAGACATACTATTTTTCCAAGGGCGTGATCATTTTCATCTAGTTACAAAAGGATCTTGAACATGGAGAATGCAGAGTATTTAATGAGGTTAAATTGTCGAACATTAAATTGAAGTTCCTTGTAATGCATAAGAAATTCTCCAAACCTTCAAACTTTTGGAGCTTTACAAAACTCACCAAATTACGTGACAGTTTTAAATTACAGATCTGTCATCCATTTAGAAAAAATTACAATCGGGAGTTCGGATTTGTAATACTAGAACAGATTTAGCCTAGTATTACAAATCTGAACCCTTGCACCATGTTTAATAAAGAATACGTTTCCAGTTTGAAGCCGGTAATATGTTTACAGACATCGACACCCAATGCAGATTGTTATGTCCAGTTGGTTTGTTTTCTCAATGTCAATTTTGTTGGCGAAAAGCCAAAAGAAACAGATCATTTTGTTCATTCACAGCCTACATCAAATTAACACTAATGCTGAAACAAAAACTAAGCTTACTCATCTTTGTATAGAAACCAATAGAGTTACAGGAGTAGATGTGAGGAGGCTCTGTAACAGTGGCCAACTTAATGAAGCTATTCACATTTTGCAAGTGATGGGTACCCCACTGGACTCCTCTACTTATGTTTATCTCTTGCAGGGATGTCTAAACAAGAAAACCTTGTACCTAGGAAAATTGATGCATGCCCATAACATTCAAACGGGGTTTGAATTAGGCTTGTATCTAGATAACTTACTAGTTATAATGTATGGCAAATTGGGAAGCCTGGCAGATGCGCGAAAAGTGTTTGACGAAATGCCTAAACGAAATGTGGTATCTTGGACTGCCATGATATCAGGTTGTGCTTGGTATGGATTTGGTAAAGAAGCCTTAGAATTCTTTCGCCAAATGAAACAAAATGGGATCATGCCCAATCAATTCAGCTACTCTAGCATGGTACCCGTTTGCGCTAAGATGGTAGATGAAGTTGAAGAATTTGTCTTGAACATGAAAACAACATGACCAAGATTAGGATTAAAAAACTAGTCATGTCCATCCCAAAAGTAGTGTTATTATTTGAGAGTAAACAAAAATAATAAAAGATCTTTTAGTTGCTGGATTCAACTATGCTTCTATGCATTTTTTATTTTTATGCTAGTAAAGTAGGTTTGTTTAGTTTTATGTTATGAATTCTTGATCAATGAGATTATTACATATCACGATTAATAAGAGCTTATTACATAGCTATATATATATATGTATATATGCATATATAAGAATTATATATGTGCACATATATATGTATATAATTAAGTTATTATTGATCATGATGATTATGAACACTGATATGTAGTCTTGTTGTTTATGTGCTTATTTGATCATAGCATACATATCAAATGAAAAGCAGTGAGTATATATATGGTGGGGTTATGATCTCCTTCATAAGTATCTATTGTTAATGGCTGGGTTATGATCTTGTTCATGAACACATGTATATATGATGCCAAGCACTAAGTAGTTGTTGGGAGCAATTTACATAAATTGTGCTAGTTGAAGTAGTATGGTATAAAAACTATATATGCTCCATTTATGATCACATCGTATGCCCAAATCATTATTGACCAATATCACTTTGACTCATTTCCTAATGCAACAATGCTAACAAATTCAACACCTATAGATAATAACCAGCTAGGAATACATATACAAATAGTTGTATCAATAAGTACACACGATAGACATAGTACATGGATCAAAATCATGTTGTTGCATTCTTTTTCTTGGCTTGACCTCTTATTGCCTATGAGTGATGATTTTGTATCTCAAACCTTCTTTGTTGTGTACTTTTTAGGTAATTTCTCAACAATATAAACATTCAAGGACACATTTGTAAGAAGACCGCAACTGCTCGTATTCTTGCAGTTGTTCTTGCTCTCCTTGGAGTAGCCAAAGCAGTGTTTGCACAAGAAGGTAGGCAAAAAATGCGTAAGGAAAGAAGTGATGGAACTGCTTTTTATAAATGCATTATTCACAAATGAGGTGCATTGTCATGACCAAATTCGCATGAGTACAATAGCCTTCTTTTAGCTAGCCAATATATTCTAAGGCAAAAAGGAAGCCTTACAGATATGATGAACATAACGTTAGAAGAAAAACTAGTCATGTTCCTCCACACCCTTGGCCACAATCTGAGGAATCATAAGATTGCCCACAACTTTGGCCACTCCGAAGAGACAGTTAGTCGATACTTCCACAAGGCCTTGATGGCTGTCTTAGCACTCCATGCGGATTATTTTGTACCACCTGGTCCAAACACTCCTAAAATTAGTGGGAAGGACTGTTTTGATCCATACTTCAAGGTAAACCCCCTGGCGCTACAAATATCTTTGCCTGAGTGTTGATCTTATTACTGTGTGTTTCTTAACTATAGTTTTTCTTTCTATAGGATTTTGTTGGAGCACTTGATGGAACCCATATACCAATCATTTCCGATGTCGACTTACAGGGTAAATATCATGATAGAAAAGGGAACTTGTCACAAAATGTTATGGTTGTCTCTTCGTTTGATTATAAGTTTCAATACATTTTGGTTGGGAAGGGTCTACTGCAGATAGTCGTGTTCTAGCTTCAGCTCTTACTAGAGGAGATCCACTTATAGTTCCCCTTGGTATGCCATTTCACATTGTATGTTTACTGAAGAAAACAATAAATGTTTCATAGTTTAACAATATATTTTATTTTCTAAGAAAATATTATTTAGTTGATGTTGGATATCCAAATGTACCAAGATTTCTTGCTCCTTATTGGTGTACACGTTACCACCTAAAGGAGTTTTCAATAGAAAACCCTATAAACATCCCACAAGAGTTGTTTAACCACTGACACTCATCTCTTAGAAATGCAATATAGCATACATTTGGCATTTTGAAGCAACATTTTCCTATCTTGAGGCATGCAACCTCTTATCCAATCATGACACAAGCACGTACTATTTTGGCATGTTGCATATTGCACAACTTCATTACTATAGAGGACGGTGTTCCATCCTAAGTGGTTATTGAAGAGGCCGACTATCATGATGGGATAATTATACCAATGCTTAAGACATATGGGTTGAGTCAACATGATAGGGATGATTGGGGGAAGTTTCAAGATGATATAGCAAGTAGGATGTGCCTGAAGAGTATAGACATAGACAATAGTTGTAGTTTTATGAGACCTTTCTCTATTCTTTAATGTGCTTTAATGTAGATACGGTGATATGCATGTGTTGGCTTGTAGTGATTGATTAGGGAAGTATTGTACACTTTTCATTCATCGTGGGGTTAACTTGTCAAGCATTTTTGAGTTGACACGTCAAACATTTCCCTAGGTTGACTCATCAAGTTTTTAGGGTTAACTTGTTAACTGACATAAGTCTTGTTATAATGTCTTAGGGTTAGGGTTTTCTTAATATATGAGGATTTCATAGCTTCTTGCAGTGGTATTGAGTTGAAAGAGATTGCAAATTGTAGCAAGCTGAAATTACTGAATAATAAGATTGGACTCTCTATTCGGTGGACGTAGCCCAGTGATTGGGTGAACCACATTAAATATTTGTGTCTCGTGTTCTCTTCTATGTGGTTTATTATTTTTTGATATTGGTTATATTTGCATGTAACTGCCATTTCTATCTTGTTAATCCTAACAAAGGTATCAGCGCGAGGTTTTTTTCAGTTATCCTTAGCAGGAAGATCTCACGGTATAGTGGGAGTTTCACGATTGAGTGAAAGCAATGGCAGACGAGGGTAAGCTGAAGGTTGAAAATTTTAATGGGTACAACTTTTAGCTATGGAAAATGAAAATGGAGGACTATCTCTATCAGAAGGATCTATGGCGGCCATTGGAAGGACAATCCAAAAAACTGTCATGAATGTCTGATGAGGACTGTTATATTCTTGACAGAAAGGCACTTGGAAGTATTTGATTGTGCTTGGCACAATCAGTGGCATTTAATATTATGAAAGCAAAGACAACTGAAGATTTGATAGAAACCCTAGCAAAGTTGTATGAAAATCCCTTTGCTCCAAACAAGGTATTTCTCATGAAGCATCTATTTAACATGAAGATGACAGAAGGTGGATCTGTTACTAATCATTTGAATGAGTTTAATACAGTTACTAGTCAATTATCTTCTGTAAATGTTAATTTTGATGAAGAAATTAAGGCTCTCTTGATTTTATGTTCTTTTCTTGAAAGATGGAGTGGCTTGGTAATGGTTGTTAATAACTTTGTTTCTAGTTCTAATACCCTAAAATATGATGATGTTATTGATGTGATTCTGAGTGAGAGAACTCATAGGAAAAGCTTAGGTGAATCTACATCAGGAAGTGTCTTGAATGCACAAAGTAGAGGCATAACGAATGAGAGAGGAAATAATTTTGTAAATCATGGGAAATCAAGAGGAAAATAAAAGGGAAAGAGGTCTGAATCCAAAGGACCAAATGATTGTTGGTACAGTGGAAAACCAGGTCATAAGAAGAAAGATTGTTGGTCTCGAAAGAATAAAGAAAGAGACAAAAAAGAAGGTAACAAGGAGGCAAATGTGGTAAGTAATAAATATGAAGAGGATGCTTTGCTTCTTTCTTTAGAAAGTGTTGATGATTCATGGATTTTAGATTCTGGGGCTTCATTTCATGCTACACCCCATAGAGGTTATTGTTGTGTTTTTGTCATATGATTCTGTTCAAGCTGTCTCCTTGCAGATCATTCCATTTGACATGTGTGTGTCAAGTTTGGTTGAACAAGTGTAACCATGTATTAATTAAATGTTCTCAGAGTTTCTTCTATCTGCGTGTGTTGAGTTTCGAAAATGATTACACACCAACAACATATGTCAGTGTCATTTCAAATCATTGTAGTCCTTTCAGCTGCATTCATTTTTATTCATACTAGCTGGAGTGGATGTCAAAGCCATTTTGTCTTCACACCAAGGAAACGCCCACGCTGCCACACTCATTTTTTTTTTTGAGAACTAATGCTCATTTTGCAGGGACAAAGACATAACGTTCTCAATGGGCTGTCAAAAAGAACAAAAAAGAGTTTTTTCTAAGAAAACGGGACTATGTTTTGAGAAGGTGTGTCCTACACTACAGAGAAGATAATTATCTCAAACGTATCTATTCAAAAATCACATATGAAGAGCACTGGGTAAGGCTCGCATGAAGTGTGAAACAACAAGAGGTTCAATGTTATCTTATCCAATTGTGAGCATCATAAAAGATGTGTCTTTGTTGTGGCTATAGTGGTTTTTTAAAAATTTCAAGCTAGCTATTGTGAATAGTGGATGGCAGCAAAAAGTTGGGTGGATAATAGAAAATAAAAAATGGAGAACTCCAATAAGACGTGAAGTGTGTAACAACATTGTGTTGAACAACAGACACAGTCTAGCAGTATATTATGTATTGAAAAGAACCAGACTGGATAGATATTCATGTGTGGTTTAATGATTGGGATTACGAAGCTCAAGTGTTAAAAGAAAGAAAAATGCATGTCCTGCTTGGTGGACAAATGCTCATGGAGGTGGTTCTTTAATGAATGAGAAAGACAGGTAAAAAAAATGTGCTCCGGAGGTGAAGAGAGAAAAGAGGAAATTGAAAAGTGATGGAAAATTGTCATTGATGTCAAAAAGAATACTATACCATATAGCATATATCATATTGTCATTGAAGTCAAAGGCACTCAATTATGTTTGTTAGATTTTCTTATTAAAGTCAAAGGTAAGATTGCATTTGTAAAAGTGGTTAAAAAGTTGTCATCATTATTATTAACGATAAATGAGATCCTTGTCAAAAATGAAACGATGAACGAGATTGTCAATGATGTAATTTGATTTACATATATCAAATCAAGTTTGATGTCCAAGACAAGCCAGATGTTAGGCAAGTTATTCTATAAAGCATGTTGAAGATTGGGGAGTTCTTTTTTTAAGGTATTCAACAATCAAATAACAATGTGAAGCATAAAGAAATGCCTTGATTGAATGACTTAATTAAAGATTTGGTATGCATTCATATATGAAGCAATTGAAGGAGTTTTGACAAAGTCAAAATGATTATGAGAGCCATATAAGTCCAATTTGTGTACATCAGAACCGGATGGAAAGGCAATAAAACTCCAGAAGTTCCTGTGATACTGCCAACATTCCAGCAAACTGCATCTATTGTTCCAGGCACAAGATATGATGTTTTAACTGGTTGGTAAATTCAGTGTGTGTGTTTAGTTCTTGAATTTGATAAGGAATAAAAAGACATATGAACAGCATATATAACAAGTATAAAAAGACGTATGATATAGATACGTATGGTGATGAAGATGGAAGAACTTATACAAAGCAAAGAAATATATATGATACGAACAATGATTGATACGTAGCAAGTGTTGAACAGAACAACAAGCAAGTGCAGACATATCTAGTCATACAGCAAGTGCAAACGTATTCATTCAGGCTTATAGATATTAATACAGAGACATCACATATTGACCATTTATGTATGAGCATGGTTGATATATATATCATTATAATATATAGTGTATGAATGTTATACAAACATATTCATTATATTCATTTAGATCAAAGTGCCGAAGATATAATACTAAAACTATTATACTAACATGTGTTTGAAGACAAACTGTTATAAAAGGAACTCACGACAACAGACACGCATATCATCGACGACAGAGAAGAAGATAACCATTCAGACGTAGACGTATTCAAAATAGACCAGAACGTATTCATTGAATGTATTCAGCGTATTCAGAACAACAGAAACGTATCAAGCAAGTGCAAACATATTAATACAGTGGAATGACAGGGTCCGAGAAAGTCATTAGCAATTATATCAAAGGTTTCAGTATTGACAGTTTTATCAGATACACAAATACGTATGAATGTTATATGCAACATTCAATTGTTTTATGTAGCGTCAAAAGTCGTATACAGAAACAATATCGAAGAAGAGTATATATGCAGAGACGTATTACAGATGCGTATAAATGCTATAAAGTGCCGAAGGTTATTAAGGTTATTGTTATACAGTGGTCAAAGACAGAAAAGATATATCAACGATATTATTGAAGGCATTAAAGATATATCAAAGAATTGAATACATTAATCGACGGTTCTATCAAAAATTAAAAGTTAAAAGCTTTGCAAGATGTGGTATAGTCAACAATAAAGTTTTATTAAAAAAAAGGGAGATTAATTAATATTATTAATAAAAGGAGACACCTTTTTGAAAAATCATAACTTTTAGAAAAGACATAATGTTTCATTCTATAAAATGAATATATATATATATATATATTCAGTCTTATTTTGAAAATAAGAAACAAGTCAGCAAGTGGAAGAAAATAAAAAGGAAGAGCAGTGAATATGATAAAAAAGGGAATTAAATGATTATATATATATATATATATATATATATTCATATTTTATTCTGATATATATTATGCATATATAGTAATGATGATATTATTCTGAAGATAAAAAGGAAAGGGAGAGTTAGTGGCTGACTAAAGAGAGTAAATTGCATCCATCATCAATTGAAGAAAGCAACAGTATCCAGGTGGAAGAAAGTTTGAAAACAGTGAGTTGGTGGTCAGAATCCGGACAGGGGGAGTTAGTGCTTCCAGTAGGTCGGTGCCTGCAAAGTGTGGGAGTTGGTGCTTCCAGTGAGTCGGTGCTCATAAATTTAGAGGTTGGAGCCTCTAGTAGGTTGGTGCCTACAAAACATTGTAAAAGAACAATATTATATAAAAGAAAATTATTTTGTGGTTTTCTCCCATATTGGGTTTCCATGTAAATATTGTGTTCATATGCATAATTGTTTATTTGAGTAATTGAATTTATCTTTGAATAAAAGCATTTAAATTTAAAAAGGTTATTATACTGATTCACCCCCCCCCTCTCAATATAATCATGTGCTCTTCAAACAGGTGGCATTTAAAAAAAATATGCAACAGGTGAGTGAAATAGAGAAGTAGCCCTGTAAACTGATTAATGAAAAAGTAGGCTCAAAAAAGGTAGGCTAAAGTGTCAAGACGCAGTGGTGAAAAGAGAGAAGTTGGGTGTTACAAACTGTGACCGAAAATGAGGAGAACAAGGTGAATCTAAATACGAAGTCTCAAACAATGAGTCTTTTTTTGTCTTTGTAACAGAGATCTGAAGAACATCATCTGTAGCATCATAGTAGGCATAGTTCTGTTGGTTGTAAGCCTCGATTCTTTGTAAAAACTTATTCATCAGTCAGCGTGTCCATTTTTGTGTTGAGATCATTTGCAGTAATAGGGTCTTCATGCTATAGTGAAGAAAAAGTATACACTTTTGGTCTGATTTTATAAAATTCTCTAAAGGGAAGGTTGTAGCCTTCAAGGTTAGGTTAAAGCTTGATCAGCTAAGTGATAAGGAGAGTTGTAGCTCTCAGATGTAATGGGTAGTTGCCCTTTCGTTTAGTGATGTCGTGGTTTTTACCCATCTTGGGTTTCCACGAGAGAATTTGTGTGTCTTGTCTTCTATCATTTGTGTTCTTATGCATTCCAGTTTTATTATCTATTTAAGGCTGTGTAAAATACTGATTCACCCCCTCCCCCTCTCAGCATTTTTTGCTTTTTAATTGGTATCAGAGCAGTTCACTCTCTTCTCATGCTTAAAAGCTTGAGAGTTCAATCATTATGCCCACCGTGAGTGCCTTAGAAGGTCTTGCTATGAATCGTGCACCTCTTTTCAATGGAAACAACTATGCTTTTTGGAGTGTTCGCATGAAGACTTACATCACGTCTCTTGGTTGTGATGTCTATCTCAGTCTTGTAAATGGTTGTACTATTCCTTCTACTCCTCCTGCAGACGCTGATAGTAAAAGGGAATTTGAGAATAATGCCAAAGCCATGAATGTCATTTTGTGTGGTCTAACTGAAGTTGAATTCATAAAGGTCATGCACTATGCTACCGCAAAAGAAGTTTGGGATAAATTGCATAATGCTTATCATGGTGATGACAAAGTCAAGAAGGCTAAAGTTCAAACTCACTGGGCTGTCTTTGAAGGTCTTCGCATGAAGGATGGTGAAAACATTGTTGCTTACTTTCTTTGTGTTGATGAGGTAGTCAACGCTTTAAAAGGTCTGGGAGAAAATGTTGAAGATAAACTGTGGTTCAGAAAATTCTTCATTCTCTTCTCATGAGGCTTGATGCTAAAGTCTTTGTTGTTGAAGAAATGTCAGATTTGGACACTCTAACAATTGAAAAATTGCACGGTATCTTGACTACCTATGAGATGAGGACTACAGTTGAAGGGCCTTCCAAAATTGAATCTACCTTCAAGGTTTCTAAAAGGAAAAAGGACAAGGAAAATAATCTCAGTGATGGCTCGGATGAGGACTCCAATGAAGAAATTGCTTACCTCATTAGAAGGCTGAAAAAGGGCCTTAACAAAAATAAAGGCAAATTTGGTTGGAAATGCTTCAATTGTGGAAAACTTGGTCACTTTGCCTCAAAGTGTCCATTTGATAAAGAAGAAGACAACAATGATAAAAAAGAATTGAAATTTCAAAAAATTGGGAGATTTGCAAAGAAGAATTGGAAATCTGAAAAGGGCAAGAAGGTGTTGTTTTCAAAAAATGACCGCGATGACTCTTCAAGCAACGAAAGTGATTCTCGAATTAATGAAGTCATGTTCAGGGCTGTTGATGATGTGAATTCTGAAGAAAATGAAGATGTTGAAGATGATGAAGTGGACCTTGAACTTGAATTGATTTCAGCTCTTGCTGAGATTAAGAAACTGAAAAAGAAGAATCTAAGTCTTGTGGATCTTCTACAAGTTGAGAGTGCTGAAAAGTTAAAGATTGCAACATCACTCAAAGAGGCTGAAACTCAACTTGTTGATTCTAAAATCTTGAATGAGGAAGCCAAAAAGATTTTTGGGGATCTGGAAAATCAAATTCAGATAAAAGAAGAAAATATTGCCAAGCTAGAAGATGAAATTGTTGCTCTCAAAAACATAGGTAAAACTTCTATGCTTTCCAGTGAAGAAGTGTCTTTCAAGAGTGGTAATGTTATGTTAGATGACATTCTTAGTTCTCAAAGACCTACCAAAGATAAGAGAGGATTTGGCATGCAACTTGATCAAAACTCTTCACCACCGGAAAGTAGTCAGCTTGCTCCTATCAAGGTAAATAAACCTTTTTTCTACGGCTATTATTTTGCATGTAATTACTTTGGACATAGAGTTACTGATTGTAGAGCTACTCCCTTTAAGAATTATTTTCAGCATGAAAAGAATGCCTTTAGGAAGTGCAACTTAATTTTCTACAGCTATAACAAGTTTGGCCATACTTCAAGATTTTGCAATAGCTATAGTGCAGATTTGTTCTACAATGTTGAACCAAAAAGAAGGACAAAAGTGACCAAAGTTTGGAGAAGAAAAGTTCAAGAGACACCTCTAAAAGCTCTTGTTGTTCAAACAACTCTTCTAGTCAGCAATGAGAAGGATATTTGGTATGTAGACAGTGGCTGGTCCAGACATATGACAGGTGACTTAAGTAAGTTTCATTCTCTCAAGAAAATGAAAGGTGAAAAGGCTAGATTTGGTGGTAGCTCTTCTACAAAGGTTGCTGGTATAGGTACTGTCTTAATCAATAACGATGAAACCATTGTTGAGAATGTTCTTTATGTTGAAGGGTTGAAACACAATCTGTTAAGTGTAATTCAGCTATGTGATCAAGGGTATGATCTTAGCTTTAACTCAAATTCTTGTACTATTAAAAAAGGAGTTGATGTCATAGCTAAAGAAAATAATCTCTATATTATTGATGACTCTAATGATGAAACTTGTTGTTTGAGCAAGGTAGAGGATGCTTGGCTTTGGTACAAGCGTTTTGGGCATGTTAATTTTAATAATCTTATCAAGATCAGCAAAAAGGAGGCTGTAAGAGATATGCCAATGTTAGAGAAACCAGTTGATGTTGTTTGAAAAAATTATCAAGAGGGTAAACAAACTAGAGCTTCCTTCAAACCAAAAGATCATTTCAGTAGTAAGCCACTTCAGCTTGTTCATACGAATCTTTGTGGACTAATTGGGACAACAAGTCTTCAAGGTGAGAAATAATTTATGCTTCTTATTGATGACTTTTCTTGCATGACTTGGGTTACTTTTCTAAAAGAAAAATTAGAGGCTTTAGAGAAGTTTAAGATTTTTAAAAATCTGGTTGAAAATGAAATGGATGTGAAAATCAAATGCTTGCATTCTAATAATGGGGGAGAATTCCCTTCAAATGATTTTGTTAAGTTTTGTGAGCAACATGGAATCAAGAAACATGTTTCAGCCCCAAGAACACCACAAGAAAATGGTGTTGTAGAAAGAAAAAATAGAACTGTTCAAGAAATGGCACATTGTTTGATGAATGAAAGAAAAGTTAAAGATGTTTTTTGGAGAGAGGTTGTCCACGTAGCAGTCTATATTCAGAATAGAATGTTGTTGAGACCCAAGTTCAACAAGACTCCATATGAACTTTGGAAAGATAAACCAGCTACTGTTAAGTACTTTAAAATTTTTGGGAGTCTATGCTATATTAGGAGAGATGAAGATAATTTGGGTAAGTTTGAACTATATCTGATGAGAGAATTTTTCTTGGCTATTCCTCTAAAAGTAAAGCATTCAAATGCTACAATAAAAGGCTGCTTAAATTAGTAGAGAGTGCTAATGTTAAGATTCATGAGGTTACTAATGAACTTGGTGAGAATGATGACAGCCCTAAAGAAGAAAAAAACTCAAACCAACACTGTTGTACCTTCTTCTCCTCCTCATATTCAAGTTGTAACAACTAGCTAAAGTGGTGAGAATGACAAAGGTAAAGTTCAATCTCCTCATGAAGAAACAATCTCTACTTCTAATGATGCTAAAAATTCACATGATAATTTTGGGTATGATTCTCAAGATGATCTTGATGCTTCTAACTTCAAAAATCTTTCAAAGTTTGTTCAAAAGAATCACCCTATTGATCAGGTTATAGTTGAAAGAAGAACTAGGAATGCTAGACAAAATGTTGACTATTTTGAGGATGATGACTTCTCACTTATTTCCATGATTGAGCCTAAGTGTTTTGATGAGGTAAATGTAGATAAACAATGGGTGGCTTCTATGAAAGAGGAGTTAGACCAAATTAAAAAGAGAAATACTTGGGAGCTTGTGCCAAGACCCATCAACAAAAATGTGATAGGTACAAAGTGGGTATTCCAAAACAAGGTAAATGAAGATGGTAAGATCATTAGAAACAAGGATCGTTTAGTTTGCAAGGATTATTCTCAAATTGAAGGTGTGGATTTTAGTGAGAACTTTGCACTGGTTGCAAGATTAGAAGCAATCAGAATTTTTTTTGCATTTGCTTCCTTTAAAGGTTTTAAAGTCTTTCAAATAGATGTTAAATTTTCCTTCTTAAATGGGGATTTGGTTGAAGAAATCTATGTTGAACAACAAGAAGGCCTTATTTCTAACAATGTGGATCATGTGTGCAAGCTGAAAAAGGCTCTTTATAGACTCAAACAAGCTCCTAGAGCTTGGTATGAAAGGCTAGATAATTACTGGCAGCAACGGGGCTTCAAAAAGGGATATGTAGACAACAACTTGTATGTCAAAGAGGAAGGTAACAACATTCTCATTGTTGTGGTTTATGTTGATGATCTGATTTTTGGTAGTGACAACGTCAAAATGTCTAAGACATTTGTTGCTTGTATGAAAGATGAATTCAAAATGTCTATGATGGGTGAGTTAACTTACTTTCTTGGGCTGCAAATTAATCAATCTTCTAAAGTTATTTTCATTTCCCAAGCTAAGTATGTTAGAGAGTTCCTTAAGAGATTCAAAATGGAAGATTGCAATCCAGTTAGCACTCCTATGGAAACTGGATGTAAACAAGGATGATGTGTCTCCTTTTGTTGATCAGACTTTTTATAGATCTATGGTAGGGAATCTGTTGTTTATCACAACCACTAGACCAGATATTATGCTGGTTGTGGGATATGTTGCTAGATTTCAAGCTTCTCCAAAGAAAACACATGTTCAAGCTGTTAAGAGAATTTTTAAATATTTGAAAGGAACAGTTGACCTTGGTCTTTGGTTTCCAAAGAGTTCTATTTTCTCTCTTACAGCCTATACAGATGCAGATTGGGGTGGCTTCGTAGATGATAAGAAAAGTACCAGTGGATGTGCCTTCTTTTTGGGTGGTTGTTTGGTCTCATGGATTAGCAAGAAATATTCTTGCACTTCACTATCCACTGTTGAAGCTGAATATGTTGCAGCAATTTCATGTTGCACTCAGGTAATTTGGATGAAGAATACTTTATGTGACTACAATCTTGAATTTACTGATCCTATTTGTATTTTTGTGATAACACAAGCGCCATTGATATCTCGAGAAATCTAGTGATGCATTCTCGTACCAAGCACATTCCAATCAAATATCACTATCTGAAGGAGCCAGTTGCAAATAACACTATTAAGCTAAACTATGTTTGTTCAAAGGATCAAGTCGCTGATGTGTTTACTAAACATCTACCCCGAGATCGCTTTGAGTATCTTTGAAGAAAGCTTGGTATTATTCCACCTCAGTGAAAGGTTCATTTTTCAGCAGAAGCACTTCATTGTTATATCTTTTGGACTACAGTTGAATTTTAGTTTCGTAGTCATTGATGACAAAGGGGGAGTAGACCTTTAGGGGGAGTTGTTTCAGACTTGGAAATTATAGAGTTTGGTCTCAGTTTGGTTCTGTTACTTAGGGGGAGTTCTTTTTGCCTTGGGAATTGTTGGAATTGCCATCAATGACAAAAAGGGGGAGATTATTATGTTTTTGTCATCTGATTATGTTCAAGCTGTCTCCTTGCAACTTGTTCCATTTGACATGTGCGTGTCATGTTTGGTTGAATAGGTGTAACTGTGTATTGATTAAATGTTCTCAGAGTTTATTATGTCTATGTGCATTGAGTTTTGAAAATGATTACACACCAACAACATATGTGAGTGTCGTTTCAAATCATTGTAATCCTTTCAGTTGCATTCATTTTTATTCTTACCAGCTGGAGTGGATGTCAAAGTCATTTTGTCTTCACACCAAGGAAATGCCCAGGATGCCACACTCATTTTTTTGTGAGAACTAATGCTCGTTTTGCAAGGACAAAGACATAACGTTATCAGTGGGCTGTCAAAAAGAACAAAAAAGAGTTTTTTCTAAGAAAATGGGACTATGTTTTGAGAACGTGTGTCCTGTACTACAGAGAAGATAATTATCTCAAACGTCTTTGTTCAAAAAGAACATACGAAGAGCACTAGGCAAGGCTCACGTGAAGTGTGAAACAATAGGAGGTTCAACGTTATCTTATCCAATTGTGAGCATCATAAATGATGCATCTTTGTTGTGGCTATAGCCATTTTTTTAAAATTTCAAGCTAGCTGTTGTGTATAGCAGATGGCAGCGAAAAGTCAAGTGGATAATAGAAAATAAAAAATGGAGAACTCCGATAAGATGCAAAGTGTGTAACGACACTGTGTTGAACAACAGACACAGTCTAGCAGTATATTATGTATTGAAAAGAAACGGACTGGATAGATATCCGTGTGTGGTTTAATGATTGGGATTATGAAGCTCAGGTGTTAAAAGAAAGAAAAACACATGTCCTACTTGGTGGAAAAATGCTCATGGAGGTGGTTCTTTAATGAATGAGAAAGACAAGTAAAAAAAAATGTGCTCCGGAGGTGAAGAGAGAAAAGAGGAAATTGAACAGGTGGCATTTTAAAAAAATACGTAGCAGGTGAGTGAAATAGAGAAGTAGAACTGTAAATCGATTAATAAAAAAGTAGGCTCAAAAAAGGCAGGCTAAAAGCATCAAGACGCAGTGGTGAAAAGAGAGAAGTTGGGTGTTACAAACTATGACCGAAAATGAGGAGAATAGGGTGAATCTAAATACGAAGTCTCAAAGAGTGAGTCTTTTTCTATCTTTGTAACAGAGTTATGAAGAACATCATCCGTAGCATCACAGTAGGCATAGTTATGTTGGTTGTAAGCCTTGAGTCTTTGTAAAAACTAATTCATCAATCAACTTGTCAATTTTTGTGTTGAGATCGTTTGCAGTAATAGGGTCTTCATGTTGTAGTGAAGAAAAAGTATACACTTTTGGTTTGATTTTATAAAATTCTCTAAAGGGAAGGTTGTAGCCTTCAAGGTTGAGTTGAAGCTTGATCAGCTAAGTGATAAGGAGAGTTGTAGCTCTCAGATGTAATGGGTAGTTTCCCTTTTGTTTAGTGATGTCATGGTTTTTACCCGTCTTGGGTTTCCACGAGAGAGTTTGTGTGTCTTATCTTCTGTCATTTGTGTTCTTATGCATTCTAGTTTTATTGTTTGTTTAACGCTATGTAAAATACTGATTCACCCCTCCCCCTCTTAGCATTTTTTGCTTTTCATTATTTTCTTGATTATATCCAAGGGGATTTTGGGCTAGTTTATTTGGAAGATAATGAACCCTTTTAGATTGTTAGAAAGGGAAAAGTTAAGATTAAGTTGTAGAATGGGATTCATTGGCTACTACAAGAGGTAAGGCATGTTACAAGGATGAGTAGGAATTTAATTTTAGCAGGGCAACTAGGTGATGAGGGTTGCACGGTTACTTTTAATGATAAAAATTGGAAGGTTTCAAAAGTTTTATTAGGAGTAGAAAAAGATTTGAAAGTAGGCACCTTATATCTTTTTATAGGTCATACTATTCCTTCTACTTTAATTGATTCAAAGGAAAATGAATGTTCAGGAACAGTTGTTGCAGTTGAGCAGGAAGAACATCAAACAGTTGTTGTAGATTTTGACACAACACTTTGACAAAACAGACTTGGACACATGAGTGAAAAAGGTATGAATTACTTCATTCAAAAAAAAAATTTCTTGGTCTGAAATGTGTCAATATAGATTTTTGTGAAAGTTGTGTGTATGGAAAACAAAAGAGAGTTAGTTTTGTGAAGAGTGGGAAGGAAAAGAAAAATGAGAAATTAGAGCTTGTGCATACAGATGTATGGGGACTAGCTCAGGTATCTTCCCTTGGTGGCTCTCTATATTATGTTACATTTATAGATGATGCAATAAGAAAAGTATGGATTTATTCCCTTAGATAGAAATCTGATGTATTTCAAACTTTTAAGAAATGGAAATGCTTGGTTGAGAATGAGATTGGTAAAAGGCTAAAATGTCTCAGATTTGATAATGGTGGTGAGTATTGTAGCACAAAATTTGAAGATTATTGTTCCTCTAATGGTATTTGTAGGCATAAAACTATACCAAGGACTCCACAAGAAAATGGAGTGGCTGAATGCATGAGCATGACAATAATGGACCGTGCAAGGAGTATGAGGTTGCATGTTGGGCTGCCCTTAAACATGTGGGAAGAGGCTATTGATACAATAGCATATTTAAATTTATAGAGGTCCCTCTACTCCTTTGGGCTGTGGTATTCCAAAGGAAGCATGTGTTAGGAATAAAAGTCCACCAATACAACTAAGGGGGGTGAATCAATTGTATGCCAGATTATTGTACTTTAAACTTTGAATAGAAGCAATATCAAATCAAGTGAATACAATGAATGCCAACATAATAACACAATATTTTTTGTCGAGGAAACCCTATTAAAGGTAAAACCTCGGTGGGAATTAACACCCACTAATGATGTACTGAGAGTATAGTATCCTTGTTAGAAGATCTAGCCATGTTAGGAGTTGATTAAAATATTCAGTACATAGTCCTTGTTAGAGGACAAACCCTGTTAGGAGTCAAAGAAAAGAGTAGGCTCACTAGCTAGGCACACTTCCCAAAGAAGGTTATGACCACCTTCAGAACTCACTATTTGCAACACAAGTGTATTTAGGAAATACACAATCTTTAAACTGCCCAATAGCAACTATCTTTGCTTGATCAGTTCCAATGAAGTATATAAGTTATCCTCTGCTCTACATCCAACAGACACAAGCTCACAGCTTCCACAATCTTCTTTTACATCACATATATTTTGCCATATGTTTTCAAAAAGAAAAGATCTTACATATAGACCCTTATTACAACATAAATGATTAGGTCGGCCAACTAGGTTTCCTTAATATAAAAATGATTACATAACTCCTTTCTAAGATACATACGGTATCTAAAACAAGTATAAAATAATTATAATTCAACAATTAAGGACCGAAATCTATAATTGATGCTCTCCATCCATGACACACGCTACAACTCTCAAGTCGGCTTCCAAATAGGTCTTCTCCAGAACACACGCCACAACTAATGTCATCCTACTTTTCATACCTTTCTAAGATCAGTGAACACTCTTAAGTATACTACATGTCATCCCTTAAGCTTGCATATAGTGAATCCATATCATTTTTAAGATATACCCAAAACTCAGAGACTTACTCTGTCAAGTTCCACAGTCACAGTCCAGTAACCATTTTTCACCAAATCTTCTATAAATCAACCAATATACAAAATTACATCATGTGATCTTAGATATAAGATCACAACACCTTCTTGTACCTACAACTGACTTCGCACATTTTGAAACATCCGTACACTATAATAATCAATCTATTTTCCTCACAAAGACATATGTTGACATTAGTGACAAAATATGAATGACAATAGCATGGATAATGTAGTGATTAAACATATTAAATGTATCCAACAATCACCCCAATGCATTAGCAATATCCAATAATCTCCCCCTTTGGTATTGATGGCAACATATGGGAAAATCTATGAACCCAAAATCCGTTAACCAAGAATACTTTTCCTCATACAGTCTCCCCATACATTAGGGATTTTCTCATAATATCTCCCCCCCTTTGAAAACAATGGAAAAGGGTTCCATAAGTCATCAATTGATCTTTTTCTTTGTCTTTATCAACTAGGTGTTGAATCACCCAAATGTATTTTGTAAGCTTCCAATGATCACTCCCCCTGAGGAGTAGATCCATACATCAAGTCCAGAATAAGATAGAGCTTTGAATACCTCTAGACTAATGCATCCCTGCATCATTTAATTCTCAGAAGGAGGGGCCTGCACCCCAAGCATACCTCTGAGATACTTAAAGGCATCTTTTGGCAATGGCTTTGTAAAGATATCTGCTATCTGTTCTTTTGTGCTAATGTATTCCAACCTTATTTCTTTCTCTACCACCTTGTCTCTCAAAAAGTGATACTTAATGGAAATATGCTTAGTTTTAGACTACATCATAGGATTCTTTGACATATTTACTGTACTGGTGTTATCACAATGGATAACTACTGGTTCAACAAAAGTTATTCCAATATCTTTCAACATTTGTTTCATCCAAACAATTTGAGTGCAGTTAATAGCAGCAACAACATACTCTGATTCAATAGTAGATTGAGCTATACAATCTTTCTTTTTACTTAACCATGAAACCAACCTTTTTCCAAGGAAAAATGCACCTCCACTAGTACTTTTTCTGTCATCAATATTCCCTGCCCAATCGGCATCAGTATAACCATGTAGTTCAAAATCATCATTTTTGTCATACCACAATCCATATTCCATTATTCCTTTTAGATATCTGAATATCCTTTTTATAGTAGCCATGTGTGTCTCTTTAGGATCTGCCTGATATCTAGCCATAATTCCAACAACATTAGCAATACCCGGTCTAGAGTGAGTCAGATATTGTAATCCTCCAATCATTGATATATACTTGGTCTAAAAAACACTCTTGGTCTTATTTGTTAATTTATAACCAGTCACCATGGGTGTACCCACAGGTTTACAATCTTCCATTCTAAATTGTTTAAACATCTCTTTAAGATACTTAGTTTTAGAAATGAAAATCTCATTCTTGCTCTGATTTATTTGCAGTCCAAGAAAGAATTTCATTTCACCTATCATGAACATCTCAAATCCATTCTCCATTTCTTTAGAAAACTTCTTACACATCTCATCATTGCCTCCAAAAATAATATCATCAACAAAAACTTCTATTATCAAAACTCCATCTTGACTAGTTCTCAAATATAAGTTATTGTCAACATTACCTTTTCTAAATCCAAGGAAAAGTAAGTACTTGTCTAAACTTGCATACCAAGCCCTTGGTTCTTACTTCAGTCCATATAGTGCCTTCTTCAACTTCCATACCATGTCTTCATATTCTGATAGAGGAAATCCATCAGGTTGTTCTATATATACTTCTTCTTCAAGATCCCCATTCAACAATGCAGATTTCACATCCATTTGATATACTTTGAAGTCTTTATGTGTAGCATAAGCCAAGAATAGTCTCACAACTTCTATCCTAGCGACATGAGAAAATGTCTCTTCAAAATCTATGCCTTCTTGTTGTGAATAACCTTTGCATACCAATCTTACCTTGTTCCTTATAACAGTTCCTTCTTCATTCATTTTGTTTCTGAAAACCCACTTAGTCCCTATCACATTTTTGTATTTAGGTCTAGGAACCAATTCCCAAGTATTATTCTTCTCTATCTATTCTAATTCTTCTTCCATAGCTTTGATCCAAGATTCATCTCTACAAGATTCATCAGTAGTCTTTGGTTCAACTTAAGAAATCAAACCCTTGTCTTTGATCTAGTCATTATTCCTTGACTTGCATTACCAATAATTTGATTTTCAAGATGATCTTTCTTCACATACCTTGGAGTCTTAGGAATCTTAGTAGCCTCATTTGTGTCATCATCACAAATCTCATTTTCACATTCAATTTCAATATGTTCTTCTTGTTCTGCAGTAGTGGCCTCCTTGATCTCTGTATTCTGATTACACTCATACATTCTCTCTTGTATTTGAAACCTTTCATATATCTTCATTGTTACTTTCAATCATCTTTCTTAATCTTAGGTTAAAGAATTTGTAGGCCCTTCTCTTAGTAGAATAGCCAAGAAAAATTCCTTCACTTCTAGCATCAAATTTCCCTATTTCATCATCTCTTTTGATATAGTATTTACTGCCAAATATTTTGAAATATTTTACAGTAGGAATATGATTAAACCATAATTCATAAAGAGTCTTACTTGTACCTTCTTTGATTTGAATTCCGTTCAAAGTATATACTGCTATCCCAACAACTTCTCTCCAATGTACATGAGATACATTTCCTTCAAGTAACATTATCCTAGCAACATCCAGTATTGTTGTGTTCCTTCGCTCTGCTATTCCATTTTGTTGTGGAGTCCTAGGAGCAGATGTTTGCCTTTGTATTCCATCCTCTTCACAATATGAATCAAATAGATCTGAAGTACACTCTCCACCTCTATCTGATCTCAAACATTTTATCTTTAGACCTGATTCATTCTCTACTTTTTCTTTGAATATCTTGAATTTGTCAAATGCTTTTGATTTCTTTTTCAAGTAAGTGATCCACATCATTCTAGAAAAGTCATCAACAAAAAGTATAAAATACCTTTCACCATAGTATGATCTTGTCCTTGTAGGTCCACATAGATCTGTATGTACCAGATCCAACTTTCCTTTTGTTGTATATGATTTACATTTATAACTTCTTCTAGTCTGCTTTCCCATAACACATTCTCTGCACATAGTGTTAGATGGTTTTACAATTTTTAGTAGGTCTCTTATTGCATTAGTAAAGCTTGCCTTCACAATGTTATCAAGATTGAGATGACAAAACCTTTTGTGCCATAACTAGCTATCATCTACCTTCACAATGAAACAAGAGGCTCCAGATGTATTTAATTCAAATACATTACCTCTAGATTTAGTATCGGTTGCAATCAATTTTCATGTCTTGCTTTTGATAAAACACTTCCCATCAATGAATTTCAATTGATACTCTTTGTCCATTAGTTTTCTAACACTCAACAAGTTATGCTTAAGTCCATAAACAAGAAATACATTGTCAATATTAGTCCTTCCATCCAAAGTAATAGACCCTACTCCTATGATAGGTTTAGGAACATTGTCTCTGAATCTTACAACACCACCATCATATTCATTAGTTTAACAAACTTGTTTTTGTCTCTAGTCATATGATGTGAGCAACCACTGTCTATAACCCATTCAAATTTTTTATCAACATGTGATACTAGAGCTTTTTCCTCATGTACTGATTTTTCATCTTTAATAGCAATAAATCCAATCTCCTCATAATCACAATCATCATCATCAGAGATACCTTTACTAGCATAATAACATTCATTTTCTTTTGAATACTTAGGTTTGAAAAACTTAGGTTTATGCTTAGGAACTCTTGTAGGACATCTAGATGCAAAGTGGCCTATCTTATTGCATGAAAAATATTTAAAAACTAATCTTCCTTCAAATTTACCCTTACCTCTCTTTTCTCTTCTAGCGATCAGTGCAACAAGTTCATCTAGCTTTCTTTCTTCTTCTTGTATCTGTTCACATTCATCAACATATTCACCCAACTCTTCTTTTATATTCTCACTGTTGGTGCTCAGAATTGTAGATATTAGCTTTCTATGCATAGATGCCTTAAATGTTGATTCAACTTTAGGTACAAAATCTCTCATTTCTGCAGCTTCAAAGGTAGTTAGTTTTGCAGTCAACATTTCTTTGCTAAAGTTTGGAGTCAAAGGTATAATCTCTTCTATAGCCTGAACTTTGGTCTTGTAAACACGTGTCAATGATCTAAGGATCTTCACAATGAATTCTTCGTCCTCATAAGTGCCTCCAAAATTTATGATTCCAATCACAACCTATGTAACTCTTTGTACATAGGCCCTAATGTTTTCATCATCCTTCATTTGCAGCTTCTCCATCCTTGTTTTCAAATTCTGTAACTTCGCTTGTTTGGTAAACTTGTCTCCTTCATACAATGCTTCTAATCTTGTCCAAATCTTGTGTGTTGAATCCAGATCTTTAACTTCAGTAAATTCTCCTTCAGAGAGTGCACTGATCAGTGCTTCCCTTGTGACCATGTTATATGAAAATGTCTTATTTTCATTGTTAGAAGCCTTATCCAATTCATCTTCAACCTTCACGGTAACTTCATTCTTTGTAATCATCTAGTAGTCAATGCCCAAACATAGCAAATGAGTTCGCATTTTGTTCTTTCAACTGTCAAAGTTTTCAAGATCAAATTTTGGACTATCCTTCCTATAGAATTCCATATCCAAGATCACCTCAAGTTGTTAAGCTTTCTCTCTAAGGTCCAGAAGCTCTGATGCCAATTGTTAGGAATAACGGTCCACCAATACAACTAAGAGGGGGGGGGGGGGGGGGTGAATCAATTGTATGTCAAATTATTGTACTTTAAACTTTGAATAGAAACAATATGAAATCAAGTGAATACAATGAATGCCAACACAATAACACAATATTTGTTGTCGAGGAAACCATATTAAAGGTAAAACCCCGATGGGAATTAACACCCACTAATGATGTATTGAGAGTATAGTATCCTTGTTAGAAGATCTAGCCCTGTTAGGAGCTGATTAAAACATTACAGTATATATTCCTTGTTAGAGGACAAAACCTGTTAGGAGTCAAAGAAAGAGTAGGCTCATTGCCTAGGCACACTACCCAAAGAAGGTTATGACCACCTTCAAAACTCACTATTCGCAACACAAGTGTACGTAGGAAATACACAAGCTTTGAACTGTCTGATAGCAATTATCTTTGCTTGATTAGTTCCAATGAAGTATATAAGTTATCCTCTGCTCTACATCCAGCAGACACAAGCTCGCAACTTCCACAATCTTCTTTTACATCACATATATTATGCTATATGTTTTCAAAAAGAAAAGATCTTACATATATACCCTTATTACAACATAAATGATCAAGTCGGCCAACTAGGATTTCCTAATATACAAATGATTACATAACTCCTTGCTAAGATACATACGGTATCTAAAAAAAGTAGAAAATAATTATAATTCAAAAATTAAGGACTGACATTTGTAATTCATGCTCGCCATCCATGATACATGCTACAACTCTCAAGTTGACTTCCAAATAGGTCTTCTCCAGAACACACACCCCAAAAAACATCATCCTACTTTTCATACCTTGCTAAGACCAGTGAACACTCTTAAGTATACTATCTATCATTCCTTAAGCTCGCATATACTGAATCCATATCGCCTATAAGATATACCCAAAACTCAGAGACTTACTTTGTCAACTTCCATTGTCACAGTCCAGTAACTAGTTTTCACCAAATCTTCTATAACTCAACCAATATACAAAATTACATCATGCAATCTTAGATATAAGATCACAGCACCTTCCTGTACCTACAACTAACTTCGCACATTCTGAAACATTTGTACAATATTCGTACATTATAATAATCAATCTATTTTCCTCACAAAGACATATGTTGACATCAATGACAAAACATGAATGATAAAAACATTGATAATGTAGTGATTAAACATATTAAATGTATCCAACAATCACCCCAATGCATTAGCAATATCCAACAGCATGGACTGGTAAGAAGGTGAGTTATTCTTTTCTCAAAACCTTTGGCTGTGAAGCATTTGCACATATAGATTCTGAAAATAGAACTAAGCTGGAAGCTAAGTTAAAGAAATGTGTATTTGTTGGATATTGCATTGATTAATTTGGTTATAGGCTTTGGGATTTTGAAAATCATAAAATTTTAAGAAGCAGGGATGTCATATTCAATGAGAAAGTATTGTACAAAGATCTATTGCAGTGGCATGAGAATAAATAAAATGATTATGTAGTACTAGATGATACTCCAAAAGATGATGTTCCAGTAGTTCCTTATTCTCTGCAACAACAACAACAACAAAAAATACCACAAACCCTAGTGAATGTTAGACAGTCAACAAGGCTAAGTAGACCTCTAGAAAGATTTTCTCCCTCTTTGTATTCTATTTTATTAACAGATGTTGGTGAACCTGAATGTTATCATGAAGCTGTGTAGGTGGATACAAAGCTTTAGTGGGAGTCTGCAATGATAGATGAAATGGACTCCTTCCTAAAAAAATCAAACTTGGGATTTTATAAGTTACCTGCAGGTAAAAGAGATTTACAAAAGAAATGGGGTTACAAGCTGAAAGAAGAGGATGGAGGTAAGAAAATATTTAAAGCCATATTAGTTGTAAAGGGATTTGCACAAAAAAAGGGTATTGATTTTGATGAGATATTTTCTCCAGTTGTTAAAATGAATTCTATTTGTATTGTTTTAAGTATTGTGGCTACTAAAGATTTGCATTTAGAGTAGCTTGATGTTAAAATAGCTTTTCTTCATGGTGATTTGGATGAAGAAATATATATGGTACAACCACAAGAATTTGAGGTCAAGGGTAAGGAGAATTTAGTGTGTAGATTGCAGAAAAGTTTATATGGCTTGAAGCAAGCACCTCGACAATGGTATATTAAATTTGACACTTTTATAAATGAGCATGGATACAATCGGTGTCATTCTGACCATTATGTTAATTTTAAGAGGTTGGATGATGATAGCTATAATATTTTATGTTTATATGTTGATGATATGCTTGTAGCTAGGTCTAACATGGATCACTTTAAGGGGTTGAAACAAAAGTTAGCACATTCATTTGCTATGAAGGATTTGGGGGTAGCAAAACAAATCCTTGGTATGAAAATTTGCAGAGATAGGAAAAATAGGAAATTGACTTTATCTCAGGCTGATTATATTGAGAAGGTGTTGCAACGTTTCTATATGGAGAATGCCAAAGTTGTCAGCACACCTTTGCCTAGTCATTTGAAATTGACTAAGGAGATGTGCCCAAAGACACCAAAAGAGGAGGCTAAAATGTCCAAGGTACCTTATACTTTAGCTATAGGGATTTTAATGTATGCTATAGTATGTACTAGGCCAGATATTGCACATGCAGTGGGAGTCATTAGAAAGTATATGAGTCACCTTGGGATTGAACATTGGAATGCAGTCAAATGGATTCTCAAATATTTGAGAGGTACATCCAGTAAGTGTTTACACTTTGGGGGATCTACTACTACTATACAAGGCTATGTTGACTCAAATTTAGCAGGAGATATAGATAGTAGGCGGAGTGCTATAGGCTATGTATTTACTATTGGTGGGACAATAATGAGTTGGGTTTATTGACTATGAAAGGTGGTTGCTTTATCCACTATAGGGGCAAAGTATGTTGCTGCTACAGAGGCAAATAAGGAGATGATATGGCTACAATTCTTCATTGAAGAGTTGGGAAAAACACAGCTTGACAATTATCTATTTACAGATAGCCAGAGTTCCATTCATCTTGCCAAGAATTTTGTCTTGCATTCAAAGACCAAACATATACAATTGAGGTATCACTTCATTTGATCGGAATTAGATAATGGACAATTAAAGCTGAACAAGATACATATAGATGAAAATCCAGCGTATATGTTTACAAAGGTAGTAACAAGGGAGAATTTGAATTCTTATTTATCTTCGGTTGGTCTACTAGAGTGAACATAATAAAGGAACAATAAAGTCCAGGGTGGTTGGATCCAGTGGTCACAACGAGCGGTTTAGCTACAGGATCAGTCTCCAAGTGGGAGATTGTTGCTTTGTGTGGAACCTGATCAGTCCCCAAGTGGGAGAATGTTAGCTTGTGGAAACTGATCAGGGAAGTACTATACACTTTTCATTCATCGTGGGGTTAACTCATCAAGCATTTTTGAGTTGACACGTCAAACATTTCCCTAGGTTGACTCATCAAGCATTCTAGGGTTAACTTGTTAACTGACATAAGTCTTGTTATAATGGATTAGGGTTAGGGTTTTCTTAATATATGAGGATTTCATAGCTTCTTGCAGCAGTATTGAGTTGCAAGAGATTGCAGATTGTAACAGGCTAAAATTACTGGATAATGAGATTGGACTCTTTGTTTGGTGGGTGTAGTCCAGGTATTGGGTGAACCACGTTAAATATTTGTGTCTTGTGTTCTCTTTTATGTGGTTTATTATTTTTTAATATTGGTTATATTTGCATGTAAATATTATTTCTATCTTGTTAATCCTAACAACATGATGGTTTCATTAACCTTTTGTTTGTCTCTTCATTCCTAGCTGGTTATTGTCCATGCCTCTTGAATTTGTAAGCCCTGTTGCATTAGGAAATATAAATGGAATACACCAAAGTGTACCACATGATAAAGATCAATCATATTTTTGTAATGTTGATGCTCAAATCATGTGTTCTGATAGTTCACATATAGAAAATTCTTTGAAAGAAATGAAGTCTGTAGTCCATTTTTCTGATGATACTCCTTGGTGTATTCCATTTATATTTCTATTGCAATAGGGCTATTCTGATGATGTATACCATTATTGTGTTCCATTTATATTTTCATATATTTTTCTGATGATACTCCTTATACTATCTTCCCATTAATGCTTATTGTTCTTTAACATTCATCAATCTCTTTACTCCTCTGATTTGTATTGCATATGGTAATTGAATGTATATTGCAATGGTTATCTTTATAGATGCTTCATCCTCATTCGATGTATATTGTTATGGTTATATTTTGTCTTTAATATATCTTATTTTTGTTTATTCCAACTACAAATTCAAGTGTATGATTTGTAACTCTGACGTTTCTTTGATTTTGATCTCTTCGAAATGTGTGTATCTTGTTTCACACTTGTTGTCTTGACATTCTTGATCTATTTGTGAGCCTGACAATGTCTTTAAATATTTTTAAAATGCTAAACAAACAACTTTACCAATGCAAGTTCATCTTGAAGTTGAAATTTGAGTCCATTTACATATTAGTCTAACACTTTTCCTTCACTCTCTTGGATATCCATTCGAGCTTGAAACCTCATTTACTGTCTACTATAAGTCTACAGACTCTGTGCTAATTGATCCATTTAATTTAAAATACAGTGACCATATAGTGAGGATATTTTTTTCATAAATTTTAAACGTAAATATTAAGAAATCGGAGGGACTTGTTATAATCCTTCAAAATAACATGCAAACTATACTCATTTATTAAATATCAAGGAGGTGAAAAGGGAAGTATTAATACTTGTATTAGAATGTAGTTATAAGTTTGTGGGGAAATATGGAGAGGGGTTAAAATACAATTTGAAGATATGCAAGCTTGAAACCAATAAGGACTTAAAGTCCTCATATACAAGTTTCAATTTTACATATATAGAGCCTCATCCATTTTCCTGGGTGATAAATTACATAGTGAATATATATTCATGATCTCATGATCGTTTACATCAAAAGACCTTGCATAATTTCGGACATCAAAAGACCTTGCATAATATGAACAAATATCCAAATAGAGGTCCAAATTTCAGTATTACTAGTACTAATTTCTACATGCTAGAAAAGTCTAAACATAGACCTATCAAAATTGGATTCCATAACTAGAAGACCATAACTAGGCCAAAATATTGACCTATATTGCTAGAGGTATCTAAGATAACTATTACTATATGTATGCTTTAAAAAAAAGGGAGTGACTTTTAACTCTTCGACTTATGCCATACGATGATCGGATCATTCTCTAATTCTCAATCCGTTGATCCCTCTGACTCAATCTTGGCTTTTCCTTTGTGATCCCTGATGTATGCTCAGTTTCATCCCCAACTATTTTTTATCACCATAGGAGGTATGATTTGGATTTTATCCTAATCTAAAATGGTCCACGATGGAGGGATCTCATACCCAGAACTGGATATTCCTCCCCATTTCCACCTATTTCCCCTTAAAGATATTTTTGTCCTTAAATGTTATAATTGGCCTTCTCACCACATTTACCAAAGATTCCATATTGTTAGGTTCAGTTATCATATAAAACTTTGGGAAGGGAATTTGTAGTTTTTCATCGATGCTAAATATGAAATTCTCCAATCCTCCAAGGATGTCCTTGATGAAGATAATTCTACACAACTTAACAATGTCTTCTTTGTGGATTTTTGCCAGACACATTAATGAAAAGAAGGTGCCAACAATATCTACCAGAAGGAACCAGATGTTTTTGGGAGCATCGAAGGCTCACCTCACCATCATAATTCTACAATGATTATGTAGAGTGGTTGATAAAAAGAGCCACTAAAACATAGGTAAAAAGGCACCAAAGTTCAAAAGTTATCCCCAATTAATACATAGGATATATAGTGACCTTATATAGTGAGGATATATAGTGACCATATATACTACATCATATGTATACTGGAGGATATATAGTGACCATATATAAAACAACATATGTATACTGGAGGATATATAGTGACCATATATAGTATAGCATGTGTATACTAGAGGATATATAGTGACCATATATACTACATCATATGTATACTAGAGGATATATAGTCACTATATATACCACAACATATGTATGTTGGAGGATATATAGTCACCATATATAGTACAACATATGTATATTGGAGGATATATATTGACCATATATACTACAACATATGCACTAGAACATATATACAAAGCATATATAGTAGAACTCTGTGAACATAACTATATAATATAGCATATATAATAGAACTGTATGAACATAACTATTTACTAGACCATATATATAGAAAAACATTAATCTTGCTTGGCATAAATTTTACATTAATCTTCCTTACATGCATACTTAGCTACATGCAAATGAGAATGGATAATAAAGACATATAATACATATTGCTAGATAGCATACATAAATGCAATATTTTGGATTATATGCCACTGTTGTATGAGTGTTTCTTTATTATCCATCCTCATTTACATGTAGCTAATAATTGCAATTAATAGGTGGTGTAGGTGATGTCCTTAACAAAACTCATGATGAGCATGGAGGATGAGGTTCAAGTAAGCCAGGCAACTTCTTCCTCTAGGAAGGTTATGTGGACAAGAGAAATGGAACGAAAGTTCCTACACTTGCTCCACGAGAAAGTTTAGCTAGGAAGGAAAGACGAAGGGGGCTTCAAAAAAGAAGCCTAGACCTCCATTGAGATGAAGTTCAATGTTGAGATGAGCCTCAATCTATCAAAGGATAATTTAAAAAACAAGTTGAAAGGATGGAAGCAATGTTTTAGAGTTATGAGAGAGTTGATGAGCATGAGTGGGTTTGCATGGAATGAGGCTACTCAATGTGTGGATGCTGATGATATGGTGTGGGAGGAGCTTCTAAAGGTAACATGCTCTTTTGAATATGTTGATCTAAGCAATATTTCCTTCTTATTAAGTTAGTGATACAAGATAGAGATCTAATTCATTCATCATGGCAACATGTAGAGAAAAGAATTTAAAAATGCCAAAGTGTATAAGAGACAACCCTTCCAGTACTACGATGACCTAGCCTTCATTGTGGGTAATGACATAGCTGAAGGTACTGCAGCTACTACTGCACAAGAGACAAAAGAAGGGCTCAATATGGATGGGAGCATCTACTTGGATTGTGATGAGGATATCCCTATCGGTACACCTCTTAACACTACAACTAATTTGGATGATGAATTATATCATTCCAATCAATCGAGTGCAAGTGGTAAGCCAAATCCTTCAACACCGTCATCAAGGAGGGGAAAAAGGAAGAAGGCAAGCATGGCTGGTTCATTGGATGCAATTTGTGAAACTATAAAAAAACTACAAGAGGACCTCCATTTGCCTCTTGTTATCAAAGTGGATAAATTTGATTCAGATGTTGTCTTAGAAAGTGTGTATGAGGCCCTCAAAGCCATCCTTGATTTGAGTCGAGGCACTATGCTAAAGGCATATGAAACCTGCATGATTGAAACTAAAAGAGCCAAAGGGTTCTTGAGAATGAATGAAGAGGAGAGAGTGGAGTAAATTAAAATGAAGTTTGGAGAACTCTAGTTACTTTTGTTTCATTTTAAGTCTTGTTACTTAAACATTGGCAAGGTTAGCCAAGATACCATTTAAGTTGGCAAGGTTAGCCAAGATACTTTTTAAGTTGGCAAGGTTAGCCAAGATACTTGTTTTATCAGCAACATACAATTGATATCGGTGTGACATTGATTTTTTTTTGTTGAAACTAAAATCATTTGTTTTGATTGTTCACGTATGGATGGTCTCTATGGCTTCTCTCTGCCCAAATCAACATTGCTCTTATACATATGGCTGCTCTAGTATATATTTTTGCTCTCTTCCAAAGTCACCATTCATGATTAACTCACTACTCTAGCTTGTACAAGTTTTGTAGATCACTTGAACACCTACTTTTTTTCTTGGCATATACATGCAACCATGATGATATTATTTTTACTTTTATTTCATGCATTATAGATTGCATTCATGATTTACTTAAAAATAAATATAGTTGTTATTCCTTGTGTTTTTTTTGTAGATTGCTTTGACACCTAATTTTTTGCTTGGCATCATATTACTGTTATAGTCAAAGCATGTGTTGTAATGGAAAAGCATGTAATATGTCTGTAATGGATAAAATAGTGTATGGGGTCCTAGAACAATGGATTGCACATAAAAGAGACCCCAAAGCCAATATTTTACACTTACATGAAATTGTATTGATGTAGAAAGTAAATGTAGATGACTAATATTGAAATTAAGAAATAAAGGTACTTACCTCTGAAGAAGAATCGGCTGAAAACCCTGTCAAACAATCTAAAAAATAATTGATTCTTGCGATTCTAAACCAAAACTGCGAGACCTACAAAACCCAAAAATCTTTTTCTGAGATGAGATCAGGTCGACTTTGACCTTGAAAAAGGTCAAGGACGACCTCAGAAAAAAGAAGGTCAACTTTGACTTTGTTCGCGGATCTCAAAAGTTCGGTGAAAAGGGTATCCAAATCTACTCTTAGATCCGAAGTTCTGCACCTGTACCTGCAAGAAAAGAGGGTTTTTGGTTGTTTGTTTGGGGGGTTTGCCTCAGTCAAACCCCAATTTAGGAATTAACCTTGAAATTGAATTGAAATTGCTGGAGTAAACAAAGTAAATGGAACAATTCACCTTGCTTGAGTTGAAACCCTTGTGGAGGATTTGAATCCTTGAATCCACAAGAATGGATGCTCCAAATGAATGTAGAATCAAATGTAGGATGTCTCTAATCAATTGTCTTTAGATCTTCAACACCAATCTTGAATGGATCTTGAACTAGGAAGAGGCTTGAATGGAAATGGAGGAATCTTCAACAAGAGAGCTCCATAGAGCTTGAATCCTTCAATGGCTACTAATGGATCTCCTTGATGAATTAGATGCTTGAATGCTTGATCTTATTGCTTGCTTGCACTTGAGAGCTTGAGAGATTGTGAGATGAGATGTGAAAATGAGAGAGGAAGGCTCCCTTTTATAGTGATCTAGGGCACAAGAGGGGCCTCGTAGAAAACAATAATTAAGGGCCCATGGCACAAAACTCTAGAGAGGTGCACATGGAAAGGAAATTAAATTAAAGTCTTGACACAAAACTCTAGGAGGGGACCACCCTTAATATATAAATAAAATAATTATTTAAGAGCCTTGTTACAAAATTTGAGGTAAGGCCAACCCCAAAGTTAATTTGAGTATTAGGCACAAAACTCGAGAAAGGCTAATCTCCAATAATAAATTAGGATTCTTATACAAATATCGAGAAAGGGTCCACCTCAAATATTAATTTGAGAATTTGACACTTGATCCAAGAAATAGTGGCCCCGAAGAGGGAAAATGCAAGATTTTGATGAGATCTTGAAACTGGAAACTAACACCGAAGATCCCAAACCCTAGGGTCAAGGTCGAGGTCGACCCTGACTAGGTCAGGGTCAAGGTCGACCTTGACCTAAAAAGGTTGACCTTGACCTTATGGTCAAGACTCTCAGGTTCACAGTTCAAGATGGAAAAAAATGCTAGGAAGAAGTGGAAAATGGGGTAGAACAGAGGGAAAAGCCAGATCCAAGTCAAATATCCATTCAAGGCATTCGACATGACCCCAAACCACTTACTCGGAGGGCTAAACGCTCTTACCATGGAAGTGCTTCCATTTTAAGATGCTACAATGTCTATACATGATGATTGTATTTTTTTTTTTATTGGCATTTTTTTGTTCCATTTTATATGTATGTACCTCTTAACTTGGTTAGCCTTGTTGCATTATAAAATATAAATGGAATATACCAAGGAGTAACACATGATGAAGATCAATTATAGTGATAAATTATGTTGTTCTATTGCAAAGTATTAGAACTGTACATTTTGAATTCTTCAAAACTATTCCAACAATACTCATATGGCTGCTCTACCCAATTTTTTTATTTTTCATATTAGTTTTACTGTTATTTCAATTAGTATATATCTGAACTGTTGTGATAATAAGAAATATAGGTAATTTACAATTTATTTTCATATATAGAGAAGATGTAGTTTTTGATATTACTATACCAGTTCAGAAACAAATTTTATGTATTTCATATAGAGAGGCTTAATTTTTTGTAGCAATTCACAAAAACTACAAGCTGGAGTAGTTTTTAAAAATAGTACTCCAACTTGTAAAGATTTTGTACATTTCTCCAACACCTACTTTTTTCTTGGCATCTTATATACATGTGTTCACGAAGAATTCAAAATGGACAGTTCTGAGAGTACACATATGTTGTTCATGATTTCAACTTACAATCCATATTTCTAATGACTACACATATTTCTAATGTTACTCCTTAGTGTATTAAATTTATTATGAGAACTTTGTTGGCTGATATGTTATGACCAGGATACAAGAAGCTTCAGGTGGATATTAGCTTGTGTTTTTTTTTACTTTACAGTGTGTCGTCACACCACCATTTTGTTGTTGGATTTTGTTCTTCCCCATCTTCTATCTAGGAGTATAAATGTCTTATTAGATCTTTTCATTATAGCATACAAAGTCTCTTTAATCAACCATGGATTGTTAGAGTAGATATGATTATGTGAAGTTTCTAGCATTTTATGAAGTGTATTTGAATGACTTTGTATGCGGTAGATTGCATCATAAGACAGTTCCAGGACTGCAAGATACCCTATTGAGGGATTTGGTAAGGAAACTCTAGAAGTACCCTATTAATCAAATCTGGTTGGGTTATCTATTTTAAGGTCAGTAATCTACCAAAAGCTGTATCTAGAAATTGGTAGGAACACACCATTTGTATATTGCTTTTGATTGGCATTATTTTGTTCCATTATTTCCTACTAAGGTCAAGACATGGTTGTTTGAAATTCTTTGGGCACCACTTTTAGAGATATTTGTTTGAATTTCTTCTTTGCATGTAGAACAACACACTAGATAGTCATTACCAACATAGGTGGACCAAATTCCTTCTCCTTTATCTTCTTACTAACACGTGTCAGCCACTATAGTGGATAGGATAAAAAAAATTCAGTTAAAGGAAGACCTCTAGCAATGACACTGTGAATTTGAGAAATAAAAAAATACTCTTGTTTACTAGTAAATTCTAGTGGTTTTATTGATCCAATACAAGGTTAGCGGACTGTAGATATTTTCAATGAGGGAGTTTGATAGTCATAAATAAATAAATGAGTTTTCTATGAGTACAACCAGATTATATAGATATCAGTATTTCTTCACATGTTGGTTAGATATCAATATTTATATTGTAGATGATTGCAATCCTTTGAGGCATTTGGGTGCTTTGGCAACTTCGTATCTTCCTTGTTATTTGTTAACATATTAAAACTGAGGAAAAAACATGGTAATTAAAATATTAAAATGGAAAGGAACTACTGTGATTCTAATGAGGTACACTATCAGCGAAGTTTCAAAATTATTTGCGTAAATTTGAAGAGCTACGACATTCTCTATCCATAATCTTGAGAAAATGTCAGTACATGGCTTAACATAAATTCCATATCGGCTACTCTTTCGACAAATCCAATGTTGACTTAATATACCATCCAATAACGAAGGAAAATAAATTTATTGATACAAAACAATTAGGTGACCACTAAATTGGAAGTTATGTTTTTTTTCCTTGCAGGAACTAAAACTTTGAAATGTCAAAACTGAATAAGATGGTCCAATCTTATTCTATCCATTCAAGCTTAACAATATCTCCACATTAGAAGAGGTTGCATGATAGTCCAATCCCTCTATTCTTTCCTACAACCACTCACTAACTATCATTATCAGAGGCTGCATGCTTGTTTCTCCATATGGAATATCCTCATTTAGAGGATAGTGGCTGTAGAGATTTTTCAATGAGCGAGGTTGATAGTCATAAATGAACCAATGTCTTTTCTATGAGTTCAACTAGTTATATAGATATCAATATTTCTTCACATGTTGGTTAGATATCAGTATTTATATTGTAGATGACTATAGTCCTTTGAGGCATTTGGTTGCTTTGGAAACTTTGTATCTCCATTATGTTGAGTACCCTTAGTTCAATCCTTTGACTGATGTGTAGAATTTGAGATAATCCCTTGAGAAGATGGGTGTGGTGTAAGCTCCACAATATGCAAAATGCATTAAGTTGTTGTTGGTGTAGCTCCACACTACCAAATAGAAGATTAATAGACTAGAGGCTAGCGGAAATCTAAAAAGGATAGTTAATTTCAGCAAGGAAATGATGAAAAAAAACTTTGGGCGTCTCTCCAAATTCTATACGATGAACTTTAGCTCCTTTCTGTACACTGCAACTTCCTCTGTTGCCATTATAGAAATCTTTCCTAAAAGGGGGATATTGAATCTTGGAATGGTCTACAACTGATAAGAATGCTTCCATATGGATGATGCCTTTTGTGAATTCACTCTTTTATCTTTATAATCTTGATTTTTGCTACCTTAGTTTGAATACCCTACTAGCTATACTTTACAATGCTCCATTGTACTCTATCTTGCAACATGATCACTACTTCCTTTTGAAACTACTCCTTTCATGTTTGGATCATGTGAATACATAAGCGGTAAGTTGTCATTGATGTCTTTGTTCATACTATTACACTGTTCTACCATTTATGATGCTTCATATCGGACATGCACCTAATGATTGTGATCATCTTCTTAATTTACCTTGACTATCCCTTTTATTGCATCATTGCAAAAACTGGTGCTCTTATCAGACTTTGCATTTATGTCACATCTCTTATTCTCTTGTAGTTTAAGAGTAAATATTGTTCTTATGATAGTTTAGTTCTAAGTTTAAGAATTATTCTCCATTGTCCTTACAATTCCTCTCATTACTTCTTCATCATTTCAAACTATTTGGAGTTCATGGGTAAGATGATTCTACTGTACTATGCCCTTTTCAGGCCAAGAAATATAGCGGTGATTGATCCATGGCTTCGATGTCCCTCGATTCAAGTCCAGTCAACATATAACAAGGATGAAGCATGCAAGGCAATGGAGATAGAAGAGAAGAATTAGCTGCGCAAGAAGTGGCCATGACCAAGAAGCACATTAGTTGTAGATGATCATGTAGACAGTACTTGATTCGAGAGAAATTGAAGACACGAATAAAAAAACCACTATCCTTCCTGGCTCGAAAAGGGTGTAGGCTTAGAACATATCGTCTTTCTCGGGAACTCCCAATTGTTTGAAGCAGAGAAGAAGTAATGAGAGGAATTGTAAGGACAATGGAGAAAAGTAATGCCCGCTCCGCCACCACAACAAAAATATTAAATAATAAATTATATATTCATAATAAAAATGAAAATAAAAGTAGTAGACTTGTTGAACCTTCTCATGTTGCAAGCTGATTTGAGATTTTGTCTACATTAGTATGTTGCTTTTTATTACAATTATAATTAGTCTAAATGAACTAAATAATCAACTAAACAAAATGATATGTTGGAATGACAATGCAATATTTTTTGAAATAGCATCGATGACTTCGCTCAATGTGCCTATGTGTTAATGTGGTTTTGGCCACTGTGTGTTGAAGACCTCACGCACAACAAGCAATCTTGGATGTCAATTTTGGGGAACTTCCCAAATAGAAAAAAGGTAGTTAATGGAAATATATTTTATGTTTAAAAATAATATAACAACTAATCATTTTAGGAAGAACTAATGTAGATTTGGTGTTGCAGGGAAATAGTGGATGTTAATACTTCTGGTGGGTCAAGGAAACCCCATCTACATCTACACTTGATGTAGGAATGAGTGCAACTTGTGCAAGACTCGAGAGGCAGCTAGTGCCACCGAGATTGCTTCAATGGCGAGAGCAAAAAACATTTTTATGCGATGCCTTCTTTGTGTTGTAATCACACTACTTTGTTGGGACCATATGCGTAAATGTGGTTAACAAAGAGCTATTCCGGATACATAAACTTTTGTAGAATCTCATGTAAACACGTTGGACATATTTTGGTAAAGTCATGATACTTTTTTTGTTTATCACTTGGTTATGATTTTGTATATAAAATTAAACAAAATTTTAAAAAAACCTTATTAAAAAAATGAAAAATTATTACATTTTTTTAAAATAAAATTGTTTAAGATTTTCTATATAAAATTAAATAAAACTAAAATAAATAAATTAATAAAAATAAACTATTAAATTAAAAAATATATTAAAACAATTCAAAAAAAAATTATACTCCAATTCCAATTCCAGTTTCAAAATGTGGAACCAAACGAAGGAAATACATATTCTCGCTCTTATTCCAAGTCAACCAAACAGTCCAAATTATATTCCAAAAATGAAAAATTGGAATATCAAATCCATGATTTGACCATTTCCAACATTTGATCAAATCTGGCATTTCCTAATTCCCGCAACCAAACGAGGCCTAAGGGTCCATTTGTTTGCTGGAATAAGACTGGGATTGGGATCATCAAATTTTGGAATTGACAGTTGTGTTCAAAACATGAAACTGGAATAGGGATTTGTTAATTCTCATTTACCCCCAAAACCAACATTTGAATCTTCTATTTAAATAGGTGGAATTGGAAAATCAATTCCAACTCCCACTTAAATGGGAATCGGGGGTAAAAATTTATAATATTTTGAAATCCATATGCAAACAATATTTTCCATCTTCTCGTTATGAATTCTAGGTGAACCAAACGGTTCCAGCCATATTCCAAAAACCATTTTCTGAATTTAAAACTTCCAGAATTGTCAAATACTAGAATTTGACAATTCTAGCATTATTTAATTCTATCAACCAAATGAACCTGAGGAAAGATGGGTGATTCTAAAATAATATTATGATTAAAAAATGATAAAGTATTATTATCTTTTTTGTTTACAGGAAAATAAAGTTTTAGCTTATTGATATGGGGTTTTAAAACATTTATATTGTGGAGCAATTTCTTATTCTACTCTAATTTTAGGGTCCTAAAATATAGGGGCTCTTATTTTCCAAGAACATGGATCTTTATAGTAATATGTTTTTTGTTTCATGAGACCTCCTACTTTATGAAAATAGATCTTGAAATCTCACTATATTGATATAATTGTTAGTCAAAGAGAACAGATAAATTTTTAAGCATAATCTTGTTTCTTTAGAAAAAAATTAAATCTAAAAAGAGTTTAATATCCCAAGACTTCAATTGTGAGGTCTTAACTGACTAGTTTCGCTCACGGTTCATTGCATTTCAAGTCTTTACTTATGGGAGATTTAAATGACAAGATTAAACTTGCTATTTGACTTGATCAAAGCTATCATGAAAGAATATGCAAAATTAACTAATAAATTTGATCAAGTCTTCGAGATTATATTCTCAACTTATAGGGTTTCACAAAGATTAATAAGACTTTGGCTTAATAAGAAAGAGAGGGGGGGTCAAGAAATTTATGTTTTTAGTAACATTGCATGAATATCTCAAGAAATGCAAATAGAGACTTAAATCAATTGTACTTCACTAAATTATTTCATAACTACATACAATGTAATGCATATCTTCAACGTAGTACTTGTTACACAAAGAAATGAGTCAAATGCACCTAAATCCATCGCAAGAATTTGATATTTCCCAAACATATAACAAGAGTAGTCACATATGATTTACAATTAAGAAATGACCAACGTAGATCTTAGATTTACAGGTAGTTGATTGAGCCAAATAAGCTTGTAAAATGGAGGATTCTAGGAGCTAGAGAGTTTTCTAAGCTCGTGGAAAGTATTATGGGGCTCTAAGATATAACAAGTGGCATGTTTTGAGGAGTCGAGCCTATTTTTTTAGGAATTCCATCTTGGGCTTCAACTACCCATCCACTTTGTGTAAAATAATTGTTGGGTTTCTAACAATGGTGTTCCTGAGCTAGTTTTTAGTAAATTTAGAGTCTATCAAGATATGCATGGCTTCTCTAGCAATGTGGCTAGATTTGTTTGTCAATAGTTGTGATCTTCTTATCACAATAGTTGTCACTTAAGAAGAAGAAAACCCACTTTCTTTTGTTAAACACTCTAAAACAACATTGAGTGAGGGTGTGGAAGGAAATGGTGATGATGATGATGTTGAACATGTTGAATAACTGAGAGGGGGGATGAATCAGTTGTTCACAAACACTTTCTAAAACTTTTACTCTACTAGTAAACACACAAATCATACAAATGATAATAATTGTTATATCAATATTAACTTTTATTCTACTAATAACCACATCAAATAATTATAACAAATGTAAACATGAGAGCACATAACCACCAACGCAAAGAACATAGGAATTTATGTGGAAACCCAAACTCGGAAAACCATGAAGAAGCTAATTCTCGTGAAATGAAATACCAATTAAGGTGATTTTTACAAAGGCTCACTGTCGGTTTGCTCACTCTAGTTGGCTCACTATCAATTGGGCTAACTACCCTAAAATATGAATATGGTTAACTACCACTACAAAATTTACTAGAAAATGATGAATTAATAGAGTTGCATATGACTATATGTATGAAATAGTTCAACAATTAAGTTCAGTTACCACATCCAATAGTAGGTCCATTTGTTGATCTTCTTTTTATATATCACTACATGATCTACTGTAAATCTATATGCAAATGCCCTTCTTGATCTCTCAATAGTCTTCCACACTTAACTTCATCTCACATACATCAATGCCAAGAACTGGCTTCAAGACTCCTTTTACAGCTCGCTTATCTTCTTCCTCATTCACCCTTTCTAGTTCACATACGCTCACTCACACACCTGATACAAAAGGTTTTTTTAATTTATATGGATATTTGATCATACACATGGTGGCCACACCAAATGTGTGTCGACCTCAAATAAAAAAGATATTACAAATGTATTTAATGCCTTACCATCGATCCTAAATCTAGGACATACTTATGAAAACATTACAACACAGTACACCGAAACCCAAATATAGGTCACACTTAAGATGTTCACAATGCACATTACAGTTACGAAACTATCGAAACACCACGACCAACTCTATGACTTGATCACCAAAACTCCTAAAGCCACCGATGGGTGAGACAAGATTGAACATGTCCAGAATATGATACCAAAACCATCTGATGAACAACAACATTGTCCAGATATCAAAAACAACTAGAGGAACATTGAAAGCATAGCAATCACCAAAAATTGATAGACAACTCCATACAACATTGATTATCGAAAGCATACGAGTGTACCAAAATATGTAGGTCATGAGTAGAACCAAGTAAACCTTCCATGGATCACCAAAATTTTCCATATGAAACTTGTCCTATGAATAACCAAAACCTTTGATGCATTACTGACAGTCAATAGGTACATAACCAAAATTGCCAACAACCAACCAATACCACCAAGATGTTGGTGTAAAGGTTTTAACATCAATGACATCAACAACTCGATAAGTCTAACAGATGAAATTGGTGTGAACTATAGAAATGTTAAGTATTGTGGTGAAATTTTTAGAGGGAGGTATGACAAGCATCTCATTGAACAAAGAAAGTATTAAGGATACTATAGATTTGTTGAACCTAACCTGTCGGGAGCACACATAGACACTCAAACATTAGTAAAAAATATGCATGCAGCTGTAAGATCAAAATCAAGGTTAAAAAACTTATTAAAAGAAACCACTAAACTTTCAAAGATATGCAAAAGCTAATTCAATCTCATAATGAAAACAACTTGAAATAAGAGAATCAAAACACTATATAAAACTACCTTCAAGTTTTGGTTCCCATGTTCTCCTTTCTTCTCCAAAACATGGATGAATGTAGCTCTTGAAAATGATCTTGAAATGTACAAATTGAAAGAAAAATGAGAGTACTAGGAGGATTCAAAATAGATGCAAGGTGATTACAAAAAGTGGTTAACCATGTTAGTACAAAAAGACTCAATTTATAGAGTTGAGAACCAAAATGCAAAAGAGGGCAAGTTAGTGTGCAACATGGGAATTTGTCATAATTATGACAAATTGGAAGCACAAAAAAGAATGCATAAATCAATGCACAATTAGAGAGAATATGGAAGAAGAAAGATGATGAAGCATGATTTGCTCATGGAGGCTAATTAATAGGAGATCATGAAGCATGATTTAAGGGAATGTGTAAGAGTCACATTTTAATAATTTAGAAATCATTATTCCCTCATAAAGGCTAATTAGGAATTTAGGAATTTAGAAAATCTCATAATTCAAAATTAATTAATTGGAGGAGACTTAGGATGGGAAGCCATAAGCTTCAAACACATAAATTAATCTTGTTTTGATAATTTCATTTAAAATTATCTTACCTAAACATTGAAATGTGATATCATTCACCTACCTTTCATTTTCAATATAATATAAAATACTTCTCTATACACCTAATATATATGACAATATTTATCTATAAATCCCTTTTTACATGGATTTGTACCATCACTTGTCGAATTTATAATTCTTGTTACTTTGTATTTTAAGTACTTGCTTATATTAATCTTATTTTATAAAGTTCCTTTAAAACTATCTTATCTTGACTTTGAGATATGACATTATTCACCTACCTTTTATTTGTAATATAATGTAAAAATACTTCTTTATACAATAATACATATGACATTATTTATTCATAAATAAAAGAGTTCCATGCTAAGGTACAATGTTTCTGTTTTTCTTAAAAAGAGTAATTTATACAAATTAACTCCACTCCATGATGGATTTAATTTTTCTCCAAGAAGTGCTTAGTCTCTTACCTGATATGGTAGCTTATAAAAAGTTTTTTCTTTCTTTCTATATAGTGTAGTACACTGTCATCTTAAGAGTGTCACTTAAGAACTTGTGTGATTAACAGAATTTTTCTTATTGAACTTTTTTCCCTTTTTTACTTTGAAACCTATTAAAAGCTGCCCCACCTAAGTTCTAGACTTAATGCATAAAGACAAAAAAAAAAAAAAAAAGTCAAAACTTTTTTTTTCACATTTGTAAAAATACAGTGATTTTTTTAAAAAAATTTATAGTTTTTACCATAAAATGTGCAGATCATGAAGAACAAATGTTGAAAATTCCACAAAAATCTGTTTGAAATTTAGACAACTGTGCATTTTATCTTAAAAGCCTCTTTCAATTGGTATTCTGTGTTTCCCTGTTCTGTTTCAATTCAATTTCATGGCATCCACATCTATCTCTGGCCTACAACAGGATACTGAGCTTTCTGCTTTTGAGGGAATTGCTCCACAATCTGCACCTGCTTCTGGTAAATCCTCAATTCTTCCTTGTGAAATATTCATTAACCATCGTGGACCGGATGTGAAACACACATTGGCCAACAGTCTCTACTATGCCCTCCATGACAGGGGATTGAGAGTTTTCTTGGATGTGGAAGAAATTGAACTGGGTGATTTCTTACCAACAACAATAGAAGAAGCAATGCGCAGTGCTTCACTCCATATAGCAATTTTTTCCAAAAATTATGCACAGTCCCCCTGGTGTTTAGCCGAGCTCGACTTTATGCTTAAAACGGGCATAGAAATTATTCCTATTTTCTACCATGTTACCCCTATGGATCTTAGATGGGTGACTAAGGGAAAAGGAATCTTTATCGATGCCTTTTCAGATCATGAACAAAAGGGTAGATACGGCCCAGAAAAGATTGACCAGTGGAAGATAGCCCTAAATACTGTTCCATTTTATTCTGGTGAAATCATCAACAATAATAAGTAAGTAGGGTAACCCTCTTCTGAATTTGTCTTAAATTTCTCTTTCTTGCATTCCTTTATTTTTCTAATTTTATAAATGTTAGAATCATCGTGGTTTGGTGATGTCTCTTATATACATTTTTAATACTATTTTTAACATGTTTAGTGACGAGAGGAAGTTGCTGAAAAGTATTCTGAACAGAGTACTCAAACTAATGAACAAGGTGCCATTATTGGTTGCAAAATATCCAATTGGGTTGGAAGACTTTATAAATGATTTTGAGATGTCCACCCTTCAATCTTTACAGAATCGTCAGAATGTACAAATTGTGGGAATATGTGGAATGGGTGGCTCTGGCAAGACCACTCTTGCAAAAGCAATATATAACAGAGATTTCACATCTATGGAAAGATTCAGTTTTGTTTTTGATATTAAAGATGCTGCAACCAAAGGTGTGTTGCATAATAAACAGATAAAACTGCTGGAGGACTTAGGCGTCAAAGGTGTATCATTTGACAACATAGAACAAGGTAAAGCAATTCTTGCAAGCCGTCTGAGATCTGTTCGTGTGCTCATTGTTTTGGATGATGTGGGTCACATTGGTCAACTCGAGGCTTTATTGCTCCCTAAGGATAATCTTGGACGGGGTAGTTTGGTGATTGTTACAACAAGGGAAATGGAAGTCCTGAGATTGGCAGGAATCAACCCCATTTATAAGATGAAAACACTGAATCCGTTGCATGCCCAACAGCTATTTTGTTGGCATGCTTTTCTACAACCTTCTCCTCCTCAAGGGTTTGAGGATCTTGTTGAAAAGTTCTTACATGTTTGTAATGGGCTACCATTGTCTCTCAAGGAAATTGGGGGCAACTTTATGGAAATTCTAGAAAAGATTATTGGGAATCTCAGTTGCACAAAATTTCCAGAATATTGCCCAACTCTATTACAGAGAGGCTAAAAGTTAGCTACGATGCATTGGATAAGGAAGAGAAACATGTATTCCTTGAGACCGCTTGTTTCTTCGTTGGGATGGAGAAAAATTCTCCCATTGAGATCTGGAACCGATTAGGGCGGAGTGGTCTGCATAGTTTGAAGACACTTGTCAATAAAAGTCTTGTTGAGATAGATGATGACAATTACATAAGAATGCATGATCATCTAAGGGATTTGGGAAGAGAAATTGCATATCAAGAATCACCTTACACTCTGTGCTTTCCCAGACAGTTCATCAATGCTGAGAAACAAGCAGAGGTGAGTTAGGCCTATAATTTTTCACTAATTGTCTCAGTGATCATATTTGGTTAATTGTTTTGCTCTACAAGTTCAACATATCATGATACTTTTTTCAATAGGCTGATGTTACACTGGAATTGGCCCTCCTACTGATTAGTTGGTTGTGGATCAATATTTTATTTGCTCGGAATCCCCTTTTCTCTCCTGTAACTGAAAATAACAAAAACAATTATTTCCCATAAGCTTCTTAAAAAATTTCTTCCTCCAATTACAAACTCAAATTCACAAATATTTGGTTAGATCTCCTGAGTCATATCTTTATAACTTTCTTATTATATTGTTCATTATTTTATACTCAGACAAAGGAAAGGAGGATTGGAGAAACAATAACAGCAGATGCACCGGCTAGCCAATTTGAAGACCTTCCTGTTTCCTATCAGATTTTGTTGCCTGAGAAAATAGGAGTGAACAATGGCCTGATGGGAGATAATTTGCCACCTGCAGAGGAAGTGGTAACTTTAATGCAGAAAAACAACATTGGGAAATTGAGGATTTACAAAGCAGAGCCTCTTGTACTAAGGGCCTTTGCAAATTCTGGGATCGACATAATTGTAGGTGTGGCTAACTTCGAATTGCAGAATATCTCCTCCAATCAGGAATTAGCAAACAAGTGGGTGGATGACAACGTTCTAGCCTATTATCCTGCCACCAATATCAAATACATTGTTGTGGGCAACCAGGCATTGGAAAAGGCTGAATATGGACATTATGTTCTTCCTGCCATGAACAACCTGCAAACTTCTCTCCAGAACACCAATTTGCACCATAATATCAAGGTCTCCAGCACTCATGGAAGGGCAGTAATATACCTATGTCCTCTATTCCATCCAAGGGGGCGTTCAATCATAGAGTGAAGGATAAGATGAGATCTGTTCTGCAGTTCCTCGATCATCACAGCTCTCCTTACATGGCCAATATCTATCCTTACTTTGCCTACCTGGAAAATGGCAATATTAGTTTAGACTTTGCACTGTTCAATCCCACATCTTCTTTTCTGAGAGATGGAAACAAGATCTACACCAACTTGTTCGATTCCATGGTTGACACTATTTATTCTCCATGGAAGATCTGGGTTTTGACAACATACCTATTGTTGTTACTGAAACTGGATGGCCCTCTTACGGAACTGCAGAAAAAGCTGTGGTTGCTACAATTGATAATGCCCAGCTTTACAACAATAATCTGGTTAAACATGTATTGTCCAAGGCAGGGACACCCAAGAAACCACGAACGAGCATAGAGGCTTGCATCTTTGCTCTTTTCAATGAGAATATGAAGGCAGGGGATGAGACAGAGCGACACTTTGGCCTCTTCCACCCTAATAAACAGCCTGTTTATCCTCTTCATTTTTCTACCTAGTTTCATTTAGTTCTGTGTAATAATCAGTTACATCTGCATATTTTTCAAAAATACAAATGGGCAAGTGGCTGCCTGTCAGCTGATGAGTAATGTTTCTAGTAGAAATTCTGGTGAGTAATTCAAAAGCCCAGTTATATTTTCATTTTAAACAACAATATTTATGAATATTCCCTTGTATTTGTTCCATAAATGATAAATCATAAAACTAGTATTTGTTTGATCTATAGGTTATCCATGGTGAACTTCCTAGTGTATGTGCTATTAAACATCCGTTATGTTGTAGCCATCACAGTCAGCCTTCACATAAACAGGCGTTATATTGATCACAACATAATGACAATTGAAATGTTCTCATCTGAAATCCTCACTGTAATGGTTATTTTATTGATTAATTTACATCTATAATTAGTTTCTTTAACAGCTCTTCTGGGTTTCTCTTTTTGATTTGTCTAATGTTTTTATGAGGTGAGAGCATGGTAGAAACAATTCATTTGGACCTGTTTGTCATTTGGACCTGTTTGGCCTGAGATGAATAAAAGAATAGCAGCACAAGGTAAGACATCCATGATAGCAGATAAAATTGTGGTCAAATATTTCTGTTATTGTATTTATGGTTTTACTTTCTGTACAATTTTTCTATTGATTTAGGTAAAGGCTTTACTTTATGTACAATTTTTTTATTGATTTAGGTAAAGATTAATTTTTTGGGATATAATTAATCAATCTAGTTTATTAAGTTATGTCAGTTCTATTATGTCAGTTCTATCTACATTTTTTGGGGATAGTTCTATCTACAGTTTAAGTAGATCATTTTCTAACATTTCTCAAACCCTACTATAGGCACTCTAGGGTCCTAGATTTGTCCACCTGAATCCTGGAGCTCTATTACCATCTTTAACTTTTCATAAATCTGATAAGAATAAAATCTAGAACTTTCAATTCTTGATGAGAAATCCATCTTCCTTTGAACCTGAAAAAGTAGAAGATAAGACAGCCATGATAGTGGGTCAAACTCCGATCAAGTCTTTGTTAGTGCATTTATGTTTTTTATTTATGTTCAAATTCTTTTATTGATTTAGGTAAAGATTAATTTTCTCGACTTATTCTATCAGTCTTTTCAGTGACCATTCTATCTATAGTTCAGGTGGCTCGTTTTCCAACATTCTTCCTCGAACCACACTATAGGCACTCTAGGGACCTAGCTCTGCCGACCTGAATTTAAATGTGAACAACCCCCAAGGCTGAAACATCACATGTCAATTACCACAATATACATTTTCACAGCTTTACTAGATTTTACATTCTTGTGTTTACTAGATTTTAGATTTTAGATTTTAAGTTGTGACAATATCCTTCTCCAGCATGGGGTTATCCAACTTAGCCACCAAGGCTTTAAGATTATTAGCATAAAACTTCAAACCCTCATGCATATGTTGAAGAACTTTCTTTATAGTGTTGTCAGTCTTCACCCATTTAGTAGTAAGTTCCAACAACTTTCTTTCTATAGTGTCCATCCTATTGTTATCCCCTGAAAAGTATTTTCCAACATTCCTCAAACCATATTATAGGCACTCTAGGGTCCTGGATTTGTCCACCTGAATTCTGGAGCTCTATTACCATCTTTAACTTTTCATAAATCATGTAAGAATAAAATCTAGAACTTTCAATTTACTGCTCATCCTCTTGATGAGAAATCCGTCTTCCTTTGAACATGAAAAAGTACAAGATAAGACAGCCATGATAGTGGGTAAAACTCCGGTCAAACCTTTTTGTTAGTGCATTTATAATTTTGATTTACATGTAAATTCTTTTATTGATTTTTTCTTGATATAATTAATAGACTTATTCTATTAGTCTTTTTGGTGACCATTCTATCTACAGTTCAGGTGGCTTGTTTTCCAACATTCTTCCTTGAATCACACTATAGACACTCTAGGGTCCTCGCTCTGCCAACATTGTTAAACTTTTCATGAATCAAATAAGAATCAATCTAGAACCTTTCCATTTACAAAACTGATCTGCTGAAATGCTCTATCACTGAATTAATGATACTCTTGATAACAAATCCTTGCAGCTGCCCAACTGAGGTACAAAACCTCAAGGACACCATCCACACCAAGATTTAAATGTGAACCCGCTGAAGGCTGAAACATCACACGTCAATTACCACAATCTACATTTTCACAGCTTTACTAGATTTTACATTCTTGTGTTAACTACATATTACCCATCAGAAAGAAAGTTTCTACAGGCTGGTTACACACGAAGTCAATCCACCTTAATCATCTAAAGGGTCCTATTGATAAATGAACAGGTATGCAGTTTTAAACAAAGAAAACCCTCCCTGAATTATATATATTTCGAAGAAAAAACGAGAAAGAATCCCTCATTAGCCTTTGTTGCGATTTCGCACTTACCCAAATTAAATAGATCTCAAATTTGTACATATCATTATAAAAATGTAAGTGTTCAATACTATTTAAGTAATCATTGATGTATTTTTAACAAGTAAGCTTTATCTAGAGGCACTAACCAGTCGGATAAGGTTGTCCATATCTGCACCGTAATTCGTTTTATCTGAAGTAAGAAACCTAATGCCCAAAAAGAAACCCCCGCGGCCTTTAATAGACAAATGTGATTCCTTCCTACATGGGGGATTGAACCAGAGGATGTCATTTTAGAGAAATGAATGGCGCTCATAAACAATACATATCAGAAACAAATTAACTCTGAAAAAAGTTGGTTAATTCTGATTATTTAACACTTTTGGTCTAAAAATCAGTCATTATTAAAACCATTCCAAAATGATTACAGATGAAGAATGAGTTCATTTAATTGAACACTACACAATTAAAAATTTCAATCTCTAAAATGAGATGAAAAATAGTAAGTTTCATATATGAAAAGAACAAGCTAATTGTTAAGATGAACTGTTCAAAACTTTTTAAAATCTAAGCAAGACAATTCAAATGTTTTTGTGCGTTGATGTATGTTTTTTTAGACCGTATAGATTGACATGTTATATTTCTATAAAATCATAAATACGACATTTTAAATTATTAATAAACCTTGAAAATTTATTAAAAGTAATATAGTATTTTACTTTAGAAGACAAATATATGCTATTTTAAAATATTTATGATAAAATATAAATTCATTTAGATATTTTAAACTGATAAATATGAATATTTTTAAATTTTAAATTATTTTAATATGAATTTAGAAACTTGCTATCATTAATAATTATTAGGTGATTTTATTAGATGATCATCATTTAATATTACTATTATGTAATAGATATGTTTCTATTTTGTTTAATCTTTTTTAAATAGAATATATAAATTTTAGAAATTGTTTAGTAAATTTAAGATTTGAAAATATATTAGCAATTTATGATATTAGTATGTAATGTTTCTATATTATTTATTATATATTTATATTAATTTAAAGTTTTTTTAAAAATAAAGTGTATTAATTTTGAAACTTGTTTAATTAATTTGAGTATGTTACTAATTTATAATTATTTTTACATTAGCATTGAAAGGCCATGTGTTTGGCTCCTCATATTCTACAATATATGTGTTTGTTAAAGATTAATGATATTTATTATAAATTTAAAAAGCCTACTTTATATCACTCAAAAAATTTAAAAATCTTTAATTTTCTATTATATTTTTAAAAATTTATTATTAATTACTATATTTTGAAAAAATATCTATTAGACATTAATTAAAAAAGTTTGATACAACTTGAATAAAATTTTACATTATGATATTAAAAATAATTAAGAAAAATTACAAAAATACAATTTTTTACCTTTTTAATAGGTTTTTTTTTTAATTTTAAATTTAAACGTTATCTCTATCTCTCCATAAACACACACTCTCTCTCTCCCTTCCTCCCTCCCATATCCTTGTCCATCTCCATCTTTATCTTTATCTTCCTCTCTATCTCTTCTTCTAAATAAAAAATAATTTTAAAAAATACATCTAGATATATTCTTCTAAACATATATCATCGTGTCTCCCTCTCTCCTTATTGCAAACATAAAATTAGTGTGTTGGTAATCTCTCTCTCTCTCTCTCTCTCTCTCTCTCTCTCTCTCTCTCTCTCTCTCTCTCTCTCTCTCTCAGCCCCTCCCTCCACACTTACCACTATTTATCTCCCTCTCGAGTTCCCTCTCTCCCTATTGCAACCATAACATGAACCTTATTACCTTCACTATTCATTAGTTTCATTTTGGTCATGATTGGATCTTTGAAGGTGGATGATTTCACTTAATTTGATGCTATCATTACTTCATTATGACGGGTTTGTTGCACATACATGTCATTTTCTAAATAGCCTATCGATTGACCTCATGTAATACATAAACCTGTGCAATTAATAGACCAAAAATAATTCTAATTGACCTTCCACACTTCTTCGATGTACCCATTGCACACCAAGGTGCAATTGCTAGTTAATCTACACGTAAATCAAAAAATTATCAAATGTTTGTCAAAATAGACCAATACTTGAACACATGAGAACCTATAAATGCTATAAACACATAAATAAATTCATTAACAAGTGAAATAAATAACTTTTTGTTTCAAATAAAATATCATAGCTACCTACTATAAGAGAGACATTTAGAAAATGATATGCTCACTTAATAAAATAAGATGCTCACTCAAACATGTATTGTTATCATTGATGGTATCTTGATCTTGACTGAGATATGTTAAACTATTTTCTTGTGTATTGTCTGTTATCATTAATTTTTGTGTGTTATGTCTTCTAAGATCGTTCAACGATGTCTACTTGACTAGAAGCTCACGACTGGGCACATAACACATTTTCTTTGATTTATGCTTGTAGTGTGGTTTCAATGATCCTAAGCGGTCTGTGGTAAGAGCCTCCATCACGATTGGAACACCACACATACCTTAGCCCTCTTTATTTGGACACTTGCATGAGGTTGGAATTATCTCCTTGACTGTTGCTTGTGTGTGGCACGTACGACGACATTCTCGATTATCTTGGCAGCTCGTACCTTGATACGGGTGTTATCTTACAACATCAAATTAGAAACCTTATTCAGGTCATCTTGGCACTTATGCCTCGATGCTTACATGTGTTTCCTACATTTTATCTGATAAGGTTGTATTCATATCTCCATGGTCACTCTCGTACCAATGAAGGTTGTAATGACCCCTGGTGTCCTAAACGCTCCAATGATGATAAATGAACGGCTCTCGGATCAGTGACTTGACTTGTGTCTTAGGTTGCATTCTCATTCTAGGGATGCATTTTAGTTTTGTATTTCTAGTTCCCTTGACTCATCCTTCGTTTCTCTCTGCCAAGGCGATCAACTGCGACATCTCTCGTTGACATATGACTAATACCTGCAAGATCAGTATCATCATAAAAGGGGCCTAGAGTGCTAAGTTTTTAATTATCATCTATATACTTGAGCATGGAAAATAACAACATAATATAAGAAATATGAACAACATGATATTAAGGTAGAAAGCAGAAATACTACACTATACAACATCAATGATAAAAACTATCAAATCACAAGCAAAGATCGACTACTTACTGGTGCACTGTACACCCGGGGCCGGTTCTAGCGTCTCTATAACTCGAATCAGTGGTTTCAAACAAGAATCGACATCTTTATCTCTCTGGAGGGCTTTGGGCTGTCAAAGTCAATTGTAGAAAATGATTTGAAAATGACCCCTATGGGCCCCTTTTATAGATTTTGACCTAATTCTCAAAGTGCTTAGAATCCAATGAAAATTGCACCCCTAGCCGATTTTGATGTCCTGAATCCATTTTTTAGATCAAAATCAAAATTCGAGATCGTTTACTTCGTCAAAAATGAAAAGTCAACCCTTCTTGGTCAAACATAGTTGACTATTGATGCTATCGCTTCCCGCTCGTTTCCATCTTTATTTCTCGCACCTCTGAGGTCAATCTCATGCATACTTATCAAATCCAAATGATTTTCATCTGGTCAACCTTGGTCAATAGGATCTCAAAATAGCTCTAAACAAGCTCCAATCTTTTTTGCATCTTTTTGAAACATAATCTTATCGATCCTAATCTAAATCGGTGTGATTTACCTATTCAAACAGTCGAATCACACTTTAACCTCTCTACCTCATTTCAATTTTGATCCCGAGGGGGCATGACAATATAGCAAGTCTTCTTCTACAAATCAATCCTAATCAGCAAATCAATTCAATCTTCATGGCTTGGGGCATCTATCTAAAACAGTGATCTCATCGCTTCATATCATGTCACTCGGACAGGCATCTATTTTTTTATCTCTTAGGGCATGTCGGGTTCATCAGGACTCATCAATCTGACATTGTTCCTGGGGCATATCAGGTTCATTAGGACTCATATCAATTTGGTATTGTCTCTCAATCAAGTGATTAGCTTCCTCAAAATCCTTTTCAAGGTAGCTATCTCAAATCTCATGACATATATTTAGTCTCATTGCTTCATATCAGGCTAGATACTCTTGTCTCACTCATCAGTCTTCACTCAATCAAGTTCAGAGTTGATATGTCTTATCGATCTTTGTTCAGTCAAGTTTGGAGTCGGTTCTCCTTATCATAAATAGTCTCATTGCTTCACATCGGGTTGTTCTCTGATCTAGTTGCAATTCATTCTTTGAATCCATGCGTTGCCCGCACATCGATTCAACGAGGGGCAAATGTAATCACCTAAAATTTGTCTAGTAGAACCTGAGCCCCTAATTTCACGTAAATTACCTTAAAATAAATTCTAAAACTTAAACGCATATTTTAGACATAATTATGTAAGTAACCCTGGTAATCCCCTTTGCATAATTAAACTAAATCATTTCTAGACTTGAAAAATCATTTAATTGTCAAAACTTCCTTTTAATATAAAGTCCTAGAACTTTTATTAAAAAGGGGCACTTTGTGCAAACTTAATCTTGATTAATTGGCAATTATAAGGGGATTTTCTATTTGTCTTATTCTCCCATCAATCTTGACCAATAAAAAATCTCGAATCTTCTCACATGGATTGATCTCTCTCACCACTCATCTCTACCTAACATTCTTTTGTCTCTTAATCTCCACCTTTAATTCTTGAGGCAATTCCTTTAAAATGAAGCTCTGCCTTGGCTCAAGGGTCCAAATCTTGATCATTTGCATACTTACATTCTTTTATTCTAGACTAATCTTGCTATTTTGAATTCGTAACTTTGTTAGTTTTCTTTCATCATATGCTTAGTAGTCCTCTTGCATTCTTACTTTACTTCATTCCTAGTGTAATCTTGCATTGTTACCTAGTTTGCTTTCATAGTAGCATCATTGTTGTTAAATTAATCTTGCATTCTAATTTCATTCCTAGATTTGCATTGCATTTGGATCTTTCATTTTGGAGAAGTCAAGTCATTAAACCTTCATGCCAATCTAATGAGCATCATAAAATGATTAAACTCACTTCAACTAGGAAGCAATAAGTTGTTTTTGAGGGTTTAGTTGTTTCATTTGATATGGACTCCTATAGCTAAATTCTTGAGTTAATGGTTTATTGAGTGTTGGTTGCATCCCAATTGAACTCAATATTTAACCACACAAATAATAATATCATAATTTAGGATATCAGATCTATAATTGCGAGTATTTTTTAGATCTCGTTTGACTTTTATTTGAATCCCAAACAGCATATGTTCTACTTTGATTCTAATTACATGTACATCTTTCTGAATTTGCATCTCTTATCTCATTATTATATCCCATTTCAATTTTACATATTTAGAGAAGGATCATTGACTCATTTAGCGCTTGGGCCCTTCCTAGCCTATTGGGGCACCTTCATTTCTAATGTGCAATCTTGGAAAGGATAAGTGATCTACCTCTTTGCATTGCTTCCCATTTCTTATTGTACAAGAGGATTTTTTGGATCCAGCCTATGAGGCCAAGGAAATAAGTCAGTAGCGCCTTTCCCTGGTCTAATGGGACCCACCAGAAGAGTTGGACATCATGGCCTTCTCTGCAGATGTCATTACCCGTAGCCATTAATTTGTTTATGTCCACCTCCCAAGGAGTTCACAATGGTCAAAAAACCTAAAGCAAGAAGGCTCCAAAAAAGTATGAACATAGGAAGGATAAAGTGAATAAAGAAGGCAAACCCTCCAGACAGGAAGATCCCCTAGAAGGTGCCTCCAAAGAAGAGGTAATGCAGGAATTGGGAAGAGAATGCACAAGGCCAAAAATTTGGCATCTATTGTAGACCAAGGGGTTACATAAGGACTATCTTTCTAGCCCTTGGCATCCATTGCTCCCCATGTGGCAACATTAGGATAACAAATTCTTGTTGGATCGCTTCCTACGATCACCCCCACTAATCGTCTTCCTAGCTAGAAATAAGGCTTATTAATGTCAACAAGGACAACAAGGAAATCTCTTTTGAAGATGGCACACGTCGTGCATTCCCAAATCAAGAATCTTGGAGCCTAGCCACCTCCAAAGAAGAGGAAAGACTGTGGTCTCTTAGACCTCCCACCACAAGTCCCCTTCCAAGAAACACAAGCTCTGCCACCACCCCAAGATCTACCTGCAGAGGATCCCATCCTAGAGTAGAATATATGCATTTTCATGAAAAGGGGACGAGAAAATGTGATGCACATAGTATCCCTCCATGTTAAAGCATGTAAAAATTTGGAAATATATTTAACTGATGCTTCAAATAGGAGCAAAAGGGCTTCTCAATTAGATAGAGAATTGAGTACACACTAATAGAGTCACCCAAATAATTTGAGCTACAGAGTTTCCAAGTGCTTGAAACATGCCTCTTCAAGGCAAAAAATAATGAAGAACGCACCAAATCTCCAATTTTGGAAGTTTTGTCCCAATGGGCATGTTAGAAAATATTATTAATCCCTAAGAGATTCATGCCTAATAAGGGTAGTTAAGATGTTCCAGGGGACTGGGGACAAATTACACCCTATGAAACAACCTCCGAGATTACAAAAGTCGGCTCTTCATACTTTTTTTATGGAAAAAGGGGAAGGGAGTCAAAACATACAAACGGCTAAACAAAGGAGATGCGCCAAAGCTTTTGATACCCTTTGAGTTTACCTTCAAAAATAACTAGGAACAAGAGATCCCAAAAGATGGAGCACAGAATTACACGGACTCTTCATTGTTGGAAAGAGAAGATAATGCAAAATTTAGACAGACAGTGCAAATTATTCAAATCTCTTCATAAAAAGCACTCGTTAAGGCTCACTGGGGATGTTCCTATTATCTTGCCAAAATAGTTTTCCATGAGTATTTTGGTCACAAAATGGCATAGTATAACCCCAGATCACAAATTATTACAGATGTTTGAAAAAGTATAAAACGTGATTCAAAGACCTACACATTTATTTTAAAATTATAAAATCCAAAAATAATAACAAATAAGAGCTATGTTAATCCAAAATTGACATAGAGATTTAAAATCATCAACAAAATAGAAGCAAACACACGAGTACAAGCAAACTTGGCACAATATGATACATCTTCTTCCATTGATTAAGTGAAATACAAACCTAAGGTCTAAGAAATGAAATTGTAACTATCTCTAAAATGTTCTTCTTTTTCAAAATGGTGAACAAGAAAACACTCCAAAACTCCCTCGAAGAAAACTCCACATTACTATGTGTTTGTGGGCTTGTATAGAATTGAGAAACTTTACAGCCTCTAAAGACTTCAACAAAAAGGCCTCTACATATGTGTCATGTGGAAGCATTATCATAGCAATGGTTACAATTCTCTTGGCATGTCGATCTTTACATCATTACTCTCCTTTCACATGGGGAACATGGACGCCACACGTGCCTTTTCAACTTCCTCACCATCATGAGGGAGTAACTTCCCAAATCCTCTCGCACTGATTAGTCATTTCTGCTACACAGAAGCAGTTTCTTTTGAATCAAATCTACCTCAAAATGCTCCATCAAATCATGGTACTTTTCCTTGAAAATGTGGTCCCGCAGGCTCATTAATCGATTTAATCGCAACTTAGACATGTGGCACGCTAGTAGGAGCTTTTGGAACTTTCTTTTCTTGAAGTTAAGTTGAGTGTGTGCGATGGTGACATGGGTCACGCTAGCAGGAGCCTTTCCTTCATTTCAACCTTTAGAACCTTTGTGGTCATGACACATGGCACTTGTGCAATGAGCGCTCTTTGAAAGTGTATTGTCTTAAAATGGAAGCACTTCCATGTTAAGAGCGTTTAGCCCTCTGAGTAAGTGGTCTGGGGTCATGTCAGGCATTTTGATCATGTCTTTGCATGGATTTGGCTCTTTCCCCCATTCTACTTCTCTCTCCACTTGTTTTCCCCTTCTTTCTACATTTTCCTAGCATTCTGGACTAAGGACCTGAGGTTTTTTACCTCAAGGTCAAAGACAACCTTGAGGGTCAAGGATGACCTCGACCCTAAGCTAGGTTAGGGACGACCTCGACCCTGACCTAGGGCAGATTCTACCTCATCCTTGACTCAGGGTTCAAATTTCAAGGTTCCATGATTTTCGGATGTCAAATTTCGGAAATATTTTTTTTCCCGCTTTCGGGTCGGCCATTTTGGGTTTCGGAATGGTAAATCTTTAAATTGCATTTAATCTAGGTATATTTCTAAAGGGTTGAGGCCTCATTGGAATTTAATTCCCCAAGGTGGCCCCTCTAGAGGATTGTGCCATAGATCACTATAAAAGGAAGCCTTCCTCCTTCATTTTCACAACACATCCATTATTCATCAAGAGCTCTCAAGGAGATATTCACAAGCCATCAAGTTCTCTCTCAAGCAATCATCATCTTCTCCATTCAAATTCCCCATTGAAGATCAAGGATTCAAGCATTCAAGCCTTTGGAGGAATTTGGTTCAAGCATTCAAGATTCATCATTCAAAACCCTAGATCTAGCCATCATGGTGGTGTGATCTTCCTTCAAGATATTTTGCTCATCTTCAAGATCCATTCATTCTTCTCTCAAGGTGGATTCCAAGCATACAATCATGGAGGTTTTGGATTTACATTCATGGTTTTGATTTACATTTGTTAATGTTATGTCCAACCTTTCATATCAACATACTTGTTTACATTTTAAATATAATTGCATATCTATTGAATATCATAGCTTCATTGTTAGATCTCCTTCTACTACTTGCTAGCATTTTCTACTTCACTTCCATTATTAAGGTTGATTCCAAACCAGAGTTTGACCAAGGCAAACCCCCCATCCAAACAACAAAACCCTTTTTTCTTGCAGGTATAGGTACAGGACTGCGAACCAGAGCTTGGATCCGGATACCCTTTTCGGCAAACTTCCAAGATTTGTGAACAAATTTTTTGTTGGAGCTGTTTCAAGTCAAGGACCACCTCCAGTAGGAGGTAGGACATTGCCCCGCTATCTAGGTCAAGGACGACCTACTTCCCAAAAGACAAAATTTTTCTGGGTTTTCTTCATCTCGCCTATTCCAGTTCAAAACAGGTTGTAGAATTGCCCGAAACTGTACACAAACATCAGAAATCAGCATTGTCCAAATCTTTCCTATTTCAAGATTAGTATTTGTCTTCCATTCATTTCAGATTTCAAGCATATACTTTTTATAATAGATTATAGAATTTTCTCCTTTCTTCATATTCTCCATTTGTTTGATTCTTTTGTGCATTGATCACTTCTTTGTGATTAATCCATTTGGATCTTTCCTTTTGGGAATTTGGATTGAGGATAGGTCTTATATTCCACCCCAATTTCATACATCTTATCCAACCGTACTCATTTTATTCCATATCATACCCAATAAGGTGAACTACCATCTCACCTTATTCAAAAAGTAAAATACTTGAAGAAAAATAGCCCAGAGGTCTGGTAGAAATCATGTCATTTTGGCACTTGGTGACCCCAACTTGGTGGGGGCATAACATTTTGCTTGATGTTCGAGATGTGAAACCTCTTACACCGTTGGAAAGGTCTTCAAGAGATCTAATTTTAGTCCCTTAACTCCATGCCTTGGAGAAATCAAGTTAAGGGACGAACAAAAGTCTTGACCCCGAATTCCACTCTAAAGGCCTCCGAAAATGCAAATTACTATAACATAGAAAAATACCAAAAAAAAAAAAAAAAAATCATTTTTCTATTTTCTACTCTCCTTCACTTCTGCATTACATTATATCTCCTTTAGACTACTTTGGATGAATGTTGGAGTAGATAACATCTACACATAGTAAGGCCTCTATGATAGAAACTGAAATTTTTAATTTCAATAAAATTTCGATGTCATTTTAGCAGCCCCATTGCTTTTGTAAGTGAAATCTATCAAGGAAATAGGGAATGAATATCTTTTTTTCTTTATTTGATCTACATATTTAACATTTCTACAGCATTCTTCTAGGAACACAAAATAATTTGAAATGTATTTGGGGAATGTGTATGGGGCATTTTCAAAACCATCAATTCTCAAATAGGAGAAATTATCAAATTGGATTAAATGTTTGCCATGTTGAGTCACCAAGGTCACTGCTTCAAGTGAAAACCTCTTTTTTGGCAACCCTTCAATCCTCTTAATTACTACCCATAATTTTTTACCCTTGCCCTCTTTTGTACCTGCAAGAAGTACTCATACACAAGTTTATCCACCATTAGAGATTCTAGGGTTTGTAAGCCTGGCTAGGACATTCCTTGCTAGCAAGGATATTTTTGAATAACAAGAACATGTGTTAAGACTCCATGTGGCTATAACTAGCTAGCTTCTCATGTAAATGTTAGCTTATTAGCTTTGCCCAATCAATGTACCAATTATCACTACGAATAACTATCATGAATTAGCACATCCAGTAAGGGAACTCTTCTAATACAAAACTCCCAACAAGACGGTGCAAAAGGGTAATTGAGTTAGAAATTTCATCCTTGAAGTGGTCCCTTTTTAGAATTGAAGGGAGTCTAGACTTGCACTTCCTCTTGGTCTTCATTCAGCGAGTTGCAATTTGACTCCAGCACCATTCTTTTTTGTTGGATAAATAATCCCACCCAAACATAACAGATAAATTCACAAATTGTTCTTTTTTAGGAAGATTGAGCACTTGGGACACAACTTCGAGGTCAATTTTAGCAAATATCGTACCATTAGAAGTTTGAATTTCATGGGACTCGGGGTGGTAATGGTTGTCACAAGAAACAATTAATTTAGGGCATGTAACAACATGTGGAAAACCACCTGCTTCAAGGAGGCCACTCTCTACAACTTTATTTTCAATAGGAGAGGTAAATTCTTCTCATTCTCCTAAGAACCATGAATACTCACATCACCTAGTTCTGTGTCTGAGACATCATCTAGACCATTCTCTACATTGGGTGACATTGAGAAAGCTATGGTTTGAAATTGGCAGTATAAAAGGCAATTTATCAAGGGCTCTATTTCTAGTTGGCAAATGATGGCTATATACTAGAATTTCGCCAAGCAAACTCATGAGGAAATCCTCAATTTACCACAACAACTAGCTCCCAGAAAATACTTCACTTCTAATTCTAAAGAGGGGAAAATGAGAGAAACCCTTGGCCTAAACTATTGTCATGTGTACCTGGAAATATTCCTTTGTCGTGAAAATTGAAACTTCACTCTGCTAGTTCCTCAAAACGAAATGTCTTTCGAAATGATACCACCCTTTTTAAAGAGCATTAAATTCATTTAGTTGCAGCAACAAGAATGTCCCATTCTCTTTTAAATTGTGTCCATATATTTGCATATCCTTCACCGCCTCAGCAATTATTAATGCATCGTACTTGTTAGTACCTCGGAATGACCCCGCCTTGAGGATGGAAAATCCCTTTAAGTCGGGTACTTGGCAACTTTTTGAACTCTTGAACTATAACTATCAACAGGTATTGGGGTTCAGAAATTTTCCGACCAGTCAACTACAAAGACAACACCAACACAAGTGACTGATGCTAAGACACATCAAAGAGCAGTACCAAACAAATCAAGAGAGTACAAAAGTCCAAAACTTGCCCGACTGACCAACATAAAGACTTCTTAGCACACACAACCATTGACATGGACTTAAACATATCGAATGATCTCGCAGTTGGCAATTCTATAAACTTCTGTACCGTAAACACTAGATTCGAGAACTTGAAAGACTGTCAACTAGGTACAAAACATGGACAGAGGGGCGACCAAGAAACGCAACTTAACAAAATGAGGCGAGCTAAATACTGAAGACGGAGGGGCGACCAAGAAACGCAACTCAACAAAGTGAGGCGAGCTAAATACTGAAGACGGGTTTTGGACCAAAACTTGGATTTCAAGGAGGGGATAAAAAATTTCAAAATTATAGGGTAATGTTGGTCTCCAAGCTTTTTTATTTTTCCAACCAAAAAATAATAGGAGAGTTTGTCAATTTTCTCCTAAAAATTATGGTTTCCATTGGAGTTCTTATTGGTGTCTTTGGCTATAGGGAGGGGAAGTTTGGCTACCCAACATCAGGTTGGAAAGATTGTGGTTATCTTGGTCATATCCAAAAGTTCTACAAAATCAAGGAGGGTCTTGTCAGCAAGCTCATATCACAAAGTGTTTTGAAGAGAAGGGGGCAGCCCTCTATACATTCATGACCAAAAGGCTTGCAGATTATGTCTTTTGTAGAGTAGTTAGAATGATAACCATTAAAAGAAAATATTAAAATATTATAGTATTTCTATAATGGTCATCTTGATTCAGTAAGTTTTCTGTTTTGCTTCATGAATGTTTCATTTAAACATCGTCTTGTAATCTCTTATAAATAGTCTTTCATCTATATTATACATATCGTTTTATAATAAGAAGAATAAGTGCATCTACTACAACCAATGAAGACATAATAATTAAAGATATTTAGTTTTTATTTGAAAAACTTTGAATGTTTTAGCAATCTGCTACAGCACCTTCTAGGGAATGGCATAGACCAACATGTCATTCTATTAAAAATACTCCCCCTAAAAATTAAGAAGTGATAAAGAAATCGTTCCTAACTTTCATAGCCAAAAATCCACCCATTGGAGCAGCCACTAGTGCGGACAACGTCTATGCAGCACCCAAAATGACCCATTTACTGTAATTATTAATTAATTAATAAAAAAAAATATTAGTTAAAAATTGAAATACAATGAATATAACCTTTTTAATTAATTAATAATTACAATAAATGAGTCGTTTTGGGTGTTGCATAGACAATGGTAATGCGGCTTATAATTTCTCGACACCAGGAGAAAATGGATTCATATGATAGACGATAGACATAATGCCAGGGCCATAAATTAACGAAAAACTTTCACAACCGGTAAAATGAAATGTTTTAGAGAGATTGAATGTAAATGAAATGTTTTAAAGAGATTGAATGTAAATGATTAATATACAAGTTGGCCATTTTTTATTCAGCATAAGAAGAAAAGTTGAGATGCAAACTTAGTAAATAAACGTATCATATAAATTTATTAGCATTGACTGTCATGAATTTTGTTTTTTATAAAATTGAATTTTTCACAACTGGTTATATTTAGATAAATAAAACCAAGGAGCCGTTCTAATTTTGCAACTCGATTGAATTACAAGGCCGAACACAAATTAGAAGGATCTAGGAACATATTAAGAAATTTATTTCACACATTTATCCCTATATGATGGTTTTCTTTTTTGTTTTCCCCCTTGCTTAACCAGGAATGTGAAGAAAGACACTATTTGAGACCCCAAATCTCCGAAAGCATAGGAGACAAAGGAATATTGCAGCAACTTGAACATAATCTCCCTATCACTGTACCCCACAAACTTGATCTTTGCCTTTATAATCTAGCAGCAATTTGGGAATTCTTACAACACATGGCCTGAAATTGGGAATTTTCATACCCGATATATTAGAATTCATCCTTGAATCCTCGGAAGATTTCAAGTACCACATAACAAGAATGGAAACCAGAAACATGCTTTAAAAGTCTTACTCGGGCCACCAAAATTAGTGGCTCAATGCAGTGTTAAGAGAGAACCCTGTATAAATTGGTGTTTGGTATCCTGCAAATGCAATTACCATAAAGACCCTTGAAGTTTAACTAATCAACCAAATCTATCTTTTGCGGCAATGGATATTAACAATGACACTCCCACATGGAATGGTCACCTGACATGATGCATAAAAAAACCATGCAACCTATAATAAACCTTGCATTGGCTAAAAGATTGGCGGGGCACTGGCTGTAGAAAAGGCATTATCTTTCTTGAACACTCCATAGTGCCATTCCAAATATCACAGCAGTACAGATTGATACATATCATGCACCCCAAAACCACAGCACGTTTCTTTCTTGTGTGAAAGCTTCAACTTTCATCTTCTCCAAATTATAATAAGTGTTAACCTAAGTACACCGCATGCTCTCCCCAAAGCTGAGAGTTGACGAGGAACAAACATTGTTGGCAAAAGTTGGAGTCTGTAAACATAGCATTTCAAGGTTGTACAGTGTCTCATATTAGACAAAAGAACTAAAAGATGAAGTCCTAGACATTTAAGATGATTACAAAATTCAAGTTATGTCTTCAAGATCTGAATAATTTTCATTGTGATTTAACGTGCTGACAACAAAAACACCACACTAGAAGACGTGAGGTGAGTCTTTAACCTTTGGAAGAAGGCAAACCTAAATGTTCTCCCCTCTTGAATACCCAAGTATAAACGTTCAAATATACCAAAGCTGAAACTTCGAACAGTTATAACTCTTGTGTGTTTGTATAGACTTCATTGAAATTTCAAATGCAAATTCCATTGACCTACAATTTGCAAGCACTGTATGAACGGCCACATTACATCTCGTGCTTCATAAACTGAATATGAATCACTAGCTGAAATATCTTAAAAGTCAAACTCACAAATCCAATATTACAGTGGACATGATATCTTGAAGACGCTCTCAGCTCCTTCGGAAACTAGATTCTCAATATAGTACATCCAACTACGGTGCCACGACATCGGTTCATACGTGTTGCTTGATGCCACACATGTCGCTCATTTTTTATGCGCAAAACATCAACATCAGAAAGTAACTCTATAACATGATTTGATCGACCAGGACCAATGACTCCACCAATTACAAACAGATCATGTCCCATACCTATCATTGCAAACCCTATCCTATGCAAACAAGAAGGTGCAGAAGCAATATATCTTCTTGACTCTGGATTCTTATGTTGTCGAATAATCAAACCATTACTGACTACATAAAGCTCTCCTTTCACAATTGCCATTGGCCCTGGAAGCCAACCATAATCTTCCACTATCCATCCCTGCTCAGAGCCCTCAAATATCTGTACCTTTGACAAGCCCTTATGCAATACATGTAATTTTCCTTCAAATACAAAACCAGAGCATGCGGAATTATGAGTATGTTGTAGTTCAGCGATGGGCTCCCAAACGTCTTTGTCAGGATCATATATCTCAGCATTGGAAATAGATTTTCTTAGATTAGTAAATCCACCAGCAACAATAATACGCCTATCAAGAACACAACAGGCGAACATTGCTCGAGCAACTAACATTGGAGCTCGTCTGATCCACTTTCTACAAATGGGTTCATATGCCCACACCTCATCAGTTGCAAAGATACCTCCATGGTCACCTGTCACCGGATTAACATCATCGCTACCTCCACCCAGAACAAACAGCTTCCCAGCAACAGACACAGCCCCAAAGTTTGTCAGATGCTTGATTTCAGATGGCAGTGGAGGTATAGTCAACCACATTTCACGGACAGGATCATAAACTTGCCATATATTTTCTGGCTCAAATGCACTTACACAGAGAAGCTCTTCTGTGACTCCTATGTCGTCACGCACCTTGAAAAGCTCGGGGCTACTTAATGCAGAACGCCAAGCGCGGCAAACAAGATGGAGTTGAGGATGCAATATGAATGGCACACGAGCTAGACACTGAAGAGCCACTGCATCTGGAAGCCCCTCAATCAAACCAGACATACCTACAATTTCTGAGCAAATTTAATCATATAATGTCGATGATGGTTCTGTACTAGATATTGATTACCATTTGCTTCCAATGACAGCAATGCAACTAGAAAATTCCAGGCTCCTTTTGTTTAATGTTGTAAACTGACCATCAACGTGTGCAAGCAATTTCTAATGGCCATAGCAAGAAGGTAACCGATGCAACTACTTCAGGAAATTGTAAACTGAACTTTAGATTAAGGTTCTGACACCTTTTGCTCAGTAAATAATGCAGGGCATATTATTCACAAATGACCTGTTTCAAAAAAACATGTACGAGATTTAGTTTCCAGAATATTTCATCCTTAACTAGTTGAATATGTGTTTCTAGCTTTTCTCTGTAAACACCAAAAGTACAGAAAAACATAAGCTTCATAGCTGATTATTTAAATATGCATATCACACACATTGCTCATTTTAACGAAAAAATATAGTAAAAGGAACGGTAGCATACAAACCTATAAGCATCAATAATGTATTTTAAGCTATTTCTTAGAAAAATTATAGCAATTTTCTATTATACCTGTAGCTTTTGAAGATCACGATAATCATACATAATGTTAACATCAAAAAAAAGAAATTTGCCAATTGTCAAATCTAATTTTTCAAAAGAAATTTACACAATAGTCTGTGACACTACCATATGCCTCCCAAAATTAGCGGAAGCACTCCACGTTTGTGATTCATGCCAATATGCATATCTACAATCATGAGAATAAGAATGGATGGGAGAAGGTTTCAGTCATGCACTGGTCCCCTTGTTATGTGTTATGTCTTCATTGTTTAAGCAACAAACAAAATGAATAATTTAACAAATAATAAATATTTATATCCAACCACGTATTAAATGAAGATCTATAGCAAGTCAAGAGGATTTAAGAATGTCCCAAAGATGAGCCTCATGGGAGCACGAGAGGACCAAAGTGGTGCAGAAAAGAAGGCAATCACAGAGGATGTAAGATTGGAAAAAGCGCCCATTGGCACCTAGCAAACCAGGATTCATGAGTCAATAGGCTATATTATCTATACACATTGCATAGAGACATTCTTAGTAATGAAACAAAGACTAGCCTTCACGGCACAAGAGAGGCTGCAAGGATGGTGCAGGAACCAAGGCGATCACAGTGAATGTAAGATTGGAATAAGCACCTACTAACACAATATCAAACAGTATTTGTATGGGTCTACTTCTATAATCATTGCACACAAATATTCTTATCATCCTAAAAGGGGACTGAAAACTGGAACAAAGACGAGATCTTGCATGCATTAGAATATCACAAAAGGTTGAAGGATTTGTATCACATAATTGTATGCATCATTCTACAGGAGTGATGCATCAGTAAAATAAAATATGTATCCTCCCAAGCTCGGGAATAAACCAGACCTTGCCAATTCCCCTACACTCAAAGATCCAGAGGCTAAAGCTCAAGTAGATTAGCTCCTTTGTGACAGAGAGTGCTGATGAAGAGACAAATAACGGATGCAAGAGATGGCTAAGTATTTAACATGAAGTGTTGTCACAAACAATCTGCAAAAGAGAGTTTTGCATCGATAAGAAGGATTTAAACATGAACACTGAACAATGGCAACTAAGCAATTAGCATTTTTTTGTTGGGAAAGATGTCCTTTCATCGGCAGCTACCATATACACAGTTTTGTTGTCAAATATTATTTATACCAGCTGTAACTTACGATTGAAAATAATGGACTAGGTAAAAGATTGGAAAGATATTTAAAAACTGTGGAGCACAGTTCAAATGACACTACAGGAACTATAGGAAGCAATGAGTGTTAAATGAATCAACAGGCAAGTCCAAAGCACTATAAGTAGAGATTGGTTGCAGAAAGGGAAGGTAGCCAAGTCACAATGAAAAGCAGTGTAGAAACAACAACCAGTAATGTGTGAGATATCTGATAAATATAGTATTCAAAAAAAAAAGAGATATGGTTATTAGTTAAGTGTCCAGGTTAAACAGAAAGTGATCAGACATTCTACGTGTAAGAAACAAGTGCAGGCAATACAAGGAACAGTAACCAGTAAACAGGAAATGGCATTCAGATCATTAGATGATGATGTGAACAAGTTGCCACCAGCATAGATAAATTTGTGAAATCAGTTTCAGCAAACATCAAGTAGAAATTTGATTTAAATTTATTTGATAATGTGTGACTTCCCCCCATCATACAGCCGTTGTACAATATGAGGTTATGGTGCTTTTAGCTATCTGGTTTATTTTTGTTTGAAAATGGTGCAAATTTATTTGTCAACTCAGCAGTCTTGGTAACATAAGTGCGTTCAAAAAAAAGAAGAAATTTTGTTTAACTGCCTTGGTAAGGTATCTTAAGCCGCTTACTGAAGAGTCCATTCTTTTTAAGGGGAGGCTTTGATAGCCAAGAGATTTGTCAAATTAGAACTACAACTCTAGAGTCTAAACTTCGAAACTACTGGAGATTTCTTTTTTTGTCTAACATAAATGATGACAAGATGTTACATCAAAGTCATTCTAAGATTTTTATTTGACTGGGTGGAACTCTGAACCCTAGGTTTTGTTGTGGGCCGGGAGGTTGCAATTGTTTTTCAGCAGGATTTATCAAACTGAAAAAGAAGGGTAAAGTTTATAAAGCGGTATGAATAAATTTACTGGAAAATAGGAGGCCTTAAGAACACATTATAAAGTTTGATTTCAAAAGCTTCATAAGGGATTAGACACTAGCGTATGATGACTTACAAGGAAAATCCAAGCAGTAGCATGACCAGCCAGCATACTATCAGTGGTAGAGGTTGTACATATAGTGGCATTGTGCTTTTAGGAGATAAGTATAGAAAAATCAATTTCTGATCGAATACATGATTGAGGGAAATGTATTGTACTTAAACATAAGGTGAACTGTGAAGATAAGTCATCAAAACATTCAATGCAACAATGCAATTGCTATGAAGGAACTTGTTACCTCTTCCCAAGCCTTTCATAACTTTCATATTTTGTCTCACTTCATAAAACTGCAACCGGCTGTATAATAGTGCAAGTAACCAAATGAAATCATGTTTTGCTTTCCACGTGCAATTCAGTTTCCAACTAATAGATGGGAACTGAATTGCATGTGGAAAGAAAAACATGATTTCATTTGATTACTTGCACTAGAGACAATTGCATCGTGGATCATATGATGCTGAGACAGGAGACAGAGATAGACAGTGACAATGAAAAGTTTGTCTAACACTTAAACTTGAGATCTCAGATTACAAATAGAATCAAAGAGATGTTAATGCAAGGGTACTCCTAGCAACTAAACTCATTTGTAAGAAAAGGCAAACAGAGAAGATTATTACACTAAGTATTACATGTTGTGTACATGTAGGGGCCTCAAAGATACAAGCACTTTGTTACAAAGTGGCCATCTATATAATTGCAGACAACAAACTGCAAACACTTGTACAAAGTGGCCATCTATATACATGCAGAAAACAATCTACAAACACTTTGTTTCAAAGTGGCCATCTATATACGTGCAGACAACAAACTATGAAGCAGCACGCTCTGTTGCAATTCTCATCTCAATATGCACATTGCACACCAAGCCCTTACAAATTCAAAAAACAAAACCTATCTATTACAGAAGGAGAAACCACATCCTAAGACAAGTTTTATGACTTTCATTTCAGATAGGGCTCCTCATTTATAGCTTCAATCAACTCATTTTCACCATCTAGACAAAAACCCATGATATTAAATAAACTAGATTGTGATCTCAATGACTTGAGACTCGGAGATGCCACTCAATCATTGACAAGGGATACTAGAGAACCATATCCAACACCTTGCTGCTGTATATGTATTTTAAAAATGAATAAAATCATAAACCAAGTTGAGCTCCTTTGGAAATTAAAAAATCATTAATTATAATTTATTTTTCCAAATTCTCTAGTTTTTCCCTTCATTTTAGGTACCTGAATTGAAATAATAAGACAAGAATGGAATGCCAAAGGTCGTTTGCCTTGTGAACATTTATCTAGACATCAAAATAAAGAAAATAATTAATTTTCAATTTTGTAGTATCCCAATGGATCTCTGGAACCCTTGAAATTTTCAATTTGTGCAATATAATACTCTTAAAACCACAATAATCACCCTATTTGTCTCTGGTTTTTTAAATGGAATCGAAGTCCTGATATAACAAACATTTTATCCTTCAACACTCCAAAATATGCTCTTGAAGCTCCACCCAACACTAAAAATGAAAATAAAATATTCTCTATGCTTTTTTGGGGTGATGCAAGAATGCTTGTGAGCCCAGATGCTCCTGCATCAAACATACCAGGTAAGAACTTTGTCAGCATGGGCTCACAATATAGAGTTCGAACTATCCTTTCAAGTTGTGAAAACCTGCAGCAAATTCCATCATCACATTAGGCTCATAAAAAGACTTCTTCCTTCACCTCTTCCAACATCTAGCTAGAACATCTGCCATCCTTCTCCACCATATCTGCTCTGCACTCTTTTTTCCTCTGTCGAATATGTTCCACCATAGTCTTACAAGTATCACTGTTTTATATTATATAATTTTATATATCTTAATATATTTATTATACATGTATGTGTGTGTGTGTGTGTGTGTGTGTGTATCCAAACCCCATAACAATTATCAAGGAAAACAAATTCCCATGTCATTGTATCTGGTACATGCACCTGTACCAGGTCCAGTAACTTAGGTTTTACCTAAATATAGCCCACAAATATAATCCAAACAATATCAGTGTTGAGTTCCAGATCGCTGCAAATGTAATAGCACTGTCGTAAAAGTATGTGTGCTCCAAATGCATCGATCTCTTGAATATATATATGGTAAGACAAGAAGAGACATGTCCCTTCATGGGACATGTCTATTCATCAATATAATTTATTAATTAACTATATAGTCATTATAATAATAAATAGATGATTAACATTATATATATGTGTGTGTGTGTGTGTGTGTGTGTGTGTGTGTGTGTTAATACAAATAATATCAATTATTATATATATATATATATATATATATATCATTTCTCATAATTTATTATATATAATTAGTTTTATCTGACCGATGCTACATACATCAACACTCCCTCTTAGCTAGGGAAGATAAAATCATATATCACATTTCTTGTGATAAGAAATCTCACATATCTCGTGAAGGCAGATATCACATAACACATGATGCTCATTTAAGTATCACCTAACATGTGATATGAGGAATCATCTAACACATGATACCCAGTTTTACATATCACCAAACATATGATATGAGGAATCACCTAACACGTGATACCCAGTTTTACATATCACCTAACATGTGATATGAGGATTCACCTAACACGTGATACCCAATTTTACATATCACCAAACATATGATATGGGGAATCACCTAACACGTGATACCCAGTTTACATATCACCTTAGATCGTGATATGAGGAATCACCTAACATGTGATACCCAATTTTACATATCACCTAACATGTGATATGAGGAATCACCTAACACGTGATACCCAATTTTACATATCACCTTAGATCGAGATATGAGGAATCACCTAACATGTGATATCCAATTTTACAAATCACCTAACATGTGATATGAGTAATCACCTAACTGTGATACCCAGTTTTACATATCACCAAACATATGATATGAGGAATCACCTAACACGTGATACCCAATTTTACATATCACCTAACATGTGATATGAGAAATCACCTTAACTTGTGATACCTGATTTTACATATTACCTTAGATCGTAATATGAGGAATCATCCTAGATCATGATACCTAGTTTTCACATCACCTTAGATCATGATACCTGATTTTCATGTCACCTCAGATCGTGATACAAGGATATAGTAATTTGAGAACATTACATTCCCCTTACATATAACCCTATTATGGTATGTGCACTGACATATCAAAAGTCTACCATAACGAATCTCCATTACAAGAACGTCACCGTGTAACATCAAATACAAGTGTTCATTGTCTAAGAGATTGTCACCTCTCAGAAATGTACACAAGATGGATGAGCCCATAAGGTCACACATCTGACAAAAGAAGTTTACACATTAAACATCTTTATCAGTACAAATCAAAATTTTACATTTCAACCATACCAAGATTCTTCCTGAAGTGATCAACTTTCACCTTGGGGAGTGGTTTGGTAAGAATATATGTTGTTTGATCACTCGTATTAATATAATCCAATTGGATCACATTCCTTCCTACCATGTCTCATACATAGTGATAAGGAATCTCTATAAGATAAAAATAATGGATCATTGATGCTGAAACTCCATCCTAAGAATCACAATCCTCTAACTACCCACTAAGGAACCGATCTTGACATAGTCAGCTCCCTCTGAATCAAGATTCTCAAATGTCCACAGATGCAAATCCTTTAGTTGCTCCCTTTGAAGCTCAAGATTGTGCATCAACCTCCTGACCTCTTTTTCCAAGGTTGTCTATAATGGATTGTCAAACTCCCTCTGAATCTAATATCAACTCTCAACTCAGTTCCATAACTGTAGGCATTAAGTTCTTTCTCCCTTGAATGCAATCTTGTATGCTTCTAGATTTGTCCTCAACGCACTTCAAAGAGAGATTACAATTAGTTCATAAAACTAAACTATCCTGAATGAAAATATCAATTATAGAAGTATAAAAGATTTACTATCCCTATCTTATGAATTAATGACTCAAATTTATAAACATTATTCAAGGGTAAAAATACTTATCTCTTATTGTCAAATATTACTACCCTCGGGTAATTTCTTCCACCAACTTGAATTATTATTGTAATCCTCTCGAAGCTAAATTCAACACTCCCTCTTAGCTAGGGAGGAATCCTTCTTGATAACTTCTGGTTTGTCCTCCTGACGCTAAAATCAACACTCTCTCTTAGCTAAGGAGGGTCTTCTCAGATATTTGAGTTATAGAGTAATGTGCACCATGGCTACTCCTAGAGGGTGGTTCCATCATGGCTGCTCCCATGAATGGAAATGCAAACAAACACAAGCATTTATCATGAAATCATTCGTGTAATATCGTCATCTACGATGATGGTCACCATCAATACTCCTAGAGGATGACTCAACACAAGTGTTTAGTCATGGACTCACTTACATGACCTCCACCATGGCTACTCCCAAGGGGTGGAAGAAGGGTTTTCACCTCAAACTTCTCTCTCACTGAGAAGAACTCATTAACAGGGGATTGCACCTCAAACTTCTCCTTCATGAAAAATAACTCATTAAGAAAATCTTCATGATGATATGGCTTCCTCTGAAGCTCTAAGCACTAAAATCAACTTCCCGACCTTCTCATCCAAGGTTGCCTCTGTAGATTTGATAGACTCCCTCTGTATATATATTGCAAATAAAAACAATGTCACTAGAAGCCACTTACTCATGCATAGAAGTGTGAAACATAACTGCGCTCAAAACAAGTAAGGACGTAGATGCTATTATCTCCAACTAGGAACAGAGTCCACGTCCCAAACAACTGACATTAGGCCCAACAACACATGGATTCGATGTGAGAAACGATGAATTAATTCTTGGAAGATACTGTTTGCTCGTGCACAAGCATCCATTTACATTTCAAACCAAGACTTCATCCTTTTTTCTAGGCACACACGAGAAATATTATTATCTTCTAAAGTTCAACAAATAAATTCAATTGCATTCATGCCCGAGCCATGCTATAGAATTCATTTTGCATACGGCAATACTTGAAGTCACGACACAATTATCATGAACATAGAAATCGTAGTCCTTCACATAAGCCGTGGCCCAATCCATATTTTCTATAATAATAACTAAGGAGGTCATCCAAAGTCTTGAAACTCCTCTACTTGCTTTCTCAGCTCATTGATTTAGATTAGTCATCTTCAATGAATCATAAATGACTAATCCCTTTCCTCTATAATCACATTATACAAATGCTATTATATAGCCCAAACACTTTGACCCGATAGCAGTGTGTTATTGGCAACGAAGAGACCCAAGGTGGAAATATAGGTAGCAGTGCACTGGTAAAAGCAAGCAAAGTAGACATGTACACAAAATGCATATGAAAGAATCAAAAGAGAAGCCAAGTCACTGCTGCTTGAAAGAAGGCTATTTTTGCAGTGGCCAACAGCACACTGCTCACAACATGGTCCAGAACCTCGGCACACCTACTTCTTGTGGACTTGGACACGGGCAGCATACCCAATACATGTTCCATCACACCGCCAGACTCAGAAGTAATCAAATAATAAAGAAGTGAGAAAAACACCATGGGACAGGAAATTCAAAGTGCCAGCAGCACCAGAGGCAATTGAGACAACAATAGCCAGCATAAAGTTTGTGCCTCCCGTGAATAGGACAGTGCTGCTAGCAAAAACATGCTTTATGACATCCATGCTATGCAGTGCAAAATTCTTGGCCTTCACGATCAAATCATCCCTAGAGATTTGAATATCCTTAAATAAGGCCTCCAATTATGTATAAATCCCCCTAAAATCTCTGTTTTGAGCTTTGATATGAATGCTTTGTAGCTTCAGAGTGAAGGGATGGTCGGGACAAGAGAAAGCGAAAAATTAACATGGGTTGGTTTAGAAGTAAGCAGATAATGTTTGAAAGAATCAGCAAAATCTGTCATATTATATTGCCTAGCAATTGCATCCATTTACTACGAGACCATCTCGAAAATTTTTACAGTCTAAGTGTCCAATAATTCCAGAATATTATTTTCAATAATCAACTATTTTAGGCCCACACGCTCCACATAATTACTCTTCTGTACATGTTCTTTAAGGGAAATAACATCTTTACCCTCTAGCCCAATCTTACACGAAAAGAACAAAATTCCAACAACAAAGACGATGATCATAATGCTTATGAGCCAAACAGCAACCAAAGTAGGGAGGCGTTTAAGTACACAATGTGTTAGGTACCTGCTAGCTCAGCTCCAAATCGGCAACCGGGAAACCCTTCTTCTGCAGGCTTCGACCTCTCCGAATCCTACGAAATTGCAGAATTTTGGCATCGTAAGACATCAATGGGTGTAACCACTCCATGTAAAGTTTAAGAATCCAAGACCACTATCATACGACAACATAATCCATTTCTTTTTTTTTGTTTTGAAAAGCTTCACTTTCATAGTATGTATTAGATCCAAGGAACATGATATTTATTCTAAAGACCCTAGCGAGAACACACTCTAGCGAGATCCTTCATTCCCAATAGCAATCTATCCAACAGGCCCATGCCTAGACGATGGCTTATATCATTTTGGACGGCGGCCTTCAGCCAATGACGTCTTGTTCTTTATCATTTGCAGTCTGGCTCTGATACCATGTTGAGTTCCAGATCGCTGCAAATGTAATAGCACTATCGTAAAAGTATGTGTGTTCCAAATGCGTCGATCTCTTGAATATATATATGGTAAAGACAAGAAGAGACATGTCCCTTCATGGGACATGTCTATTCATCAATATAATTTATTAATTAACTATATAGTCATTATAATAATAAATAAATGATTAACATTATATATATATATATATATATATATGTATATTAATACAAATAATATCAATTATTATATATATTAATAAATATATATATGTATATAAATCATTTCTCATAATTTATTATATATAATTAGTTTTATCTGACCAATGCTACATACATCAACAATTATAACGTGTCTTCCTGCAGCCTATGGCTTTGGGTTGTTTCCTTTGTGACCTATGGAAAGAATAATGTTTCAATTGTCATGAAGAAACTATAATATATATTTCAGTCACTATTTGACAGTCCCAACCAGTGCTGAGAGGGGAGGGGTGAATCAGCACCTTTAAAACTTTTCTCTTCAAATCCGGTGAAGTAAACTTACAGCTGAAAGGCAAACAGATTCAGGCACATAATAACAGCAAGCAAACAATCACACAGTGACACCAGATTTATCACATGGAAACCCGAATATGGTGAAAACCACAGTGTGAGGAGACCTCACAAATCTTGTACTCTTCTAAAGTACGCCCTGTTAGGAGCCTTCCCGGTTAAAGGATTACAACACACTGTTAGGTGCGACCCAATTAAGGGATTTGTTACAAGGTCGGTTAGTGCCTGTCTCGCTAGAAGAATTAGAACACCTTTCAAGATGTCACCCGGGTAGGGGATTTGATACAAGGGACATGTTAGAGTCCACCCAAATACTGGGATTTAACTATTGTAATTGCTAGAGAAAAATAGAGGGATTGACCTTTTACAATTGACTATACATAGCCTAATAAGATCTCTACTTGTGCTCAACTGAGAAGCATCACCGGTCACTGCAGATGTGTTCTCTACTGTTGTGCTTCTCTGCACACTCTTCTTTCTTTTCTCTCTTCTTCTTTCTTCTTTTCACCCTAGCTTCTTCAGCATACAAGTTCACTCTTTTGCTCAACAGAATGAAGGCGACTTCTATTCTCCTCAAGCAAAAGAATATATAGAGCCCTAGCCCTAATTGCGCTCCTCATGCATGACCTAATTACAGATCCTTATTAGATTCATCACTCAGTGGAGTAACAGTTCACTAAGGAAACATCTGATGCATGCCATTGCTTTATATGCTTTATGAAGATAACAATAGATGTGTGTCAAACATCTTTCCTTCACAAGAGATAATGCTTTGTTTTAAAGCCACAGATTCCGACTTTAAAACCACCAGACGCGCCTCAAACTGATCACCAGTTAAACTCAAAGTCTTTCGGATTTAGTGCAGTAAATCCCGGTCAAAGAGTTGATTGAAACAGGTAGTTGACTATGACTTCCTTGGTTCATACCGAAGTCATTGCTAGATCAGTTGAGACCCTTAAGTTGTGAACAGGTAGGAGTTCTTGACCTGTCACTATCCCTTCCTTTGCCTACCGGTCGCACCTTCCTCAGTTGTATTGTTTGACACCAGTTTGTGTTTACTTACTATGTGCATGTCAACACCAATTGTAGCCTGGTCCTCGGTTGACAATTGAATCCTCCTTTCCTTGACTGTATATAGTACCGGTTGCATTTGATTACAGTATGTTCTGTCTTTTATGTTGGCACCATTTGCCAACTCAACCTCCTTTGATCTCCTTGAATCTTTAGACTTCTGAGAGATGACAAATCTCTATCTTCTTTTGCCAATCAATGACAATACAATACTTGTACCAGTGGTAGTCTTACCGATTACCGTTACTTAATGCCAAACTATTTTCTTTAAACAAGTCAAGACATAAATTTACCTTACAATAAAGAAAACATGACGCCATTTCATTATCTTGAAAATAAGAGTTATAATTTAACCTAAATTTGAAGACTGTAAAATGGATCATTGTTCAACAAGCAGTTGATTAGGTGTATCTAAATCAGTTAGAGAGAACTTTGAGAACCTTCTGTCATAAGGAGATCAATGTCAATCAGTTTCAAAGGTGTCCAAAACTTACAAGGCAGAGAAGGCCTTGAGGTGATCAAAAGCATGTTGATGTTGACAAGGGCAAGCCCAAGCAACACACAAGTAATTTTTGAGATGTGACAAAATTGTCGGTTTCCACAGAGAGTAAATTTGCCTTGACATCAGTGATTTTAACAATGTTTCCTGAGAAAAGCTGCAAAAATATCTTTTTTGTAGCTTTTTCAAAACCACATCCCAACTCAAAGTACCAAATTTCATAAGTATGCAAACAGAGCAGTTCCTTTCTCCCAAGCATGGGAAAATGCATTTTTGTAACTCTAGAGGCCATAGCTCAAAAAATCACTAATAATTCACCAAACTTGAAAGTGTTCAAAGGTCAGACAAGTAACACAAGTAGCTTGCTTACAAAAACTCATGAGTTTCAATAAAACAATTGGTCACACTGAAATAAGGCTGTCCATGCAATAAAAGGGTCATTTTCATCATCTTTTAGTATAGTAGCTAATTTCGTTTCAAGCATTTACCATAAAGGTTTGCGTGGTCCCAAATGTTGATGTTATGAACAGATGACACGATTATTTACCCTGGGAAAACCCTCTTACTCGAGGGAAAAACTCAGCCACGCCTGGAAAATACTTCCATTATTGAATGCTCAAATCCTCTGAGTACCATAATCTCAAACTTAATCAGAGGATAAACTAACCAGTGACTGTTGACTCTAACAATCGAGAAATATGCCTTTTAACAGTACAACCAATACCTGCTAAGCATTTACAAAACATGCCGGACTTTATGTATCTCACAGATACTGTATACAAAGAATTGATTTGCACACTAAAGAAAATAAACATGCCCAGATTATACACTCAGAATCATTCTGTTGCATACATGGCACTCACTATATAAGATATGATATCATTTTATGTCCCGCCAAACATTCAGATACCCTGCTCTTCGATGCTTGTTCAAAGACACTAACAGACAGAGCAGACGTTTTACGATAATACTCAATACGCATTACAACATGTCATGTGATACATCTGTGTCTTTTATTTATTTTATTTTCGAACAAGAAGACTTTTCGGAAATGAAGAGACTCCCCCGAATGCCAAACGACCACCATTACATACATAAAGAAGACTCTTTAATATCACAATAATGTGAACTCCCTTGAAACGTCAGTGAGACATAAATGGAGCCAATCCATCCACACAGGGTGCCAAGTCATCAAATACGCATCAATGAATAGAATGGACAAAAATGATGCCACGATGAATAATCTCAGTGGATAAGAGAACAAGACTCATACGTCTTCAAGCAATAACAAAACGGCTCAAACCCAATACAGGAGCAGCTTGAATACAATATGGAACAATAAGTGAACAATGCTGAGCCTCTTCCCAATAAGAACCAATGAAAGAATACAATATCCTCTTTGCAGCTTCAGAACAAAAAACAGAGTCTAGCAAGCAAATATACTTCTGAGAGAGCTTAAGAACACTGAAGAATCAATCACGGGTATGAATGATTTCTTCTGCAGCTACCATAACATTAACACCAAAGGCCTTAATTTGGGTTTGGCAGTGAGGAGTCTGCTCCTCAACCCCACCCTGTATTGCAATAGGAGTGCTGCACCTTGACCCAATTGGAGGCTCTGTTGTGCCCAAACCCTGCTTTCAGATTTTAAAAAGCAAAAAATAAAATTATGTTGGGCCCATATTTTCTACATATGGATTTTTAAAATTCTAATATGGATACGTAATTCATTATCACATGACATTATGATATGAATTAAACTCATTTTTTGACTAGAAATGGAGGAAAAATTACTTATGACCTTTGTAAAATTAAAGAATATCTTACAAATTGATGTGTTTCTTAATGCTTGGATATTTTGCTGTGTTTTTTTCTTGAGTTTAGGAGAGTTCAAGTTCTTGAACTCTACTAGAGATAATGGATATATACATAAGACTATTCCAAACCTTGTGCAGTGGTCATCTTTCTTATTATCCTCACTTAATTTTGCTCAGAGTTTAGGTGGTTGCAGACATCCTTATGGGTTTACCATATATTGAAGACCCAGCAAGTTACTCGCAGGTCTCCAACCCGCATGAGCAACTCATGGATTAACTTGAAAGGTATATACAAGTGAAAACTTGCCAAAAACCCTGCAAAAACTCGCTCAAAAGTTGCCCAAACCTGCGAGGAATAAAAACATGGGAAAAAATGCCATTCACATGCTTTTAACATGCAATTCTGATGTGATGGAAAGGATTTTTAACGACGAGATTCAGATGTGACTTGGAGAAGATTTGGACACGAGTTTTTCTCCTTAAAAGCCCTGCAAATTCAAATGACCTCACAAAAGCACAAACACACAACTTATAACAACCCCATAGGTAAGTTCAATTTTTTTCCACAATGAGTTTGGTTGTGATGTTTTTCCAAATCTATTCTAAATTTCAAAACCATTTATTTTGGTTGTAGTTTTTTTTGTCATAGAGCAATATGTTTGTGAATTTAATTAAACATGTACATTGTGTGTGAACCCCATCAATATTTTTTTTAATGTTGACACTATTTGATTTAGTTTGTTGGTTTCCATAGGGTGATGACTGAATACAAAGCCTATTTCATACATTAAAATTTTGGGGTGAGAATGTATGAAGAACTATTCAAAGCCATAGGCATACTTGGTGACTTTGCGACAAGAAATGGGAAATCAAAACAAGACAATAAATGATATGGATAAGAGAACTACATCTTGAAGGCTAAGAAATCAGCCAAATCTTTGTAATATGCATAAAATAAAACATGATACAATAGAACAGAAATAATCAACAAAATCTGAATGTAGTTTTTAAAGTTTTAAATCCTAGGTAAATATTTTAACACCATAAAATGTAGACAAGAAACATTGCATCCTTTCTTCACTTATTGTAGTTTTTAAAATTGAAGAGTATTTTTCAGTATGTTACATCAATATTTTTTGTTCCTATCAATATTGTAGGTTAATATATAATCACAATGGCATCTGCCTCTGCATCTGGTTTGGATTCAGCAGGTGCAAGACAGCCCTTTTGAAGGAGACCCCCTAGTAGCTGTAAGTTGTCACCCCACTTGGAAATATGGCATGATGGGACCAGCACAAGGGAGCCCTATTTGTACCTAGTGCACGAAGAGGCTTAAAGTTGGCATCAATTGCCCCAAATACCATCTTACAAGCACTCCTTGCCATGATGCCCAGTCAAGTCCAGCAGCCCTCAAACAGGTGAAATGAGAGATAATAGCCCTTCTTGCAGAACTAGATGAAAAGAAACAAAAGAGAGCAAAGACACAAGCAGACACACAAGAAGCCATTACCCCTAATTTTTCAAGAGGATCTGAGGTGGATATACAAGGAGTCCTAGGCTCTAGTCACGGTCCACATCTACATGTCCCATCCTACTCATCCACTTCAAGCAAAGTCCTTTTTTTGTGCCTAGAAATGAACATGGATCACAACCATCATTAGAAGCTATTGGGTGGAATGGGGAGGAGCACAGAGAAGAAAATAAGGCTCGTGCAATTGTTTGGTATAATAAGAACCTTCCCTTCAACATGGCAAGGAGTCCATATTGGGAGTGTTTGGTGATAGCATTGACAATTGCAAGTAAAGGGTACAAGGCTTCCAATCCAAAAGATTTAAGTGGCAAGTTGTTCAAAGATATTATTTGTTGATGCGAGTTTTGTGATCACATCAACACGCAGGACAAAACATCTTGTATTTCAAGATGGAAAACTAAATGTCAAATCCTCTCTTGAATAACGAGGCTTAGATGCTAAACAATGTATATGATTGTGGGATCAACTAAGACAACCTCAAGGTTCCTTCTAATCATGGACTTCACTCAATTGTGTGATGTGATATGCTATATATCACAAAGGTACTTACGCTATTCATTCAATGGACAAGCTATCAACTTTCTAATGTAAATGATTTGGCAATGATGGCTCTTCAAATAATTCTAATAAAACAAATTGCAAAAGAAATGGGTTTAGAAAGCTAGGCTAACTCTACAACGTAAAAGACTATTGATCGTGAGGGGAGACTCTAACCAATCCTTGCTTTGCCAAATCAACTATGCTAAGGAGGGTGCTTGCTTCTAAGGATGCGTGAATGATTTTCATATTGTCAACACTCATTCAAGTATCCAATGATGGTGTAATCCAAATGAACATTTTCAATTGATGTTAAATACTTGCAATTAGGCCCAGACTAACCTTGCACTTACAATCAACAAACATTGAAAGGTATGGACACTAGTTTTGGGTTGAACTCTCCCACACACTGCCAATGTGGGATTAGAAAATACCACCTTGAAACTCGTGTATGAGGTAATTTATTTAATGCCCCTTTATAATTTCATTTTCTTTCACCACAAGGAAAACCGATCAGCTTAGGGACTCCATAATCCTTCAAATTTGCCTTGTTTCTATTTAAATAATCTTCCTTGTCCATAGAAAAAGAATTGACCCTCATAGGGACTAATATTATCTCAAAACTTGACATTTTCACTTAACAAAAATGGACTTCAAAGGGAAAAACGACGCTCATCTGGACTTGGGGAGATTTCATGTTCATCTAGACAAAGGTAAATTCTTCTTCCATTGGAATTTAACTGACTTTGGAGTTCAAAAATATTCAAGTGTTGGATAGTGGAAAAATCATTTTTATTGGGACAAAGGGGAAAACTCATACCCATCTGGACAAGGTAAACACTTAAAAAATTTCTAAGTATAAAGTCCAAGGGGGGATTCGACCTTCATCTGGAAAAATTGGTCAAACACTTAGTTTTTTCATTGCAAATATCTCCTCAAGTGGGGAAATTCTATCTCCATTCAGATTTTCATGACTTTTCAAGGGGAAATTCTTCATCCATCGGGATAAAGTGCAATTTTGGAGGGGAAATTCTATTTCCATCGAAATAAAGTGCAATTTTAAAAGGAAATATTGATTTTCATAAGGTATTTAACATGTTAAGTATGAAAAATCAATTTTAAAAGGATTTTAAAGCCCTTACGCATAAAATTTGCCTTTGTGATATATTTTCAACTATTTGACTAGCCAAAATAATAAGGCACTTACTAATTTTATCTCAACCCTTTGCAACTTGACCCAAAAGAACCTTAATCTTGACATTCCTTTCTGCACTTGGAACTTGACGACTTGATTACTCAACCACTCCTTAACCTTTTGAGCTCTACATTGCCACCTTAACTACCAAAACCTAACAACTAGGAGTAAAAAGAGGGGCTCCCCATTTGCAATGGGGCAATGGTGTGAAAACCTCACAACATCTAGCACCCACCCAAAGAAATGTTCCTAAACATTTCAAGGATAAAACTTTTTTAGAATCAAGAACTTTTAATTAATTCCCTTTCCACTTATAAAATGACAAGGAAATGCACTCAAAAAGGAAAAACCCAGGAAAAGAGCTAAGAACCTTATCTCTAGTTACCTATGTGCATGCAAGTGTGTTTATTCCTTGCTCACAAGAACATCAAAAGCCTATAAGATCCATTGTAATTAAATATTTGACATGCGTACTCCAAAGGTATCCTAGATAGAGCCTCACTGCCAGTCAAGCACCCATAGCCCCCACGAGGTTATCATTGTGATTCCACCACGAACATTGCTCTACTTTCGGCAACTATGCATTTAATTGTACTAGTAGAGGTATCCACACACCCAAAGCCAAAATGCCTTAACTTTTATTTCTTTTTCTCTCATTTTTCTAAAGATTCAATTTGGAGAGTCGAATCCAGGATCAATGGGGAGCATACCCATTGCCCAAACCAACTCACTTCCCTATCATGAGTTCCTTTACCCAATATGGCTTTTAATTCTCAAATTTCATCTTGTCTTATAAGCAATGAAGCTTATAATGGGTTTGGAGAAACCACAATGGCGTTGAAGTAGGCATAAGATCTTTCACTAATTTCAACTTCTCCTCAAAGACTTCAATGACCTAGAGCACTTAAGCATGAGTAAAATGTTGTAACTAAAGGACTTAGGTACTCAAAACACAATGCATGACTCCATTCCAAATTCTGTACAAATCCTTCTTGCATGATGAGATTATTAAGAACAATCTCCAATTTAAGAGATCCTCACAAAGAGATATCCAAGAAGTATTTCAAACAAAACTATCGGGAGAAAACCAGAGTTTTCTTTATATAATACATCGCCTTTCTCACAAATTGGGATCCTATTGTGAGGTTTTCACACCATTGCCCCAAAGAATTTGGGGACCCCCCAATTTTTGAGCGGGCCTTGGCAATATTCGAATGCCTTAGCAAGTTTTGGAGTAACTCTGGGGTTTTGAGACGATAAATTTGCAATATTTTTAGACTTGGATGAATTTTGGAAAATTGATATAATCGCATAACTTGAATATTTTCCAAAATTTAATTGTGAATTTGGATATTTTTTAGGGAAACCTTGTAAATTTTTGGGTGGTGAAAATGGAGATTAAATGAAAAAATTAAATGGCCAAATTTGAAATTAATTGCCAAATGGAGATAAATTGCAAAAAAAAAAAAAAAATTAATTGCCAAATGGAAATTAAATTGCTAAATAATTTTTGGATTGCAAAAAAATAAAAATTTAAATTGCCAAGTGGGATTTTCGAAATTTTAAATGGGGAAAAAGAGTAAATGAAAGTTAGAAATGGAATTGAAATCTATTTGAATTTTAATTGGCTAGCAGATTTTGATTTTGGGATGGTGTTGTTATGATTTAAATGGGCTAAAATCAATTTTTCTTGGAAAAAATTCTGAATTTATAAAATGAAAAAAAGCTATAGCTGGCAGCTCCTCATTTTTTATTTTTGCTTGGTATTGGGCACAACAAACATAAATTTTTCATCTCCCAAGGCAGCCATCAATTCCAACCCCACTTGCGATTTTTATGCATTAATTTGGCAATTTTAAAATAAATAAAATCATATTTTTGGGCTGAGTGTTTGTAATTTAGAAATTTAATTTGGGCTCCTCTGTGTTAAATTCAATGTATTTTAACGCCTAAGAGGTGTGAAATTCAAGGCAAGTTATTGGGTCCACAATGGGGAAGGTTTAAAGCTATATTGGAGGCTTAAATGACCTTTTTTCAAAATTTCAATTTTAGGGCCTATGATAATTTCGGATTTAGCTAATTTAAACCCATAATTTTTGCACTAGGCTGGCCCAATTTTAAATTAAAATTAAATACCCAAGGCTGTGTGATTTAATGCATTTAATTTAGGTTATATGTTTGGCAATTTAATTAATTTTTTTTTCCCTCCAATGCAGGTCTGCCCTATTTGAAGAGGCAAAAAATTAGTATAAAGGGAGGGCTTGTCTCCTCATTTTCTCATTCATTTCTCACTTGTCTCTTGGTAGACAAAGAGGAGCTCTTGGAGCAGCAAAAGAGAGAAATTTTGCAAGGAGTGCATTTAGCAAGGGGTGATTTTCTTCTTTTGGTGGAGTAGTGTATTTTTGGTGTTGTCTTCTTCTTCTTTGGAGGAGAATTTTTTGGTGTAGAAGAGGATCTTCATGCTTGAGAGTGAAGGTTGGTCTAAAAGGCAGATTTTCTCCTTGTTCTTGCTTGGTACATTTTCCCTATTTTCTTCTTGCATCATGCATCCATCACTTCATCATTTCATCTAGGGCTTGAAGTTGGGAGATATAAGTGTAGTTTCCGTTTAGGATTTGGAGAAAGGAGATATAAGTGGTAGTCCCACCCCTAGGAACAAAGTTGGGAGATATAAATGTAGTTCATCTCATAAGTTTTCGAAGAGGCAAAAATAAGTGGTAGTGCCATCCCTAGGCAGAGAGGCAGAGATAAGTGTAGTGTAATAGGAATCGGCGAGGCAGAACTATGCTAGTCCATCCCTAGGATTGGAGGGGCAGAGATAAGTGTAGTCCCATCTCATTGTAGAAAGAAGAGGCAGAAATAAGGGTTAGGATGGCGAATGCTAATGCAAGCAAGAGCCAAAGGGAAATGCATACCAAGTAAGACAAGGAAGACATGATGCCAAGACCACCTTCTTCTCAAAATTGAAGCAAATGAGTGACACCAACATTGGCACAGTGAACATGATACAATTGAGAGACAAGTTGATGGAGAGCTCCTCCCCCTTGGTCAAGAAGGATAAGGAGACAGGTTGCCACCACATTTTCATAGCTCCATCCTCCATCTCCATCTTTCACTTACATCCGTTTCACCCCTACCCTCCATTCCATAATTTCTTTGCAGGTACATGTGAGGAAGCAAGTTTTAAAAATATTGTAACTAGAATATTTTGTATTGAATTGAATGCATTTTACATAGAGCACGAAGCTCATATATACAATATCGAATATACAGAATATACAACAAAATAGCAACTATCTAAAAGAATCGCAGAGAGCATTAAGGAAACAATATAATATTAGAAATATTCTAATACCCTCCCATAATGCTCAATCTATCAGTAACACCAATAGCCTCCCTGAATTTGACAAATTTATCAGAACCGAGAGACTTGGTGAAGATATCAACAGACTGTTCTAAAGTAGGAATATACAACAACTGAATAGATTTGTCTTCAACCAGCTGACAAATGTAATGACAGTGTTTTTCGACATGCTTGGTTCGTTCATGGAAGACCAGATTCTTTGCCAGTTTGAGCACTCCTTGATTATCACAGAATATAGGAGTCGGTCCTGACTAAGGAACATGCATATCTACAACCATCCATCGAAGCCAAACTGCCTCACAAGCTGCCTTAATTGCTCCCCGATACTCTGCTTCAGTCGAAGACAGAGCCACTGCCTGTTGCTTCTTACTAGTCCACGTGACAACACCAGATCCTAAATTAAACACATATCCAGCGGTAGACTTACGATCATCAACAAAGCCGGCCCAATCTAAATCTGTGTAGCCACATAGTGTAGTATCAGGACTCCGAGTGTACAGGAGGCCATAATCAGAAGTACCGCTTACATAGCACAGGACACGCTTTGTAGCTATCCAATGATCAGCCTTGAGAGCTGTCATAAACCGAGATATGTAGCTTACTGCAAAACTGATGTCAGGTCTAGTGATAGTAAGATAAATGAGACCGCCAACTAGTTGTCTAAACAAGGATTCATCCACAGTAGGTGAAGTGGACTGAGCTGACAATTTAAGCCCGGGTTCCATAAGAGTGGGAGCAGATTTACAATCCTGCATTCTGAACTTGTCCACAAGATTTCTAGCATACTTGGACTGAGAAATAAAAATACTGTGCTCAGTCTGCCAAACCTCAATTCCGAGGCAATAGTGCAAGAGTCCCAAATCTGTCATATCAACGGTATGACATAAATCCTATTTGATTTCAGTGATCAAATGGTCTGAACTGCCAGTAATGATCAGATCATCCACATAGACAACTATAAACAATATAGTGTCACCTACATGTTTAATATACAAATTTGAATTTGATGGACTCCGCTGAAAACCCTGATCTGTTAAATATCTATCAATCTTCATGTATCAAGCCCGAGGGGCTTGTTTTAAACCATAGAGAGCTTTGACAAGTTTACAGACTTTGTGTTCCTGACCAGCAATCTTAAACCCAGGGGGTTGTGTCATGTATACCTCTTCCTGCAAATCACCATTCAGAAAGGCACTCTTAACGTCCATCTGATGGACTTTCCAACCAAACTGCGCTGCTAAGGCAAGAACAAGTCGTGCAGTACTCATTTTGGCTGTAGGAACAAAGGTCTCCTCATAGTCAATGCCTTCTTTCTGTGAGAACCCACGAGCAACAAGACGAGCTTTATACTTGTCTAAGGTTCCATCAACTTTGTATTTCACCTTGTACACCCATTTGCAACTAATGGGCTTCTTCCCTGAAGGAAGATCAGAAAGGACCCAAGTGTGATTTTTCTGAAGACTTTGGAACTCTGCTTCCCTAGACTGTTCCCACTCAGAAATATCGTTAGCTTCAGAATAGGTCTGAGGCTCATAGACACTGTGAATGTTAGCCATAAGAGAAAAATTAACTGTAGGTTGCCGTTTGCTCTTATTTCTACAAACTCTACCTTCAATGAGCTCATCATCCCTGAGATTACTAAGAGTTTTAACCCACCATTTGGGCCGAGTCTCTGGAGGAGCTAGAGGAGGTTCAGGAGCAACAACAGAGACAGGAAGATGATCATGTTCAGGAGCCTCAACAGGATCGACATCAAGTTCAACAGGATCAGCATCAAGTGCCTCAGGAAGAACATTATCTGTATCATCCCTCCCATCAGGGGGTGCTAAAGGAAGAGGAACACTGGAAGACTGTTCCTCAACACTGCTCAAAAGAAGACAGAAAAGGTCCTCGAGTTTCATCGAAGACAACATCCTGACTAAAGATAAGATGATCAGTATCGATATCTATCAATCTGTATGCCTTATGATTGTCACTGTACCCTATCATCATGAGTCTTTGACTCTTAGAATCTAATTTGGAGCATTTAGCATCAGGAATCCAAACATATGCAAGAGAGCCAAAAATCTTCAGGTGGCTAATCTTGAGCTTACGACCAAACCACAACTCTTCTAGAGTTTTGTGCTTGACAACCTAAGTAGGAGAGCGATTAAGAAGGTAAACAGTAGTAAACACTGCTTCTGCCCAATACTTATTAGGAACACTCCTGTGTTGTAACATAGAGCGAGCCATCTCAACAATCGTACGATTGCGATGCTCAACAACACTGTTTTGCTGAGGAGTGTAGGGTGTGGTGAACTGGCGTTTGATGCCATGTTCAGTACAAAAAATGGAAAATGAAATAGAACAAAATTCCCCTCCATTATTTGTTCTAAGAGAAATGATACTGCAGCCAGACTCGTTTTCAACCAAAGACTAAAGTTCTGAAATGTACTAAAAACATCTGATTTTTGTTTAAGAAAGTACACCCACATATTTCTACTAAAGTCATCAACAATAAGCAGAAAATATTTGCAACCAGTAACTGAAGATGTATTCATAGGACCACAAATATCAGCATGAAGTAATTGAAGTACCTGAGATGCACTCCAAGAATCTCCATCTTTGAAGGGAGTACGATGCTGTTTGCCAGCTTGACAGGCGTCACATACTCCAAGATGTTGTGTCTGGATCGGAGGTAGGCCAGAAACAAGTTCCTCCCGAGACAGCTGAGAGAGATACTGGATGTTGAGATGTCCATATCTCTGATGCCACAAAGTACTGAGAGATAAATCATGAGCTGCCATAGCTATTTCAGGAGAATCACCAGTGTCAATAAGCCGATATAGGCCATGATCCTCTAGACCAATAGCAACAATACGACGAGTCTCTCGATCAATAATGGAGCATTTTTGGCTACTGAACACCACATCCAACTGAAGAGAATTTTTCATAATCTGACTCACAGAGAGTAGATTGAGAGCCATACCAAGAACGTAGCATACATTAAGAAAAATGAGTTGACATCCACCAAACTGTATCTGAACATTTCCCTTGCCAATAATTTGGAACTCTTCTCCTCCGCCAAACACAACTGAATCAGTGTAGGGATAGAAGTCGGTAAACCAATCATGCTGATGAGAAAAATGACATGAAGCACCAGAGTCGATATACCAAGTAGATGACTGGGCTAAATCAGAAGGACTTTTAGCCATAAAAGCATAGAACGTAGACTCCTTTTTCTTAGAATGTTCAGCAACATTTACCTGTTGATTTAACCCTCCCAGCTTCTTTTGTTCGGAAGCGAGTCGCTAGCGGCAATCTTTCTTCATGTGGTCGTACTTATGATAGTAATGACACTGAACACTCTTCTGCTAAGAGTTGTCGGAGGATTGATGTGGACTGCCATGTTGTGATGACTGAGAAGGCTGAAATTTAGCTGCAAAGGCTTGTTCTGATGAGGATGAGGAAGCACGGCTACCAAACTGCTGCTTCCAGCGATCCTGCTGTAGAAGTTTGGTGCACAACTCTGGAAATTTCAGATCAACATTAGTTGAGGTAATGTTGAGAGTCTCTATGAGATGCTCATAAGAAGTTGGTAGACTTTTCAGGGTAATAACTACCATATCTTCTTCCTCCATCTTCCGACCGATGGCTTCAAGCTGATCATGAATGTCCTTAATCTTCGTGAGATGTTCCTGTAAGGACATACATTCATCCATCATAATGGAGAACAACTGATTCTTCAGAAAGAACGCTCGACTCTTGTCGGATGTTTCATGCAGTTCCTTCAATTATTTCCAGATGTCTACAGCCGACTTTCTAGAGGGAATCTGAGGTAACTGATCATCTGTGACAGATAGCTTGAGAAGCATAACAGCTTTGCGATTTCGATCATCAAACTTATCCTGATCTGTTTGAATGCAGGTCCCACCGGGCGTGCTAGCAGAGGCAAGACGAGATTTTGTGCCTAGAACAAGCACATCCAAACGACGATACTCGAAGATGGTTAACATTCGCTACTTCTAGGTGTTGTAATTGCTACCATTAAACCGCTGACCGGTTTCCAGCATTAGGTTGGTCAAAGATGCCATTTGCACGAAGTTCGAGGCAAATTTTAGACTGACCCAAAAAAATTCGACAAGTACCCAGAAGAGTAGACAGAAAACCTAGAAAGAATCTGCAATTAGAATTCAAATCCACTAGCCCAAAAATCGAGGCACAAAAAACAAGGTACCCAAAAAATTCTGACGAAAACCCAGATAAGGTCTCGAGAAACCCACCACAAATATGAAATCAAAAAGAATTTTCGAGTTCAAAAATTAGGGTTTTCGAAGAAAACCCTAATCGACGGCTATTGAAGAGCAGAAAACACAATTCTTGCAGGTTGCAGTAGTGTCGAAGCAGAGGGAATGGGGATGACGGTTGCAGGGTTTTGAAGATCCCTTGTTGCGAGTGGGAAACACTACAGTCCCCAATCCTGTCGCCAAATGAAGTCACAGAAGTCTGTCGCGCGGGAAGAAAGCTCCCCAATCCCGTCGCCAAATGAAATCGCAAAGATCTGTCGCATGGGAAGAAAGCAGGTGCAAATCCTGCTACAAAAAGTTATCAAAACCCGTCACCAACAGATACTAGAGGGTTTCGGAGGTAAACAGAAGACCAACACAACCAATCTCGACCCAGAAGAACAGACGCGAAAAAAACAAATGGTCACGTGGCTTTGATACCATAAAAATATTGTAACCAGAATATTTTGTATTGAATTGAATGCATTTTACATAGAGCACGAAGCTCATATATACAATATCGAATATACAGAATATACAACAAAATAGCAACTATCTAAAAGAATCGCAAAGAGCATTAAGGAAACAATATAATATTAGAAATATTCTAATAGGTTTCATTGCAGGTTGGAAGAGATTTGAAGATATTTGAGGCTAGGCAAGGCTTGGCTATTCGTGCAAGATAGCTTGGTTAGATTTGAGAGGGTTCTAGCACCCAAGAGGGTCATGCATTTTGTTGATAAGTTGTAATAGGCTAAGTAGGCAAGTTCTAAAGGTCAAGAGGTATGTGTGGGAACATTACACCAATGTAATAGGAACTTGGACTTGGACTTTTTTTATGTGGTTGGCCCTCCATGTTTAGGAGTCTGCCCTCAGTGGTGAGCTCCGTGGAGTGGAGTTGTGTGTCTTCTTTCCTTGGCTAGTTGTTTTCTTTCATTGCAAATCAAACAAAGACAACTAGTAATTAGATTTAATCACATTACGAGGAAAGATAAGAATGGACTACAAATTGATACAAACAAAGCAATCATAACTTGGATGATAAGATTGATCAACACACAAACTAAGTTGTAATTATCTATTAGAAATGGACTTAATGAACAATTCACATAATTTCGAATGTAAGATGAACTCCACATAGCTTAATTAGGCGGTGAAGGAACCAACTCACTAACTAGCTAGGTGGTAATTGATGAACTTAATGATTATTTCAAATCAAGTAATGGGTGGATTGTGGGCCTTGCAGGAGGAATGGCTAAGGCAGGTGCCCCCAAGAACCCAAGAGTATTGAAGCAGAGGGGGGTGCATGCAAACCAAATTCAAGTGGGAAGGTTAGAGAAGACCGGGAAGGTTAAGGAAGGCAAGGATAATGAAGGAAGAAAGCGAGACAAAAGGTTGAAAGGGTCTAATTCAATTTCAGGGAAGTGGCCAAGAGCAAGGCTCTCAAATTACAATAAGGTTCACATCCAGGCAAGCCACTATGGCCAAGGCAAGATTACCCCAAGTGCATGGAGACCTCACCCTTTTCAAGGTCAAGACATCAGGTACAAGCAAGTTCAAGTGGTGATGAGAAAGTTTCTAAGGATGAGCTCAAGCATCCAAGGCTTCACCTCATCTCCAGGATTAAATAAATTTATAAAATAAGGTTGATGAGGTGGCAATTTCATGTGCATGCAATCAAATCATGCCAAGTGTCCTATGTTCTCATTAGTTGACAGATTATTGTAATTTTCTCATTGTCCCTCATGTAATTGGTTGAAAGATGGTAACCCTAATTAGGGTTTGTAAGGTTTAATCTTGGCCCTTGATTTTGCCCCTTAATCTTGGCCACTCGTCGTAATTTTGAGCCTCTATATAAGGCCATTTGTTCTCATTTGTAAAAGGGGGTTATGTTGGAGAATTGTTGCCAAAATACTATTCAAAATTGTTCTCTATTCATTGTTGTGGTTTGCATGGTGGATATACATGATCATTTTGGTGTATTGCATGGTTCTTCTCATCTCTCAAATTAAAGTAGGATTTCATTTCATGTTGTTAGAGTAGAAGTAGATGGCTAGTTGTATGGTGATGTTAGTGAATGTTTGATAGGGATCTATATTCTAGGCCACTAGCATCCTAGCGGCTTGTTAGGAAGCCTTGTGTGGTAATCTAGTCCAATCGCTCCCAAGTTCTACTTGCATTTCATCTTTCCGCTTGTACTTCAAGTTGGGTTGAAAGATAGGTGTTAGTGTGAAAATCCTAAGAGTATCCCTTTGAATCATTGCACCAATGGAGGTAGCGCCACAGGCAAGCTTTCATTTGGTTAGATCCCCGTCCATTTGCTAATTTCTTCATTCATAGGAGTAGTAGTAGACCAATAAGCAGTTAGTGGTAGGAGTAGTTGAAAGTGAAAGTGATCAAGGAGAAAAGAACAAGTCAAGCAAGCGAAGTACCACCAAGTTATCTTTGAATGAACAACGTAAGCCCGCCTAAGTGATTAACCAGCAAATCACATTAATATAACTGAGTTAGTATCCACAGGTGTAAGGAACCTTGGAGTTTTTCTCATGTTCTTCATGAGTATTTAGTTTTCAAGAGAGGGTTGAGTGTTTGGCATTCTATATCAAGTATTCAATTGCTATATGTTATGTAGTGGTACAAAACTGACATCAACAGATCCCTCTAAACTCAACTAACCAGAGCAAGGACACCTAAACTAAGCAACTAAACTACTTTGGCTAGACGACTCCAAGCAAACTAACCTCCTGACTCCTAGACAACTAAACTAACTATTAAAAAGGGAACTTATTCTAGCCCTCCTGAACCAAAAGGTCTAAGACAAACCTACTCTAACTAAGTAAAAGACTCTAAAGGGATAATACTCGAAAGGCTAATATATACACATGATCTAACATGGTTTCTCAAGATGTTCAAGAGCGACAAGAGCAACAAGGCTTGGGTGATAGTTCTCAATCTGGCCAGCTTATCCTTGTACTGTAAGAAAATTTTTGCCACCTCAGATCAAACTTAAGAAATTTATCATGTAAAATCAATAGTTGAGGAGGTTCATTTGGTCCATGATTAATCCACAAACAAGTTGTCCTTCCTAAATTTACATAATCAAAATAATAATCTCCACAACTTTCAAGAGTAAAAGTAGGGAAAGATACAACCTGGTGTGTCTCAAATGGAAGTTCCATTTCAAGTCTTGGTTGACCATTGACAACTTCAGGACGTCAAAGTCGGTGATGAATCCTCCCACTGTCATTAGCATCATATACGTGAGCAATCAAGGGGGGATCAATTGTGAACTCAAGTCCATGGAATATCGCTTCAAGTGGCTTGTCCTTGTGTAACACGAACCATGTGTCCATGTGTCTCTCAGTCAGCATGTCTTCAAAAATCAAGGATTCTTTGATAATTTGTCCATCAAATATTTCCTCAAGCTTATCTTCAAATGTGGTATCAAACAACACCTCCCCCCCACCCCCGAACTGCCATTCATTTTCTTCTTCTTTGCGAGTAATTTGTTCATCCTCTTGCACATTCTCCCCAAGAGTGCCCAAAACTTCATCATTTGACATGAGATTTCCAATTGATTTTTCTTTACAAACATCTTGCAATTCTTCATGTGTATACTCATCAAGCATGGTGCTCTCGGAAACTAAGGATTCGTTGATAGGTGGGTTTGGAAGTATGTCCATGAATTGATCATTGAATACATCTCAAGTTGCAATGCCTCTAGTGGTCAAAGTTGATGGTGAATCACGCCACTTGCAACAACTTGTATGTCCTGAGATGTCTTTGGCAATGATTCCTTTGGCACTTTCTCTGAGAGATATTTTAGCACCACCAAAAAAAACCATAGTAGAGATGCCCCCAAAAAAACCATAGTAGAGATGATGTCATGTAGTGCCTTGTCAAATTGTTCTTCATATTTGGATTCATCTATGATATCTTGAAGTTCTTCATATTTGGATTGTTCTTGATTACCTTCTTCTCCAAGGACACTTGAAACCTTCTGCAGCTCATTTTGGAAAACCTCCTCTTGAATCATGGATGAAATTTCGCTTAGGATTTCATCTTCTTCCAACTTGTGATGATCTTCTTGTAATTCTTTGCCCTCGAGAGTTTCTGAATGTTTATCTTCACTTGCTATCCTTTCTCTTCCTCGAATGTATTCTATTGCTTCCTTGATTTCCTTCTCAACACTTTCCTCTTGTGGAGTAATGTGTGAATGTTCATCTTCCACTTGTCTAACTTGTCATTAAGTATGTCCATGTCATCTTCTTGCAATTTATTTTATTCTTCCTCGAATGACGATATCATATGCTCATCCTTTGGTTTCCAACTTGAGTGATGAATGTTATCATTGTTGCCTTCCTTTGATGCCAAACCCATTTGTTCAAGGTATGCACTCCAACTCTTGTATGTATTTGGTTGTTCAAGATCAAACCATCCCATCTCATTCTTGGCTTGATTTATGATATCCCGACATGGTTGACAAGTGAATTCTGAATGTGCCACATTGTGTAATCTACACCAACCAAAGAGCAACATACCTTCCACATATAGTTTCTCCTCACTTAATCGCTTCTTGATCATTTCCTTGAAATTGATTAAAAAATGTTGACTCTATCACTGGATTCAACATCTTTCTTTGTAGCACCATCTCCACCCTTGATAAAAATGTCAAACAATTCAACTCTTCGTGCTCAATTGTCCCATGAATTGTACACTTTCTCAGTGATGCCAGCTCAAACAAACTTTGTGGATGTAGTTGTGCAATCAAAGCCTCCTGAAATCAAGCAATGTCAACAGGACAAATGCCTTGACCGTGAAACCACTACCCATCCATTGAGAAACCATTTCCTTTTTTTGGATTTTCTAGTTTTTCAATTTTTTTTATTTTTCAAGTTTTTCACTTTTTTGGATTTTCTCAAACATAAAAGAGATCTCTCATATCTCAAATGTGACTTCAAAGCTCATGCTCATTGATATCTTCATGAATGAACTTTGTTTAGGCCCTCCTAGCGCCAATTTTTGTTGACATGCAGAATCGAATACTTAGTATTCCAAGATGAAACATGAAATCCCCAACTCTCTCTTGAATAAAGATGTTCATATGCTAAACAATGTATATGGATTATGTGATCAAATGAGACAACCCCAAGGTTCTTTCTTATTGCGAACTTAACTCAGTTACAATGATGTGATATGCTAATTATCACAAAGGGGCTTACGATGTTCATTCAATGGATATCCACACTTGACTTTGACTTCTTCCATCCAAACAAACTGCAAAGGGAAAGGGTTTAGAAATTCTATCTAAATCTAAGAATGTAAGATAATGTTCATGATGGGGTGAGCCTCTAACCAGTCCTTGATTTGTAGTGTCAACTAGGCATAGGAGGGTGCTATCTTCTAAGGCTGTAGGAATGATTTTCACATTGTCAATACTTATTCAAATAGCCTATTTAGGCGCAATCTAAATGAAAATTTCCAATATAAGTTAAACACTTGCAATTTAGGCCCAAACTAACCTTGCACTATTACTTACAATAAACAAGTACCAAAATGTATGGACACTAGCTCCATCATTAATCATCATCCACCAATATTTCCCATTCATCTACTTCTACTTCTACTTAACATGAAATGAAATCCTAATCTAAGTGAGAAAATGAAGAAACCATGCAATAGTTCAAAGCAACACAAGTAATCCACCATAAAGACCAACAATGAATTAGAAATTACTTTGATAGCATTATGGCAACAATTCCAACTAGTCTCTCCCTTTGCAAATGAGAGGAGTGGGGTTTATATAGGAGCCCCAATTACAATGAACGGTCGCGATTGATTTGAAACCAATGGCCTTGATTAACTCATATAAAACCTTAATTAGGTCAACCGCAAATAGCCAATAAAAATAAGGCACCAACATATGGGCCAATGAGAAAATTACATTCCATATTCCCTTGAGGATGAACCAATGAGAAAACAATATGTTCTACATGTCCATTTGTGAATGAATCTAAATGGATGATCTTGAAGATGTCAACTTGGAGCTCTCTGATTGGTTGAATGATGACTGGATGCTACCTCTGCTTGCTCACCTTTGATCCGTGTATCAATTCTTCATCCTCTTTCTTTAGGAAATTCTCTCGTTGAACTTGTCCTTGAAATTGTTCTTGATATCTCAATTTTCTTAAAGTGATGGGTTTCCCTCTATTGATCATGGACTTGTAAATCTTCATGTCCTTTGACCCTTGATGATGGCTATCTTTATCATTTGTAGACCTTTCTTCCTTGCATAATTTGGTCATCCCTATGTGGTGAGGTTTTCTTCTCCCATTGTTTGGGACATCCTTGATACCTTTATCTTTTACCCCCTTGGTTTGGTTGTCGTTCATAGGGACAAATTGGAGTCCCTAACAACTTGTCCTTGAATTAAATCTTGTTTGATCCCTATGGAAAATTGATGTGAATAGGGACAAGTTGATCTCCTTATAAGATAGTCCTCCTTCAAGCATTTAATCAAGTGGAAAGTTGCCTTGCATAGGGACACATGAATGTCCTTGAGTTTGAACTTGAACTTGTCCATGGACTCTTTAATTTTTAAATCCGGACTTAACCACATTCCTGCTTGACGAAGGTTTGATCCTGAATCCTCTAAGTCTCTTCCTTGACTGTATCAAGTTCCTTTTGCCTTCTAATTGCATTGTTGAATCTTCTTCTTTCCTCATTTGCTTCTTTGCATTATCTTGAGGTGTTGTCCCCCCACATTACTATCCTTGGCCTTGAGCTTGAATTTGACTTCCACCTTCTTTTGTTCACTTCCTTGCAACTATCCCTGCCTTTGATCCAGACATGATTCCTGATACAAAGCTCGACGTTAGCATCTTGTAATGGATTAAAAAAAGGGATTGATTTCAAACTTTTCTAACCTTTAATTTTATCCTTAACTTCGATTCCAAGACTTTGAAAGTTTATAGCTATTGGCTGCAAATGGAAATTGGAATTAAGGACAATGCAATAATGAACAAATTAACGCCCATTTGCCTTAATCTTATAAAGAAAATAAGAATTTTTGAAGCCATAAAGTTTAACAAAATTCTCAAGACAAAGTCTGAAAACTAAGTCTGCAACTAGGTAAAATCAGACTTCAAGATCTTGCAACCATACCTTTAGATGACCAAAAATTAACCTTAAAATGGAAATATCAGACTTTGTCATAAAAGTATTGTTGTGAGGTTTTCACACCATCGCCCCAAAATATTTGGGGACCCCCAATTTTTTTTTTTGAACAAGCCTTGGCAATTTTTCCTAGATCCGAGAGTTTGGGTGCCTTAGCGAATTTTTGGGCGATCTAGAGGTTTTGAAATGAAAATTTTACACCTGGGATATTTTTGAAGTGCTTGGGAGGGTATAGCTTGTTTTCACCTTGTGTGAAACATTGATTTTCCTAAACAGTTGATTTTGTCTTTAGGCCAAACGAAATTCAATAGGAATATTTTATTTCGATTGTTAGAAAAATATCTGGCAAGGCAAATTTGCAAAATTTTCAGACTAAGATGAATTTTGAAAATTGATGAAATTGAAGAACTCGAGATTTTCAAAATTTAATTGTGAAATTGGATATTTTTGGGAAAATCTTGTAAATTTTTTTGGGTGGAGAAAAATGGAAATTAAAGAATAAATTTAAAGTTGCCAATTAGAGATAATAAATTGCAAAAATAAAAAAGGATAAAATTGCCAAATGGAAATTAAATTGCAAAATGATTTTTGGGTTGCAAAATAATAAAAAATTAATTTTGGTTGTCATGATTAAATGCATTAAAATCATATTTTTTGGGCTAAGTGTTTGTAATTTAGAAATTTAAATTGGACCCCTTTGTGTGTTAAATTCAACGTATTTTAAGGCCTAGGAGGTGTGAAATTCAAGGCAAGTTATTGGGTCCACAATGGGGAGGGTTTAAAGCTATATTGGAGGCCTAAATGACCTTTTTTCAAAATTTCAATTTTAGGGCCTATGATAATTTCGGATTTGGCTAATTTAAACCGATAATTTTGCACTAGGTTGACCCAATTTTAAATTAAAATAAAATCCCCTAGGGCTGGGCAATTTATTTCATTTAATTCATGTTTAATTTGGCAATTTTGTTTTTTTGTTTTTCCCTCCTCCTACAAAGTCGGCCTTGCTTTTTTTTTTGGAGGCAAAATTTGGTATATAAGGGGAGCTCTCCCCCACTTCATTTCACCATCTCATTCACTTCTCTCCTTTTCTCTTGGCAGCAAAAGCAGTCCGAAAAAGCAGAGCGAAAAAGCAGTCCGAAAAAGCAGATCCGAAAAGCAAATTCGAAAATTGGAGAGTTTGATGAAGAGAAGAAGCTTGAGTTGAGGCAAATCAGATTTGTAATAGAAAAATTTATTGATAGAAGATTCATAGCAATCAGATTTTGAGAGTGAATTGGAGAAGGGGAGATTTTCTTGTGGAGATAGAAGATTTTGAAGATCAAGCCCAGCTAATTGCATAGACAAAGGATTCCTAGCCCTTGTTGGTGAGTGGCCTATCTTTTCCTCTCTCTTTAGTTGCTTTCATTTCATTGGTGCTAGTTTAGGTGTTGAAAACTAATTTCAAGAGTAGAGTTAGGTATTTGGATATTAAGTAGATTACTCGATTGTCTTGATTGGCTTTTTTCTCTCAAGTTCTCGCTTGCATTTCATCATTGCATTTCATCTTAGGCGAAGATTTGGAGTGATAAGTGTAGCCCATCTTAAGGTAACGGCAGGGAGTGATAAGTGTAGTATTCCACCCCTAGGCGAAGATTGGAGTGATAAGTGTAGTCCATCTTAAGGCAAAGGCGGGGAGTGATAAGTGTAGTTTGCATCATTGCATTTCATTTTAGGGGAAGATTTGGAGTGATAAGTGTAGCCCATCTTAAAGCAACGGCCGGGAGTGATAAGTGTAGCATTCCACCCCTAGGCGAAGATTGGAGTGATAAGTGTAGTTTCACCAGCATTGTAGAAAAGGCGGGGAGTGATAAGTGTTTAGGATATCTGATGTTAATGCAAGCAAGTGACCCAAAGGAATTAATGCTGAAATATGAGACAAGGAAGTCATGATACCCAATTCCAACTTCCGCTCAAAATTGAAATACGTTGGAGACACCAACATTGGTACCTTTGATATGATTCAATGAAGAGAGAGGTTGAGAGACAGCCAGTCACCTGTGGCAAAGAGGATCAAATAGTATGGATTTGTACAAGGAAGTGTTCAGTCTACCCTAGCAGCAAACAGGATACAGCAAATCAGAGTGCAACGACCTCATCGTGCTTCTCAGTCAAATTCCGGGCTCTACTGAAGGTACACAGTTTGATCCTTGGATGTTTTATTTTATTGAAGAGATTGAGAATGGTTAAGGAAAATTGATTGGATTAGGATCACTAGCATGAATTTAGAGTTGCAACTTAGATAGTGCAAAATCGGAAGCAAGTCTACATGGGGTCCTACTTCTTCAATTCGGGTGCAAGACTACTAGTGATGCTTTGCCAGTCGAACCAAATCTAATATTGGGGAGATGCACTGCACCACTATGGTTGAGGCAAGTACTTATGCCAAAAGGGCAAGGTTATGGTAATTCGAACAGTTGAAGGCAGTCAAGGGTTAACCAAGGAGGAAAGCATTGATGAAAGCAGTTGATGAACTCAGTGATGGGTGGATTGTGGAACAATCAAGGAGATATGGTGAGGGCAGGTGCCCCAAAACCCAAGGTTATTGAAACAAAGATGCATGCATGCAAATCGAATTCAAGTAGGAAGGTTGGAAAACCAGGAGAGTTAAAATGGCAAAGTATTGAAGTAAAGAGAAAAGTGATTGAAAGGTTGAGAGAGGTCAAGTTTGATTTCAAGGTGGTGGCTAAGAGCAAGGCTCTTAAATTGCACAGGGTTCACACCTAGGCAAGCCACCAAGGTCAAGGCAAGATTACCCCAAGTGCATGGAGACCTCACCCTTTCGAGGTCAGGACATCAAGTACAAGCAAGTTCAAGTGGTGGTGAGAAAATTTCTAAGGACAAGCTCAAGCATCCAAGGCTTCATCTCATCTCAAGGATTAATGAACTTTATAAGACAAGGTTGATGAGGTGGCAATTTCATGTGCATGCAATCAAATCATGCCAAGTGTCCTATGTTCTCATTGGTTGACAGATTATTGTAATTTTCTCATTGGCCCACAAAGTTGGTGCCCTCATGTAATTGATTGAAATATGGTAACCCTAATTAGGGTTTGTAAGGTTTAATCTTGGCCCTTGATTTTGCCTCTTAATCTTGGCAACTCGTTGTAATTTTGAGCCTCTATATAAGGCCATTTGTACTCATTTGTAAAGGGATTTATGTTGGAGAATTGTTGCCAAAATACTATCAAAATTGTTCTCTATTCATTGTTGTGACTTGCATGGTGGATATACATGATCATTTTGGTGTATTTGCATGGTTCCTCTCATCTCTCAAATTAAAGTAGGATTTCATTTCATGTTGTTAAAGTAAGAATAGAAGTAGATGATTAGTTGTAATGGTGATGTTGGTGAATGTTTGATGAGGATCTTATACTAGGCCACTAGCATCTTGGCGGCTTGTCAAGGAGCCTTGTGTGGTAATCTAGTCAATTGCTCCCAAGTTCTACTTGCATTTCATCTTTCCACTTGTACTTCAAGTTGGGTTGGAAGATAGGTGTTCGTGTGAAAATCTTAAGAGTTTCCCTTAGAATCATCGCACCAATGGAGGTAGCGCCGCTGGCAAGTCTTCATCAGGTTGATCCCTGTCCATTTGCCAATCTTTCCATTCAGTAGGAGTAATAGTAGAAGCAATCAGTAGTTCACTAGTTGAAGTTTAGAAGTTGAAGTTTGAAAAGTTTGAAGAGCAAAGTTGGAAGTGATATAAATAGAAAATCATTTGAGAATGTTTGAAAAGCAACGCACCACCAAGTTTCTTGAAGTGAACAATGTAAGCCCGCCGAAGTGATTACCAGCAAATCACATTTATATAACTGAGTTAGTATCCACAGGTGTAAGGAACCTTGGAGTATCTTATATACTTTTCAAGAGAGGGTTGAGTGTTTGGTACACTGTATCAAGTCATTCAATTGCTATATGTTATGTAGTGGTACAAAACTCACATCAACGAGTATAAACTCTGATTGTCTGAGGACTGCATATAATAAGTCTGAAAACATCCCTAGATCAATTCTAACACCATGTTAAATGCGTTTCAATTCATGATCAAAGGTTCCAACATGACTTGTAAATCAGATTATAGGCCAAACATGAGGAACAAATCACATTTTACCACCATGAGAAATTCTGATTTATGAGGACAAAATCTGAAACATACCTTTTTTGGATGATTTGGCCCTCTAAACTTGATGTTTTCTGTTCCAGGACAGCCCCCTAACACTCAGCACTGAACCTTGGGGTGATTGGACAAGTTGTGAATTTATTATGATTTTTCCAAAAATCGCCCCTGTTATTAAGTTTCAGACTAAGTCTGAAGACTAATGCATTTTCAGCTCTCTGGTGGTCTTGGAACTTGAATTTAATCCCCAAAAAGATCTGCAATTAGAGTTAGCAAGGATTAATGACTTAGGAATTCTACATGATTTTCCAAATAAAAAATCGAACCTCCACGGAAAGTTTCAGACTTAGGTCTGAAGACATCACACTTACAGCCCTCTTTAATGCCCCAACTAGGTCTTGAAATTTAGATTTCTACCCTTCAAACAGCCTGCAACAAGTTTTCATTTGGTTTGGTGAATGAAAAAATTGTAATGATTTTTCCCAAAATCAACCTCTTTAGGCAAATTTTCAGATTTTCTATCTGAATAGCCATGTCTTCTTGCTCACTAACCTTGTGTTTTTCCTCTTTGGGAGTCAAGGAAAAAATTTGATTTTACCCCAGTAACCTTACTATATCAGACTTTCAATCATGGCTGATGTCTTCTCATGGTTCAATTTTCAGCTCCTTGGGCTTGGGCAATTTCTTTACCAGCTCCTTGATTTTTTCTTTGATCACCTTTGATCTCTAAAGTCAACCATTAATCAATCTTGTATTTCTATATTGCTATTGCATGCTATTTTAAAGGAGTTTTCGGTTGAACTCTCCCACACACAGCCAATGTGGGATTAAAAAATACCGCATTGAAACTTGTGTATGAGGTAATTTATTTAATCCCCTTTATAATTTCATTTTATTTCACCAAGGGGAAAATTGACCAGCTTAGGGACTCCATAATCCTTCAAATTTGCCTTGTTCCTATTTAAATAATCTTCCTTGTCCATAAAGGGGAGAATTAACCGTCATAGAGACTAATATAATCTCGAAACTTGACATTTTTACTTAACAAAAATGGCCTTCAAAGGGAGAAACGACCCTCATATGAACTTGGGGAGATTTCATGTTCATCTGCACAAAGGGAAATTGCTCTTCCATCAGGATCTGCCTGACTTTGGAGTTGAAAAATATTCTAAGAGTTGGATAGTGGAAAAATCATCTTCATCGGGACAAAAGGAAAAATCCATAATCATCTAGACAAGGTAAACTCTTTAAAAGATTCTAAGTATAAAGTCCAAGGGAAAATCCGACCTTCATCTGGACAAATTGGTCCAACACTTAGTTTTTTCATTGCAAATATCTCCTCAAGTGGGGGAATTCTATCTTCATCTGGATTTTCAGGATTTTTCAAGGGAAAATTCTTCATCCATCAGGATAAAGTGCAGTTTTGGAGGGGAAATTCTATTTCCATCGGGATAAAGTGCAATTTTACAAGGAAAAAATGATTTTCATAAGGATTTTTCATATTTTAAGAATGGAAAATCAATTTTTATAAAGATTTTAAAGCCCTTATGCATAAAATTAGCCTTTAAAATATATTTTGGACTATTTGACCAGCCAAAATATTAATGCACTTACGAATTTTATGTCAACCCTTTGTAACTTGACCCAAACGAACCTTAATCTTGACATTCCTTTCAGCACTCAGAACTTGACAACTTGATTACTCAACCACTCTGTAACCCTTTGAGCTCTGCATTGACACCATAACTACCAAAACCTAACAACTACGAGCGAAGAGAGGGTGTCCCATTTGCAACAGGGCGATGGTGTGAAAACCTCACAACACGACCACCTCTTGAAATTCCTTCCAAGGGTTAAAAAATATGTAAGTGTAGGCTCTTCCCCTTTGAAAGGTCAATTCCTCTTTCATTGCTTGGTTTAAAACTCTTCTTCTTTTCATCTGATTTTCACTGGTATTCATGTCAGATCTGTATGTTGAAGTTTTCATTTTCCATCTTTCCATACTTAGATTTTGTCCGACTACTTGATTCTCATGCCACCTTAATTGTTGAGTTCCATGCTTGTTCAATTCATTCACCTTAAGTTATCATCCTCAAATCAAGATCTCCTCCATGCACTTCAGACTTGTCTTAGATCAGATTGCAAGGTTACAAAGTTCCATATCTTGTGTTTTGATCTTATCTTGTCATTGCATCTTGATATTCATCTCATATTATCTCCACTCCACTCTTCAATCCTCTTCAAAAGCTATTTCCTTCTCTCCCGATGGTGAGAACCTCGACCTCAAATCAAGTTGGCCATTGTCAAATCAGACTCTAAATTCATTAGACTTGAACTTAATCCTACTTTGGCACTTGACTAAGTGTTGGATGCTTTGCACATGACTTCATTAATCTTCATGGCTTGACTCTCAAGTAGACATGACTTCATCTAAAGTTGTTCAAACTCTCATCTCATTGACATGGAGACTCTGAAACTGCCACTAAACCAGAGCCCACTAAGACCACTACTCCTACTGCCAAGCAAAAAGACGGGGTGGTCTCCATTTGCAATTGGGTGATGGTGCAAAGACTTCACAACACTATTATAGATGCCAAACCAATTCTGGAAGATGAAAAGAAGCAATGGTGAAGGTTTGGATGCTCAATTCTTTCAGATGGGTGGATAGATGGAAGGAATCGCACTCACATCAATTTTTAAGTGGCTTCAAATGGTGAACCCAATTGATGCCTCTAATATAATAAAGAATGCAGAAAATTTGAGCTTGATATTGGAGGAGAGTGTTTTAGAGGTGGGCATAGAAAATGTTGTCCAAGTTGTCACAGACAATACAGCAGCATCTGTGGTGGTTGGAGGATTTACCTCAAGAGAGGCATCGAACACTTTATTAGACCTCTTGTGCAGGTCATTGTCCTGACCTTTTAATGAGGACATAGGCAAAATTGATTGAGTGAACCCAATTGTAGAAGAAGCAAGAGATATAACACACACACAAAATTGATTGAGTGAAACCAATTGTAGAAGAAGCAAGAGATACAACACACACACACACACACACATATATATATATCACCCATGTGCTGTTCAATTCATTAAAGATCACATCAAGAGGAAAGAGTTTGCGCAATCAAGCGCTCCAAAGTCTGCAACTAATTTTCTAGCATTACTAGTTTATTGACTCCCTTGAAGAATATGTTTGTGAGTCAACCATGGGTAGGCTCAACTTATTCAACAAAGGTTGATGGAGAAAGGATCACAAAAATAATTTTTGATGGTTATTTTGCAACTAGGGCATTACAGATTGTCAATGATTTTACAAGTGACAAAATTACATCAGTTGCAGCAATTTTGGAAAGAGGTTAAAGAGCCTTTACCACAACTTTTTCAAAATCACCTCCTAACCCATGCAACAATTTTGTCAGTATGAGGATAGGATATGGAACTCCAAAATGTGGGAAAACACATTTTGGCAGTTTTCGAGGCATTGGATTTCTACATAAAACTATTTTACATCTTGTGCAACAGTTAGCTATCTTGGCATCCTCATTGGAAGCTCATTTTGCAAGGTTTGTTAATGGGGAGCAGGGTTTTGGAGGTTTCAGACACCATTGTAGTGTTTTACAAGCTATGTAAACATGATGAGAGCTTGTATTGATGCGATGTCAACTTGCCAAAATATATAATAGACTGGTGCATAGAGGATTGTGAAGGAAATTGCTCACTCTTGCTGGGGCTTTCCTCCTTTTCAAGGTTTCTCTAGGATAACCTCTTACATTTCAGTCATTGTTATGTGCTCTCCTTATATTCTACTATTGGTTCATTTTTAGTATGACTGTCATAATGCAAGTGAAGTTTGAACTGTATTGATGGTTGAATTTACAATCTGAAATACATTTTTGAGGTGTTATAAGGGCAACAAGGTTAGATATCCTTGTTGATAAACTTGGAGAACATCTCTCTCAGTATACAGATTTCCTTCAACCATAATTCTACCTAAACAGCAGAGCCATGAGTGTACTGTAAAACAAATAAGATGTGCCACTCTTTTCTTCCTTACCTTGGGTTGTTCCCTTCACATCCAAACATAAATTAATTTTATAAAGAAAAGGATTGCTGAAATCCAAGGTAGGAACAAATAAAAATACTTTTATACACAATTTCATTTATTGAATTTTATACAAAAGAGAAATTATTCTGCCTAATAATTCAAAAGTGCTATTTGTGTGTGTTAGTGTTACCTAGGGGGACGAGTCCCTGGCATAATTTGACCCATCCCAAGAACTGGGAAACATGTCCCCAAGCTGTTCCATAGTATTAATGTTTGAGTTTTGATAAGTTGTATGACTTCGACTACCATGTGAACTCTCAATTTGAATTATTTTACACAAACTTTATATGTTAAGGTTCTATAATGTATATAAGCATGCTTTATCTATGTTTTCATATAAATATTTAAAATTCCCTATATATTTTAAAGTTTCCCTATTTTTAATATAGTTGTCCCCTTTGTTGTCCCCTTTGTTGTCCCCTTCATCCCCTAAAATGGCCAAAAAAAATCTGTCTTGAAAACCTATTTCCCCATGCCCCCTATCTTGGAAACTCGGGGTAACATATATATATATAACACACAATTATAATATTAAAATAGATAATTTTATTTCAACTGAGAAAACAACTCCAAAGATGCTCTAGAATTGAAATTTTAAAAAAGATAGGAACACTAGTCTATAGCCTAGTAACGCCAAGGTCCTAAGTCACAAGGTCCAATGAATTTCAAGCATGAAATTAGAATTTTGGTAAATATATAATTAGTATATGAAATTCATTAAAATTCACCTTAAGATTCATATAGGAAAAGTCAGATATATTTTTTATTCAAATATACCCTTAGAAAGCATTGTTTTAGTGCTTTTGGAAAACATCTTAATAGTTTTTGGGCTGTTTTGTTTTGTAAAATACAGCTAATCGTCGATTTAACCACCACTAAGAGTAGAGCAGCGTAAAGTTGCGCGGGTCCTACAATCTCTGCAATGTGAGGACTCCTTTAGTACCATTTCCTCTGTTGGAATCATTTTTTAAATTTTCAGGAATATGTATGTGTTACATTACCAAGCATGATGATACAAGCCAGGAGGTTCTCTTATCACTATTTCGCAGAGGGGTTATGTTGAGGATTGTGAAATAGTGACATCGCTATATCGCAGACTACATAACTGGTGACTTACCAAATAGCGACAACACCGCTATTCCGTAAAGCTCGGGTTTGAAGTTTTAGCGACATTGCGCCATACTTGCTATATCACATCATGGGCGGTATGGTGGTGTAAAATGGCAAGCCATTGTCAGTAAGGAGTTAAAGCGATGTGACTGTGATGACACCATGTGGATTATTGCAAGCGTACTTTTGAGATCAAAAGGGGTTAATAAAGATTATTAATAGTTCATCAGCACATAAATCTAAAGGGGAAATTTAGAAAAGATATCAAAAAGGATTTAAATGTTACAGAGGATGAATTGTGATGTGATGTCATTTATTATTTTTCATTTCCAAGGCACAGCCACCTTGTGCGAAATACTCTTTCAACATAAATTTGTTACGAAATCAGTAACTAAGGATTTCCTTATAAAGGAGAGCTTGGCAGCCATCACATACAATACAGAGCACTTTCTAAATTTTGATAACAAAATGGGTCTTCTAGTAGCTTAGGGGTCATCGAATGAGAATCCACAACCTATTCTCCAACCAAATTTGGATTTCGACGAAGAGGACCAGCAGGATGTTCTGAATAATCTCATGTTTGCAGCATGGGATCATTCTATCACCTATGTCGGATACCAAAGCGATATGTTCAAGTTGGAGAAGAAGCAAGACAAGGCTGAGTTACGGGTTGTGTTTGAAGAATTTGGTTTTGATCCTGAACAGTTCCATGATGACATCCAACAAATGTTCGACCATATGCACATAGTCGCTTTTGAAAATCGTTGAATAACTTCTTTTTGGCTATTATAACGATTAGGATATGTAGGGTTTCTTCTAAAATGTTAACCTTTGTAATTACGATTATATTTTTGAAAGGTTTTGATATGTAAACGGTTGGAAGCTTGTCGCTTCCCCTTCTGGGGAAACCACAACCGTTCAATATAAATTGGGCATGACTAGGGAGAGACAGAGAGGAGAAATGTACAGAAAATCTTTTTTGAAGAAATATATAAATGGATCCTTTGCTCAAATGGTCTTATGTGTGTTTCTTTACTCATTAAATTAGGTCCTCTGTGGTATTGGATGTATGAATTCAATGGCTATCTTTAAGACTTGTGTTAAAATCGTTGCATGTCCTGCACATAGACTTGACAATCAAGAAGTCGCAATGAAGTTGTTGTCTTGTTTCTTGTTCAATTGGTTTCCTCCAATGGGAATTAAATTTGGTTGAACTAGTTATGTGTGATGATTGCAATGGTATTACATTAATAGAATTGGATGGTTGATGGAGGTATAAGCTGTCTCACAAAGTTACACATGAGGATTTAATGAATAGAGACTTTGTAATGCAATGGTGAAGGGAATTGATGTCATGATAATTCTTCTTTTATTTTGGAAGCTCTTTTATTTCATTTTCGGTAAATAGGAGTAGGTTTTAGAGTGAGGAGTTCTGAGTGTTAATAGTATGAATGTTTTGGTAGAAGAATATCAAGACTGCAAAAATATTATTGAAAAACATGAGGACTTGAAGGTACACTCGCCTTGATCCTAATAAGACCAAAAGAGTAGAGGAATTAACCCTTCAGGGTTATACCTGTTCGTTGGCCAAAATTGTATGTTCGGTATAGTAAATGTTGTAAATTGGTGCTCTTTCCAAACTGCAGTTTTGAGAACCAACAGATTGGCGACTCCACTAGAAAGTTATTTGTGAAAGATATTGTTAAATTTGACTTCGAAACTCTGGTGCTAACTTGTTGAAGATTGGATAGTTCAGTTTGCCCCATTCGAGTCACACAACAAATTGGCGACTCTGATGGGGAGTTATTTGTGAAAGATACTGTTAAATTTGACCTCGAAACTCTGGTGTTAACTTGCTGAAGATTGGATAGTTCGGTTTGCCCCATTCGAGTCACACAACATATTGGCAACTCCTTTGAGGAGTTATATGTGAAAGATATTGTTAAATTTGACCTAGAAACTCTGGTGTTAACTTGCTACAGATTGGATAGTTCAGTTTGCCCCATTTGAGTCACACAACAAATGGGCGACTCTACTGGGGATATTGTGGGGATTAGAGTCAAAAAAGTTTGAAGACTCCGCTAGGGGAAATGTTACCCTAATTTATTTTCTTCTCATAAGAGAAGTGGCGACTCCGAAATTTGAGATTTGCAAAGATGTATTATCACACAGATGTGTCTAGAAGGGTGAACATGTTGTCAAACAAATTTTCTTCATCATGGCAGAGAATACATCCCAAGATGGCACGATGTCAGGCTTTCGATTTCAGAGGGAGTTTTGGTTTCCCTAATGTTGTTCCAATAGGAATCAAGGAAAGGCTCCAGAGATTTGATGGTACAAAAGAAAGATTAGCAGAAAAACATGTAATAAATTTTGAGTATTTGATGGATGATTTTGAGGTAGAACATGAAGATGTTGTGATGAGGTTATTTGTGCAATCTTTGGAAGGTTATGCAAGAGAATGGTTGTCAAGTTTAACTTTGCATTTTGTAAGCTCGTGGGATGACCTGAAATTTATCTTCATGGATCAATTTGGAGAGAAGGTAAGTAAATCTTACTTAAGAGATTTACTCATGTTCAAGTTCTAGAGAATGAAACAGTTCGCCAATTCAATATTGGGTTTTCTAGAATAATTTAGGGATTACCTGAAAATATGTAACCTAATGATGCATGGGCATTATCTATATATCTCAATGCTTTTGATGAAGAAATGAGCTTTAAAATAAGAATGAAAACCCTGAAAGTTTGTGTGAAGCCTTTCAAATTGCAAGTAATATTGAGAAGGTAAAAAGGTATGGTAGGGTAAGAAATTTTAGATCAAAACTAGGGTTATCTAGTCGGCAATATGATACCCTAACTAATAATCATTTCCATGATTATGAAATTGTTAATTGCCTTGCTGAAAGGAATAAGAACTTTTCAAATAAAAATAGGCTATCTGATTTTGTTCTAGCATATCAGGATATTGGTCATGAAATAGGGTAAATTCATTTTTGTATAATTATGATGAACATGAGGAGGGAATAGAAGATCAGGAGATTGAGTCTTCTTATACTGATGAAACTGATAATGATAGAGAATAAGTTAGAAGCACTTATATAGTGACCAATCCCTTGTTTGATCAAGAAACAGAAGATGAAGAAAAGAAAGTTTGTTTGGGAATGCAGTGGGGTGATATTCAAGTTTACTCAAACCCATTATATGAAGAAGAAAATTGTAACTTCGTAGATATGGAAGTAAATCGAAGGATTGATGAGAATTTTTGCATATCTGAGAAAGGGATTTCACCTGACAATCTCAATGATATAAACATTCTTAAAAGGCAGAATGATATTTTTTCTCGAAACCAAAGCATAGGAGAACAAAGAATCTATGAAGGTGATGGTTTTGTTTGGATAAAGATGTATGACAGTGTGATTCTAGGGATAACTGAAAAAATCAAATTCTTGGGGCATACAAAGAAGTAATAATACTAAAACTTTTCAGAATTTTGTCACCTCTCAACCAAAAAAAATTTATAAGAAGACTTACTTTTAAGTCCACATAAAGATGAGTATCTCTCAGAATATCTTGAATAGGGTGTACAATATCATATTTTTGAGATGCTCTCAAAACAGAGTCTATGACAAGAGGAAGTCAAGAGTTTATGTTTTGATGGCCATTGGCCACCTTTCAAAATAGGAGTTACCATATACTCCTTTGCCCAATGGAAAAGGCACAGGGTCTACTACTTCCAGAGAAAACTGGATTCTTGCCATATCCACAAGGGATATGCATCCGCCAGAAGGAACCACTGTTGGAACCATTTTTTTAAATTTTATATGTATGTGTTACATTACCAAGCATAATGATACAAGCCGGGAGGTTCTCTTATCACTGTTTCGCAAAGGGGTTATGTTAAGGATTGCGAAATAGCGATGTCGCTATATCGCAAACTGCATAATTGGTGACTTACCAAATAGCAACAACACCGCTATTTTGTAAAGCTTGGGTTTGAAATTTTAGCAACATTGTGCCATACTTGCTATATCACATCACGGACGGTAAGGTGGTGTGAAATGGCGAGCCATTGTCAGTAAGGAGTTAAGGCAATGTGACTATGATGACGTCGTGTGGATTATTGCAGGCGTACTTTTGAGACCAAAAGGGGTTAGTAAAGATTATTAATGGTTCGTCAACACATAAATCTCAAGGGGAAATTTAGAAAAGATATTAAAAAGGATTTAAATGTTACAAAGGATGAATTGTGATGTGATCTCATTTATTATTTTTCATTTCCAAGGCGCAATCACCTTGTGCGAAATATTCTATTGACATAAATTTGTTACGAAATTAGTAACTAAGGATTTCCTTATAAAGGAGAGCTTGGCAGCCATCACATACAATGCAAAGCAATTTCTAAATTTTGATAACAAAATAGGTCTTCCAGTAGTTGAGGGGTCATCAAATGAGAATCCACAACCTGTTCTGCAACCAAATTTAGATTTTGACGAACAGGACCAGCAGGATGTTCTAAATAATCTCATGGCTGTAGCATGGGATCATTCTATCAGCTATGTCGGATACCAAAGTGATATGTTCTAGTTGGAGAAGGAGCAGGACAAGGCTGAGTTGCGGGTTGTGTTTGAAGAACTTGGTTTTGATCCTGAACAGTTCCATGATGACATCCAACAAATGTTCGACCATGTGCACATAGGCACTTTTGAAAATTGTAGAATAACGACTTCTTTTGGCTATTATAACCTTTGTAATTACGATTATATTTTTGAAAGGTTTTGAAATGTAAAACGTTGGAAGTTTGTCGCTTCCCCTTCTCGGGAAACCACAACCGTTCAGTATAAATTGGGCATGACTAGGGAGAGACAAAGAGAGAAGAAATGTATAGAAAATCTTTTTTGAAGAAATATATAAATGAATCCTTTGCTCAAATGGTCTTATGAGTGTTTCTTTACTCATTAAATTAGGTCCTCTGTGGTATTGGATGTATGAATTCAATGGCTATCTTTAAGACTTGTGTTAAAATCGTTGCATGTCCTACACATAGACTTGACAATTAAGAAGTTACAATGAAGTTGTTGTCTTGTTTCTTGTTCAATTGGTTTCCTCCCATTGGAATTAAATTCGATCGAACTAGTTATGTGTGATGATTGCAATGGTATTACATTAATAGAATTGGATGGTTGATGGTGGTATAAGCTGTCTCACAAAGTTGCACATGAGGATTTAATGAATAGAGACTCTGTAACGCAATGGTGAAGGGGATTGATCTCATGATAAATCTTCTTTTATTTTGGAAGCTCTTTTATTTCATTTTTGGTAAATAGGAGTAGATTTTATTGTAAGAAGTTTTGAGTATTAATAGTATGAATGTTTTGGTGGGAAAATATCAAGACTACTAAAATATTATTGAAAAACATGAGGACTTGAAGGTACACCCGCTCTTTTCCAAACTGCAGTTTTGAGACCCAACATCCTCCACATCCAAAGAGGCCACAAATTTCTTTTTGATTTTTTTCCATATTTATTCTCTTTAGATTCTTTCATTTAAAAAAATTTAGCGAGTATTTAACTTTTATGTGGTATTTGTTTTTGGGGCTTTTATTTATCTATAAAAATTATGTATTTTAAATTTTCAATAATATATGTTTATAACTTCACAAATGTCAAATAATATTTTATTTCAATTAAATTTATTTTTATAAAATTTAACATTTATTATAATTACATTTAATATTATCTTACTTTATTTTTAATATTAAAATTAAATAAATCAAGCTATCCTTTTTTTAAATATTCAGTTTGCACTTAAAATAATTTATATATAAAATTTAACAACTTTAGAGCATTTAAATTGAGTTTAAAAAATATATTATATATAATATAATATTGTTCAATTTTAAAACTGACAAAAGAAAATATATAAATTATTATTATTGAATTTTTTAATTAAATTTAATGTTGTTTTATTCCATTTTTATATTGAATAAATTAAATGCTTATAATTTTAGAAAAATTGATTTATACAAGACGAATTTAATGTCAAAATTTTTTCCAAATTTTATTCTTGCTGCACTCTAACTCGAATTCGAACCTTGTGACTTAGATCATATCTCAAGAAACTTGAAACAAAATTAAGCAAAGAAAATTAGTTTATCATCAAAATTAAACACATCCTACCTATAAAGAGTGATGCCTTCAAATTTTAAACATCAAATTTCATATAAACATAAGTTGACATGGTTGGGGCTTTATACACTCTTCACAAATGCCCAAGAATCTTGTTGTAGTCGGTGTACAATACGTATTGTTATGTTTGATACTATTCGTTATTCGTCAATGTATTAATTGTCGTTGATTGTCACTCTCGAGTAGTTGTGTCTATTGGTTGATAGTTGTGTCACTCTTAGCAACCATCAGGTCCTTTATATGTGTTGTGTACAGCCAAGGAAAGGAGTGGTGGATAGTGGGATATATTGTAATCGTTGGCCAACCATCTCCAGTCTTCTCTCTAATGAGCATGAGCAAACAAAGATATATTCTACTCATATATTGTCATGTCCCCTTTTCAAAACAATTAAAATTAATAATTTTTGCTAAGGCTGGTGGGTCAAAAAGTGAAGTTTCAGGAAAAGGGGCTAATTTTTGGAAACCAATGGATTAATAAATGTTAAATATTATTAAAATATGTCTTATTCACCCCTCTTGGTCATGAGTTAGGGCTATGTCCTTTTTTAAAGGGGTTTGGAGGCATTTCGGGCTTATTCTAGAACTTGATTTTTGCTCATTGCTTTGTTGTTCTTCAGAAGCTGCCAAACCTGTGGAGAAGGAGACCCAAAGACGGGAGTTTGCAAGTTTCTAGGAAGGCTAAGGACGGGAGTTTGAGGCCATTCCATGTGCAAGCTCATGCGGAGTTTGCCCTTGTGCTGAATAGTGCAGATTTGTGAGTTTTCGGGTGTGTTTCTTGTAAGAGTTTGGTGTTTCCAATTGAGTTTTTTATATCAGTTTGGGTTGTTGTTGTATTGCAGTCATTTTGCTGTTCAAATAAAGTTTAATATATGCCTTGGGTCATGATTCTACAGCCGTGTTAGATTGTTAGTGTTTTATGGTGTTTCCGGGCTATTTTGTATTGTTTTTGGGAGCCCAATGAGCACTGTATTTGTTCTCTATTTTGGAGTTGTGTAAATTCTTTGCAAATCTGGAAATGTCATTTTGTAGGCAGTTATGCTGGCAAAATTTCAATAAAAATGTCTACTTTCAGATTTATTAATAATACGTGAAGTTGTGGAGTTTTTGACACTACTCCGGGCATACCCGATTTGGGTATTATTGAAAAATTGCATAATCTTTTGAAGTGCTGATTGTTTTATTTAAGAATCTGATTGGAGGCTTTTAATATGATATAAGAAATCAGAAAGGGGACATTTCATATATCTGGTATGCACTGCAATCTGTATTGTTATTTCATGTATGTAGTAGTCAATTCACACGGTGACAAGAGGACCAAGGGTAGTGGCGATGATGAATTGACAACAATTCGGGCCCTACAACAAGATATGATGAGAATAATGAAAAAATTGAAGGCCAAGAAAGGAACCAAAAAAGTAATGAACAATGGTGTACAAAGTGCAAAATTGAGGGGCACATGAAGGGTAATTGTCCTAAAATGATGTTTTGCGAGATTTGTCAGCTAATGGGTCATTCAATAAGGAGTGTCCATATAATTTAAAAACTAGAAGTATGCAAGTAATCTTCACACAAGGAGAGTCCACTCCATGAAAACCTCAAAATGTATCCCCAAGCGGTTATGGAAATCAATGACGGAATCAAATATGGTACGACTCCAAAGGATGTCCTCTCATACAACACCGACAATGTAGTGAATGGCGACACTTTGCGAGAAACTGCCAAAATGTGAAAGACAATGTAAAATTATTGTGCAAATGGTGTGGGCTAAGTAATCATGAAGATACCAATTGTGCGAAGCAAGAGGGTACTAATATGTTGGACATGGAAGAACAGGTCGAGACAATTTTGGCAATCACAAGAGCACAGATGAAGAAGGTGGTGCTCAAAGAAGCTAGAGAAGTTGATCAAGCGATGGCTAAGGAACAAATAACCAATGAAACGGCAAGTACATCAGCGCAATTGGAGTCAAAACATAGCATAGTTCAGTAGGTGCTATAGACAACTATACTTGTCAAGGTGGTAGACCTTCAAACTATGCTAGAACTGAGAGAAGCAATTACCAAAATAGTGGGTGATGACACGCTCGGCTAGAAACAATGTAAGCCACACGAGGAACCAATAGAAAAACCACCACCCAAAGGTAACCAAGCCATTGATCCCATGTTGACAATGAGCATCAAGAGGAATTCGACAGTCTTGAAATGGAAATAATGGGAAAGAAGCTGAGAAACAGCATTGTCGTTGGAGGCTTAGGAATGTGTTGCCAAAGGATACTTGGCAGTGTCTCAAAGACCAACACTCTGGCCACCATCCTTCCATCTAGTAGGTGTCAACCAACACGACATCAAACCCCTTGGGACGCTCATGGCACAAAAAGTCACCATTGGCACTCAATCCAATTGGAAAAGATGTGCGAAGCCCTTGTTAGAAAGAGTTGGCTAATCGCAGTGAAGCCAATCCACAATTGGAAGATGCATACCTCTCCATCGAGAGTGACAAGAGGAAGTACGTCATCAACTTGCAAAGCTAGGCAGTGAGCCAAAAGTTGGTATCAAACTCAGAGTCCAAGGGCAAGAGTTTGGGATGGAGGAAGGAAGGACAATGGAGCCCCATGATGGACTGTTGAAACTTGGAAGCTGCTTGAAGAACGAGACAAGTTCTCTGAACGCGCTACTCACTGGCAAATGGAGGACTCTGAGGTATTTTTGCCAACCTATAATTTTCTTGAAGCTACAACTCTTAGTGAAGAGAAACCGATGGCAACATGTAAACTTATGGACAATACATCTACCAATATAGGAATAGAAAATAGAATGCAAAAAATAAGGAAGACTACAAAGGCTAATTTTTAATTCATACTCTCGACAAATTTATAAAACCCACACTTGGCAAGGGAATAATTGTTTTTGGAAGATTCATGATTTGGCACATAAAGCACAAGTACGGGTAAAACAAACTAGATTGAGAATTGGAAAGTTGGCAAGCAGATTGGCAAGTGTAGATGTTTGCAGAGGAAAACAACACAGGTGTCATCCATACGACAGATGGAGCCATCTGTATGATAGAAGCCATCCAAATGACAGAATAAGCCATATGGATCCCACACTTCATTCTACTCGTCGTATGGACATTGAATTTTTGGTACATAGAGCAACATACAAAGACAACTTGTCCTTCGACATTTCCATCAAGTTTCAATCCTACTGTACAAAACATGTACAACAATTACATAGAATGCTCAGTGAAGCATGCACCCGTACAACACCTCCAAGCATTCGCTAGTGAAGCTTCCTCTCATACGACATTCATACGGTATATAGCAAGGCATACTTCCGTACAACACTGGTATAGCACCGATGTACATTACCTGCATCATCCCCTACAACAAGCATTTCATCACGTACAAAAACCATTTTATCGCATACAAATAGACAACACAGTATAGGTTCACCTTACATGGCTAGAGCATACCAAGACCATAACCGTACATCAATGTTTGCATAACGTACATTCCCTCAAATCAGTCATACAATCAACTCACCGTCCATCTGTATGATCAACAAGTGTCATTTTCATTATGTTGAATGTCATACAATCCTCTTAGTGCCATTTTTCCATACGACAATGCAACTCATTCCAGTATTTCATTTTGCTGCAATATTTTATTTGGCAAGTGAGAGTTTTGACAAGGTTAACAATTGCATTGGAGAATATAATGCAATTAGGCTATTAGGCGTGGCACTTATGGCATAATAATCCTACATTGAATTTGCAACTTCTACATCATAGTTTTAACATTAAGAAAAATGGGCTTCTTCAACATTATTCTTGGCATCTTGAAAAGTCGTGAAAATGATGCGTTGCCCCTCGACCCTGTCAGGGGTGCTGCCCCCACACCCTCATTTGATTCTTGAAGTACACTACAATGTTGAGTTTGCACAGTACAAGTCATTGTCTACACTCTTGCCATTAGTCTTCTCGAATATTACTTGATGGACACTTGTCGTCTGGAAGACAACTTTTTCTTCTGAGGGGGATGATGTAGTCAGCATACAATGCCTATTATTATCTTTGATAATATTAGTTATTTGTCGATGTATTTATTGTCGTCAATGTACTAATTGTCGTTGGTTGTCACTCTCAGGTAGTTGTGCCGGTTGGTTGATGGTTGTGTCTCTCTTGGCAATTGTTGGGTCCTTTACATGTGTTGTGTACCACCAAGGGAGTGGTGGATAGTGAGATGAATTATAATCCTTGGTCAACCAACTCTAGTTTTCTTCTCTGTAATGAATCCATGAGCGAATAAAGATATATTTAACTCATATATCTGGTACACACTACCATCCATATTATTATTTCATGTATAAAATTTACAAAATATAACAGTAAGCACTTGTCTAACCTAGTTATGATGTAATGTCCCCATTCTCAAGATGTTTAGAGGGGTAATTTGATGTTTCCAATGATCTTAGAGGGTTTAGAGGAGTCATATAACACTTTCAAATGTTATTTTCAACTTTTGGTTTGGGCTCCCAGATTCTTGGAGGGAGCGTCTATTTTTGGCCAATCACCGAATCAAGTTCATTTATCATCTTTTATCATCGGGATCACTCCTATCCTGTCAAATTTCAATTTCAATGCATTTTGACCATTGTCGCTAATTAGGTGTATATTTAGTTAATTTCACTGAAGTTGTCATTTTAATTAAATATATTTATAGGTACTTAATGTTATAGCTCATTGGCTTGTAAGCAGGTGGTTCTGCCATCGATGGTCCCAAGGAGGCATAGGTCTGCAAGACCCTGTAGGGCAAGGCGCTTCTAATGCAAATGCGTAAGTTGGGTTGAAGGTTTTTTTGGCGTTGTTAGGTTTCTCTCTTTTTGAATTTTGATCGAAGGATGATGGACTGTGGAGGCCTATTTTTTGACGTTTTATGGCCGTTATAAAATCGAAAGTTTGCGTTTATGGTTCATAAGTTTCCTTTGTTGTTTATATTGTAAAGCTTTTTCTATTGGGTGTTTTTTGGGTTCGAAAGACTGATGCAGTGAGCCCGCTTCGATAGTCTGGTTTATATTCGTAGAACGGTGCTCTGTGAAATTGTAATGTTGCTAATCCTATAATGGCAACAGGTGTTAATTGTTGGAACGTTGTTTTTAGCAGCTGGGTAGCTGGGGTGGTTCTATTCTCATACTGCGTACAGTTTTGACTCTTTGTATTGCAATGTAATCACTTCTTTATTAAAAGTAAATTAAATCACTTTTTGGAGTTAAAAGGCTTAATAAATTAATAAGGTGATCTTTTTAAATGGATGAACCTTTATTACTTGATGCTACGTTGGGGATTTAAAAAGGGAAGTGATTCTTATTAAATAAAAGCAAAAATTGTGCTTTTTTCAAAAAAAGCCCTAAAAAGAAAAAACATTCCCGAAAAATCGTGTAAAGCAAAAATCATTTTGTTGTAAAAGCAGCCAAAAAGCTATAGAAGGAGGATTGGGGCTCTCATTTGGGCATTGTTTACTTTATTAACTTGTTATATTTCTCTCTGAAAAAAACCTATGTGGTTCTAGAGTTGGTTGAGCACAAGATTTATGAGGAAAAAATCCCTTACAAGCAACATTCTCTACATTGTTGAGAGACACAATCTAGAGAATAATCTTCATAATTTCATCTTATAGGTCACAATTGGGCATACATGTGGAATTTATTTCACTTTTGAATGAGGCTTATTGCATATCAGTTTGTTAGAGGCTGGTTGAAAAAGAATAAGAGGAAGGGTTTTCAGTTCATTCATTTCTTTTGCTTGTCATACATTACTAACAAAGGATGTGAGCTTTCTAGAGCTGGTTAGCTAGGGTTTTGGTGTCTTTGTCAACAGTTTGTGGGCACCTAGAGTGGGAAACTACATTGTTATAATCTTCTTTATAATTGCTGGAGTTTTTTGGAGTTTGACGTCTATCTTTGGAGTGATAGTTTGCAAATTTCATGAGCAGATCACGCTATTTCAATGCTGCATTTGCTGGGTATGTTTGATGGCAAAATAAAATCAGAAATAAAATCTGGAATTTTCAGATTCATATATGTACGAGTTTTGTCAGTTTTTGAAGTTGTTAAATTGCTGCAAGTTACTTTATCTGTGCTTGTATATCACCTCAAAACCATTGCAAAACACATTCAAAACAAAAACAAAGGCAAAGGCAAAACAGAGCAGCATATTAAATATGACTAAAACAAGGTTAGCAAAAAGACTTCAGTAAATTATGGAAACATTAGGACAGAGATTTGAAATAGTCAAACTGTACCAATATCATCAAACCCTAAACTAGCGCACCCTACCTACCTACAGAAAGTGAAAGGCCTAAAAAAGAAAATCCTGATCACAAAACTAAGATGGCACACTAATTATTTGGTGAAACCAGTAAATGGGCTATCCTTAAGAAGCATTGGAAACAAAGAATCTGTAAGATATCTAGCTTCAATGAAATAGAAGATGAAACACATTTCATTTTCCTTACACCTATATAATGAGATTAGAGCTACACAAACACTTGCTAGAAAAAATCTTACAGTTCTAAAATAAAGTTGGCAAACTTTATCCTCAAACTGCACTCTCTTGGAACAAATCTTTTTAAACAAGTAAAACACAATTTGATGTTAACAATCTTATGAACACGTTAACAACTTGAAACATTTTGATAATAAAAAATATTTTTAACAGGTAAACACACTTTGATAAGTTCTACAAACAATGTTTCCCTAAAGGATGATAAAAGTAGTCAATCGTCATCATTGTAATGTCCCCTTTTTGAAATAAGATTTCATAATAAATTATAATAAAAAATTTAATAATTAAAATTTAATTTAGTTTAATGAAGGGTCAAAATACATGAAATGAAAAGTTGTGACTCTCTCAAATATGAGATATAGAAGGGAGAAAAGTTCATTTGAAAGGGGCTATAGAGGAAGCAAGAAAGTATGGAGCATGGGAATCAAAGAAGGATTAATGGAAGAAAGAAGGAATGGGAAGAAAATAAGGAAGTGATTCATTCAAAGGGTGATAATTGTGAAAGGTTGTGACCCTTTCAAAGGGCAGAAATGATTAAGGATTTTACTCTTTCAAAGGATGGTAATTGTGAAAGGTTGTGACTCTTTCAAAGAGTAGAAATTATGAAGGGTTGTACACTTTCAAAGGGTGGTAATTGTTTAAGGTTGTGACCCTTGCAAAGGGTAGACATAATGAGAGGTGTGACTCTCCCGCACATTGGAAGATATAAAGGGGAGAAGGTTTCATTTGAGGACAACCAAGGGAGATCTATTCGAAAATAATTTATTATTCTCTAAAGGCAGCAATAGAGGGTGGTTACTCAATTCTTATGAAAGGTGGTGACCCTTTCACAAGTATAAAGGAGGAATTATTCCAAGAATTTAAGTAATAAGGATCACTTATCAATCATCACTTATGAATCCACAAAAGCAATAATCAATTACCAAATCAAGCAAACAATCAATCAGCAAATCATTCTATCAAATCAGCATTCATTCAATCGTTATTCGCCAATATATCAAACCAACATTCATCACGTCATCACTCATCTAGTCAACAATCACTTAATCATCACTCAACAATACCTAAATATTAGAATAATATTTATGTTTCTTATTAATGCTCACTATTGTATCTTATTGTATCTCTGTAAATATTAGAATGTTTCTAATATTTAGGTGTAGTCTAGAATAGAATGTTTCTATTCTATTCGACTCTCCTCTTTGTATATATAGATCTTTCGATCTCTGATTAATTAGAAAAGTATTCTACCATTTATGTTTGTAACATGGTATCAGAGCTAGAATATTATAACTTCGATTTTTTTCGAAATTATCAGATCAATATCTGCTCTCTGTGACCTGTCTTTCTGCTCGTGTGTGTTTAAGTGTTCACGACCTGCTGTGATATTCCAAATTTCAAATACAACTTGGGTGGTATCGCGTTTTCTTTTTCTGCCTGCGTCCAAATTTCAAGCACACCCTGGTCTGCAACTCACGCCCCATTCGCGTTCTATCCTCTGCTCACGTTTAGAAGGATTAGCGTGTGATATTCGGTCAGCATCTAGTATTCAGTCGACGCCTGGCATTCGGTTGTTCGTTCCAATTTTTTTTCTACCCGTGTTTGAAAGATCAAAACGTCTGCAAAAATCGACTGGTATTTCTGAATCGCGACTAGTGTTTCTAGTATTTCGGTTTCCTTAATACTCTATTTATCAGAAACTGCGACTCTTGTTCGAAACCCTACTTTTATGCATTCTTTCTCGGGCTCTTGTTCGTAGTTCTTTCACCAGAGCCATCTTGGCTTCGAAACCCTAATTTTCGGGGTCTGAAATTTTTTTAATAACAGATTCTTGATGGGTTTTTCGAGATCTCAAATGGGTCTTCATCAAATTTTTTTGGGTGCCTTGATTTTTGTGCCTCAATTTTTGAGCCAGCAGATCCAGATTCCGACAACATATTATTTATGAGTTTTTCAAACTTTCTTTTGGGTACTTCTCCATTTTTTCTGGGTCTTTCATTTTCTCACATCGAAGTTTGTGCTATTTGAGATATTCACATATTATGAGCATCTGTATCAGCAACATCAGAAGTCAGACTCAATTAAAAAGCAAGCCAATGCTGCCCAGCACTCAGAGTAGAAAGAATCTATCTACCATGCCTTTATGGCTAGCATACCTGCAGATCATGTGAAATCTTCTGCCTAGTACATAGATTTCGGTGCCTCCCGACATTTCACTCACAGGCGTGATTGGTTTGTTGAATTCACTCCCTATTCTGACTCAGTAATCTTTGGAGGCGGCGAAGAATACAATATTGTCGGCAAGGGCCATATTCAGATTCAGTCCGGAGGAAGAAGACTCGTGTTCCTCAATGTATGTTATGTTCCTGGCATGAAACATAATCTTCTATCTGTTAGTCAGATTATGAAACACTCCCCTCAGTTGGATGTCGTTTTCAGTGGAAATAAGTGTTCGATTATTGATCGTGCTTCTCGCACTACACTTGCTGTCGGTCTTGAGGATCATGGTATTTATAGGCTTGTAGATTCAGGCGATTCCCTTGAGCGTGCCTTCATCGCCAAATCATCTGCTCTCAACAGCCTCTGGCATCAGCAATACGGTCACCTGAACATTTAGTATCTAGCACAACTTGCTTAGGATGATTTAGTCCATGGCCTACCTAATATCCAGACCCAGAACCATCGCGTTTGCCGAGCCTGCCAAGCAAGGAAACAACATAGGACACCATTTATGGATGGTGCATCATGGCGGGCATCTAAAGTACTCCAGCTGGTCCACGTTGATGTATGTGGTCCTATGAATACTCCTGTTACTAGGAACAGGTACTTCTTACTCTTTGTGGATGATTTCAGTCGCAAAATGTGGGTATATTTTCTTAAGCAAAAATCAGATGCTTTTCCTGTATTTCAGCAGTTTAAAGCCCTAGTAGAAAAAGAGTCTGGTTCCCCGATTCGTACTCTTAGGACCGATAATGGGGGGGAATTCTGTTCTTCTGCTTTCTATACTCCTCATGGCATTAGACGTCAGTTCACCACACCTCACACCCCTCAGCAAAACGGTGTTGTAGAGCGTCGAAACCGTACCATCACAGAAATGGCTAGGTCTATGCTAGAACATAGAAATGTTCCCAAAAAATATTGGGCAGAAGCAGTATCCACAGTTGTCTACCTTCTTAACCGGTCACCCACCCTTGCTGTTAAACATAAGACTCCTGAGCAAGCATGGTCTAGTCGCAAACCTAGGATCAACCATTTGAAAGTTTTCGGCTCTCTAGCATATGTATGGATTCCTGATGCCAAACGCGCTAAGTTGGATTCCAAAAGCCAGAAACTCATGTTTACAAAATACAGTCACACACATAAGGCCTACAGATTGATTGATGTAAACACTAATCGTTTAATCTTCAGTCGTGATGTTGTGTTTGATGAGGAACTTGGACCATTTCAGCTCTCTGCCTCCCCGCCGCATTCCGAGATCCAATCTTCAGCAATCTCTGACTTGGGCCCTTCTATTTTATATGAGTCATTGATGCTAATGATACACCACTTCAGCCACCTCCAGATAACACAGCTCCTGCTCCTGCTCCTCATCCCGCTATTCCGACAGCATCTGATATTGGCTCCTCTACTCTTCGGCCAAAATGGTGGACTCAAACGATTCGTGCTCTTCGTCCTGATGAACTCATTGAGGGTAGACCCTCCAGACATAAGAGCATTCAGCACAACACAGTTAATGTTACTCTTATGGCCAACATCCGCAATATCCCTGAGCCCCAGACATATGCAGAGGCCAAAGGAATTCCAGAATGGGAACAGGCAATGGATGTTGAGCTTCAGAGTATTCAAAAGAACCACACCTAGGTTCTTTCAGATCTCCCTCCTGGGAAGAAACCCATTAGCTGTAAATGGGTCTATAAGGTCAAGTACCATGCAGATGGTACCTTGGACAAATACAAAGCCAGCCTTGTTGCTTGAGGATTCACCCAGCACGAAGGCATTGACTATGAGGAGACCTTTGCCCCGACAACCAAGATGAGCACTATTCGCCTTCTTCTATTGCAGCTCAGTATGGTTGGAAAGTTCATTAGATGGATGTGAAGAGTGCCTTTCTCAATGGTGAATTACAGGAAGAAGTCTACATGACGCAACCCCCAGGTTTCAAGGTTGCCGGTTCAGAACCAAAAGTTATGTAGACTCCAGAAGGCCCTCTATGGTCTTAAACAGGCCCCTCGAGCTTGGTACATAAAAATTGATCAGTACTTGGTTGCTCAAGGATTTCAGCATAGCCCGTCAGACAGTAATCTGTATATTAAACACTCTAGTAATGATATTCTTTTCCTTGTTGTCTATGTAGATGATTTGATCATTACTGGGAGTTCAGAACATTTGATTTCAGAAATCAAAAAGGATCTGTGCAGAACTTTTGATACGACAGATCTCGGATTGCTTCATTATTGTTTAGATATTGAGGTTTGGCAGACTGACAACGGTATTTTTTGGTCTCAATCCAAGTATGCCAGAAATTTGCTTGACAAGTTTCGAATGCAGGATTGCAAACCTGCTTCCACTCCTATGGAGACCAGTCTGAAATTGTCTGCACACTCTGATTCTCCCTTGTAGATGAAACACTCTTCAGGCAACTTGTCGGTAGTCTCATCTACATTACTGCTACTAGACCTGATCTCAGTTTTGCAGTCAGCTACATCTCACGGTTCATGACGAACCCCAAGACTGATCATTGGATTGCAGCCAAGCATGTGCTGCGCTATGTACATGGTACTTCAGATTATGGTCTTCTTTACACAAGGAGTGCTACTCCTCAGCTCAGTGAATTCACCGATTCCGATTGGGCCGGCTTAGTTGATGACAGGAAATCTACTTCTGGCTATGTGTTCAGTATCGGATCTGCAGCAGTTACCTGGACCAGTAAGAAACAACAGGCACGGGCACTCTCCTCTATAGAAGCAGAATATAGAGGAGCTGTCAAGGCAGCTTGTGAAGCAGTTTGGCTCCGTCAGATGCTTGCAGATATGCATATTCCTCAAGCAGGTCCGACTTCTTTGTTTTTAGACAATCAGGGAGTACTCAAACTTGTCAAGAACCCAGTATTTCATGAACAAACCAAGCACATAGAGCTTCATTGCCATTACATCCGACAATTAGTAGAAGATGGATCTATTCAGTTACTCTATGTCCCTACCTCAGAGCAGCCAGCAGATATTTTCACAAAACCCCTTGGTCCTAACAAGTTTGTTAAATTCAGGGGATCTATTGGTGTAGTAAATAAATTGAGCATTAAGGGGGGGTATTAGAATAATATTTATGTTTCTTATCAATGCTCACTATTGTATCTTATTGCATCTCTGTAAATATTAGAATGTTTCTAATATTTAGGTGTAGTCTAGAATAGAATGTTTCTATTCTATTCAACTCTCCTCTTTGTATATATAGATCTTTCGATCTCTGATTAATTAGAAAAGTATTCTGCCATTTATGTTTGTAACACTAAAATCATACAATCAAAGGAATTCATTCAATCAATCAATCATATTATTGTTGTAAGGTTTTCACACCATCGCCCCATTTGTAATGTCCCCATCTAGTTTTAGGCCTGTTATAACCAGAATTAACCCATTTTAATAATCTTATGGCCTAAACTGAATGGACTAAGTTACAATAATTCCATTTCTATATTATTACATAGAGAATATCGTTCATTTATTACACATATTAAGTAATTGGATTTCTTAACTATATATAATTTATAATATTAAGACTGATCTTACTATTACTTCAGTTTTAATAAGGGAGAAGACATTGGAGGCAAACCAAAGCGCTTAGAGACCATTTGATAGGTTCCCTCAAAGTTTACAGGCCCAAGCCCTTATTCTATCGTGGGACTATGCCCTCAAAGCTAAAAGGGATGCTGATCCCTACCTCATCTTGGGAACTATCCTATTGGACTTAGACTGCCACTCTTTGGTTGCTTCAGCCCTCTCTTCTTATTACTGGAGTAGTAATAGGATCCAAAAAATCTATGTATACAAATATATATATATGTATATGCTTCTTAATTTATCTGTGACTATACTTCTCATCAGTTGAGTTATTACGTAACAAGCTATGAATATATTACTATCTTATGTATTATATTCATATATATATTTCTGATTTTATTATTAGTAATAATTATATATAATATTAATATATATCTTACCATTATAGCTGATATTAATACTATAATATAAATACTGACCATATATATATATATATATATATATATATTAACCACTAATAGCATTCTGGTATAATATTATCATCATCAACTAATTGACTTCTGCCAGCAATACATATGATTCCATTTACCCTTTGATATATTCTCCCCTCCAGATCGATGATGCCGTTGAAAATTATGGTGAATGCTTACTTATATCTTATTTGTGAAATGATAAGATACGATGCCCAAGGACATGTCTCTTTAGTAATTCCCTTACCTTGGTGCTAAATGCACCTCTTCATTACTTAATCGCTGTATTTCCATCCTTTTGTATTAAGTGCCTCCTTCCATAAGTGCTTGGTTTGGTATATAGTAAATATCACACCCTTCCATTATAATTAGTCTCCAAACTTGTAATTGTCGTCAATGAATTACATCGTGTCCCTTCATAATTTAATTAGTTGATTCTTGATTATGAACAGTGCTGAGAGGATTAGTAAACCGGCATTATTCATTAGTTGGTGCTAACTATTTTTATGATCATCGAGCAATATACAGATCGCTTATCGTTCATGTTTAATTATCTTTAATACCCCTAGCATCACCAACGTCTTCCTACATTTGATTAGTAACATCAAGTGTTATCTTCGTAATGATCTTAACCCTTATTAATATTGCTATATATATGTTCAGATTTATACATATAGCATCATATTGTTTGATGTAAGTATAAGGAAACCAAATCTGACACTGTTCTGACATCTTCTGCAGGTTGTCTACTTAAGGCATTGACTTCCTTTAGGAGAAATGAAATTAGTTTTTATTTTCATAAAATATTTGATCGGTGAACAGTTAGTTACAAATTGAAGCATTTGTTTCAAGCTAGTGGTTCCCAGATGTTGTCTCAGGAAAAATACACAGAGCTTATAAAAACATCTAATATCTGTCTTATAACATCTAATATCTGTCTGAAAATTACTTCATTTGATATCTGTTCGAATATTGTTTTATCGACTACGTGATTGTCTTAACCTTTTGTTATAGTTATGTTTATCAGTTATGTATGTACTTAATATAATTATAATTTTGTCTCTTCAGAGATTTTACAAATAATATTTATTTATTTATTTATTTATTTATTTATTTATTTATTTATTTACTTTATATTTTACCTCTATTATTATTATTTATTATTAAATCTTATTTCGGAAAGGGGACATCACAGTTGCAAAAGGGAACCCCCTCTTTTTGCTCGTAGTTATAAGGTTTTGGCAGTTGAGCTGACAATTCAGAGCTTAGAAGTTAAGGAGGGGGTTAAGTGATTAAATTGTCAAGATTGTAAGTGCAGATAGCAGTGTCAAGGTTAGGGTTCATTGGGTCAAGTTGCAATGGTTTGAGGTAAAACTTCTAAGTGCATGAATATTTTTGGCTAGTCAAATAGTCTGAAATATGCTATAATGGCATATTTTATACATAGGGGCTTCAAAATCCTTATAAAACTTGATTTTCCATACAAGAAGCAAAAATCTTATGAAAATAAATTTTTCCTTGTAAAAAAGCACTTTGTCCCAATGAAAATAGAATTTTGACTCCAAAATTGTACTTTGTTCCCACGAAAAATACAATTTCCACTCCAAAATTGCACTTTGTCCCTATGAAAATAGAATTTCCACTCCAAATATGGTCAAAGTCCCTATAAGGGGTGGGTTTCCATTCCGGAAATGCACAAAGTCCCTATGAATTGTGAATTTCCACTTGGGAACTTATAAAAGCCCCTAAAGAGGTTGTTTTTCCACACCTGGAGAACATGAAAGTGAAAAAACTAAGTATTGTGACAATTAGTCCCTATAGGGATCGAATTTCCCCTCCTAGAGTTGGAAACAGTGATAAAGTTATAAGAGTCCTTGAGCATGTCGATTTTCCACTAGTCCAATACTTAGAATATTATCAACATGAAGTGGGGAAATTCCTTGTGATTAAAGAGTCTCCACTTGTCCCCGTGCATATAGATTTTCCCCGAGTCCCTAAGAGGGTCCATTTTCCCCTGGCGGGCCTTTTTGGGAATAAATGAAGGCATGAAGTTTTGGATTGGATTTGTCCCTATGAGGGACGATTTTCCCGTGTGCTCAAAAAATAAGTGAAATAGAGGTCCTTGAGGCAATTGACTGTGTGCGTGCAACCTGAAGCAAAAACCTCTTTAAAAGGCCTACAGGCAGCAGCAATAAGATATAATTAAAAAGTTGAACACAGCCTAAAGTCAGCAAGAGATAAGGGAAGACAAGGCAATTGAAGAAGCTGAGAAAGAAGCTAGCAAGGGATGATCAGACTTGTGCAGGTCTGAGATAAAGTTCACCTACAACCAAATTCAAGGCATCCATCAATGAGGTGGTAATATGACGACAATAATGTCATAAGAAGAAACATTCAAAGAGAAGGGCCCAATGCTGGTCAAGCATCCTTCAAGACAGGCAAAATCAAAGAAAGAAAAATCTGCAGACCCAGGGCTGCGAGTTTGGAAGAAGAAATAAGAAATCCTAAAATCAGTAACAAGGTTGTTTGAGAGGTCGAAATAATGGCCAAACACGAAGTCTGAGACCAATCCGGCCAACTGATAAGGCTGTAAGTTTGTTGTTTCAGACTTGAAGTCTGCAAATTCCTGTAAGGTTTGATTTTTATAGAAAAATCATAAAAAATTCAAATCCACTTGTCACCCACTCAAATGCATTACAGGGTCCAGGGGCAGCGTTTTTGCAAACAATCCCTTTATTTTCAGAGTAAACGGTGACCAAGTGAGTAAGTTGCAGACTTGTCTTCAGAAAAATCAGAGTTAGTACATTAATGAAAAGGTCTGATCTTTGCATGAGAAAGTCTAAATGGGTCAATTCAGTTATGATTTTAATGACTTATCCATCTGATAATGCCTTATTTGCAGACCATGTCCTCAGGCTTTGTCTTCAGATGTGTCCTCAGAAAATTTCAAAAATACATGACTATTAAAATTCTGAATTTTCCCAAGTCTGTAGCAGCAAAAGACTAATTTTATGCTGTTAAATGCAATAGTCTTCAGACAAGTCCTCAAACTTAAATTTCCAGCCTTGTCCTCAGACTTTCAAACTTAAATGGTTTTGGTTCTCAAATTGGTTTGCAATGTTTAGTGCTTGATTTTCTAAGCTATGAAGTTCCAAATTAATGGTAAAATCAAGGGATTAAGGATTTGAAGTTAATTTCCTAATCAGATTTCCTTACAGGATCATTAACTTCATGCATTGTTCTCTTTTGCAGGAAAGATGGCATGAGACACTGATAAGCAAACAAGGATGAAACAATTAAGGGAATCTTGAGTAAATCACGAAGTCCCAATATGAGTTGATCTTCTACATAGAGACTGAGGTGTGCAAAACAGGGGCTAGGCTACAAGGACATTCATGTATCCCTATGCAAGTCAACTTTCCACTTGATTAAATGCTTGAAGAATAAGGACTATCTTATATGGAGATCAACTTGTCCCTATCCACATAAATTTTCCATGAGGATCAAACAAGATTCAATTCAAGGACTAAGTTCAGGGAAGAGTTCAATGGGAAGGATCCCCATGAGGATGAAGATGACTAGGAATCCCAAGCAATGAAGCAGGATTAACCCAAAGCAGTCAAGTTCAAACGAGGAAAACAATTCAAGATGATGCAAGGAAGCGGATTAGGAAAGAATAAGGATTCAACAATGCAATTACAACATGGATAACTCCTCAATAAGGCAAAAGAGGAACTTGATACATTCAAGAAGGAGACTTAGAAGATTCAAGATCGGGCCTTCATCAAGGATAGACATGAGAACAAGTCCAGATTTAAAAACAAGGAGCCCGTGGACAAGTTCAAGGACATGAAGAATTCGAAGACAATGAAGAGGACAAGTTCCATCAAAGAATTATTTAGCATAAGGAATAAAGGAGCATGCATGAGGACAAGAAGAGGTTGATGCAATATCAAAGATCATGGATAAAGAAACTTGAGTGAAAGAGGGAACTGGAGATGCAAAGTACAAAGGATCTAGGACTTCTACAGTACAGATACAACATGATGATGATCAAACGAGTGCACCAAAGGATGTTCGAGGTTAAGTCTTTGGATATGCAAGGATGATTCCAACACCAATGTTGGCATAGGAACATGAACAAAGACATAGGAACATGAACAAGGACAGACGGACAAGTCTAAAGTCAAGAGCAGAAGGAATTTAAGGATAGGATTCCCGTTAAGAAAGTGATCGTTATGATGATCACGTCATGCAAGGAAATGGATTGAGAAAGATGCAATATACTAAGGAAAGATGTCAATATGTTCAAGGGGTTAGCCTAAGGGTCAAATCCAAAGATTTAGAAGACGAAGAATTCCAAACAAAGAAGGTCGAAATACCAAGGATTCAAGTTTTACAAAGTCAAGACATTCAAGAGAAAGAATTCCAAGAACAATGAAGAATTCCTAAGGATAAGGAAGTGGAATTAAAATAAAGATTACAAGAGAAAGAGGCATACATATTCTTGAGGATGAGTCGTTGAATGACTAAGCATCTTCCTATTAGTTCTCCTAATTTAGAATTTTGTCGTTGGTCCAAAGATTGGTGCCTTATTATCATTGGATGAGCATTTAATATTTGTAGCAACCCTAATTAGGGTTTTCTTTGAGTAAATCTAGGTCATTGATTCTAATTTAATCTTGGTCGTTCATTGTAGTTGGGTCTCCTATATAAATCCCACTCCTATCATTTGTAAGAGAGAGAGACTTGTTGAAATTGTTGCTATGATACTGCCAAGATTGTTCATAATTCATTGTTGATCTTCATGGTGGATTATATGTATTATTTTGGAGTATTGCATAGTTTCTACATTTCCTCACTTAGTGTAAGATTTTATTTCATGTTAATTAGAAGTAGAAGTAGATGAATGGAAGATATTGTTGAATGGTGATTAATGGTGTAGCTAGTGTCCATACCTTTTGGTGCTTGCTAACTACAAGTAATAGTGCAAGGTTAGTCTGAGCCTAAATTGCAAGCTTTTAATTTCTATTGGAAATGTTCATTTAAATTGTGCCTTCATAGGGTGTTTGAATGAGTATTAACAACGTGAAAACCATTATGGCATCCTTGGAAGATAGCACCCTCCTATTCCTAGTTGACACGGCGAAGCAAGGACTGGTTAGAGGCTCAACCCATTATCAACATTGTCTTACATTCTTAGAGTTACATTAGCTTCCTAAACCCTTTCCCTTTGTGGTTTGTTTGGTTGTAAGAAAATGAAGTAGTTGATATCCATTGATTGAACAATGTCAATCTATTTGTGATAGCCAACATATCACATCATTATAACTGAGTTGAGTCCACCATAAGAAGAAACCTTGGGGTTGGCTCATTTGATCACACAATCCGTAAACATTGTTTAGCATATGAGCTTCCTTATTCAAGAGCAAGTTGGAGATTTGGTGGTTCATCCTAGAATACTAAGTATTCGATTATGTATGTTGTAGTGATAAAACTTACATCAAGTACATACAAAAAATAATCATTCAACAACTATCCATTAATCAAGTGAACTAGAAAACTCAATTTTGAATTGGAGTAGACATCAGAAATAAACCTCAGTTAGAAATTTATAATAGCAGTATATAATATCGGTATGCAAGTACTATTGTATTTATCTCAACATAAATATAATAGGAAGATGCAGTAATACTGATTGTCCCTCATCAAGTATGCCACCCCAAGAAGGATGGACTGGAGGGCCTGCCATACTTGTAGGCCAAAGGGTCGAATGACTTGGAGGCTCATTCCAAGCCCTTTGCTTTGCTTGACGAAGAGTCTCCCAGCAGCCTATCAAGAAATATAGGATAAATAATTGATTACCTGATTTCCATCAAGCAATATGTTTGGAATCAACCTAAGATGCTTTATAGGAAGATTCTGCAATATCGAACTTCCCTCATCAAGCACCCCACCTCATGATTGAAGGACTAAAGGTCCTACCATACTTCTAGGCCAAGGATCCAAATGACTTGGAGACTCGTTCTATGCCCTTGGGCTTGGTTGGTGAAAAAAGTCTCCTCGCATCCTATCAAGCTTTTCCATTGGATTCCTAATATGATCAAGTATGGGAATAAGTTATAAAATAGCTATGAACGATTTTAGGATACTTTGATTTAATACAGATTATTTGTATAAAATCATAGATTCTTGATATTAATGCTTTGATGATAATTAATATTGTTTGTAAGACTTAAATTAGGATTTTTACTAAATTGGCATTACAATTATGTAATTTTATCATAGTATCTATGTACTAAATTGCATTTGTTAGAATTGTTATTTTTGGGCAAAATTCAGGTATATCCCAAAAGGGACAGTACAATCATCATCGCTGCCACTCTTGATAAAAGTTTCAGAATCTTTAAGGTGGTATCTATCATAAAACGAGGCCAAATCAAAAGAGATTTGACTTAATTGAATATATAACACAAGTTTTAATATAGCATTTTGATGCATCCCATAAAGTACATATTATGATAAATCTCACCAAATATTATAAAGGAATAATTTTAAAACCCTTGCTAGATAATATAAATTGCCTGCTTTAAATAGAACTAAAAGAGTAACAAAGATTAAAAGAAATGATCTTAAAAAAAGGAAATTTTTATGGACATTTAAGCTTATTATGATTTGTTGTTAACCTCTTCAATGAAAGGAAAATTTACCAATTATGAATTCTTTTGGGAAACTAATGCAATATAAAATATTCCCTCCCAAATATTTAATCAGAAACCTGGATTCAAAAGGAAAAAAAACCAATGGTTAAAAGGATTAAAAATTAAAAAAATAAACATAATTTACATTTAGTATATTATTACAATTCAATAACCGGAGTTTTCAATGAGGGATTTAATGATCCAAGTGGCAGTTCAAGCTGATGTTTTCACTGAATATTCAAAACTAGTACTTCCATTTCAAAGACAAGACTTTGCAACTGTCATTCAAAAAAGTCCCCTTAAAAATAGTCACAAATCCTATGGCATATATAGTCATAATTGAACCCTGAAAACCACTCAAAAAGGTTTGAAAGCTTCAAAATACAAAAATTCATGAAATCTTATCTTATGAATTTTCGTCAACAAGCTTTCATTCCTTTCCCAATGAACATGAGGTTTTCACAATCCATAAGATAGAAGAGAAAACTTTTGGAAAAAAATGTGTAATAAAAAATTAAATGTACACAAATTTATCCAAAAGCTTTATACTATATTCCTTTCCTCTTAAAAAGAACTAGAAGACAATTCTCATGTGACTATTAAAAGTATTATGGTAAAATAATAAATGTGTTATCAAACAAAGATCATAAATGATCTATATATAAAAGTATACACAAGAATGTTTCTATAACGAACAAAGAGAGAGAAATAGAAACATTCTGAAGAGAAACAGAGAGAGAAAGTTTCCATATTGAACAGAGCGAGAGTATGGAAACATAGAAGAGGAGTGACCATTAGAAATAGAAATAAATCTATAGAACAGAGAAAAACAAAAATAGAGAGATTTAACTCTAATACCTTCCCTTAATGGTCAATCTAACTTCAAAACAAAAGTCTACAAGTGAATACTCAAAAGGCGTAAAAGGCAGACTCGGGTTGATTAGTGAGCTTTGTATGTTTTGCAATATTGGCCTGTGGCCAAGACCCTCCCTGCTTCCGCTATTTAGAAGCAATGTGAGTCCTACAATCTTGGATCACATGACCAAATTTGTGGCAATAGTTGCACCGAATTTGCTTCTTCTTGGAGCTATCCTGAGACTGAGCTAATGACTAAGATGGGCCTTTATCCTTGTGAAAGGAATGGGTTGTAAATCCTTGTCCAGAGGAGGATGAAGGAGCACTGCTACCGAACTGTTGTTTCCAACAATCCTGCTGCAGAAGTTTGGTGCACAAATCTGAAAATTTGAGGTCAACATTAGTTGCAGTAATATTGAGTGTCTCAATAAAGTGCTCATAGGATTGTGGTAGACTTTTCAAAGTAATGACTACCATATCCTCTTCCTCCATTGTACGTCCAATGGACTCAAGCTGATCTCTGATGTCCTTAATCTTCAGTAGATGTTCCTGTAAGGACATGTGCTCATCCATAATAATATTGAATAGCTGATTCTTCAGAAAGAAAGATCTGCTTTTGTCTGATGTCTCATGGAGATCCTCTAGTGTAGTCTAGATATCTACAATTGTCTTGTCGAACGGCACTTGAGGCAGTTGATCATCAGTAACTAAAAGCTTAATGAGCATAACTACTTCACAGTTACCCTCATCCAACTTCTCTTGAGTAGCATCAATTGTGGTAGGACGAGACTCAGTAGCCAGAACAAGCGCCTCAAGGCGACCGGTACTCGAACATCGTCATCATTCTCTGCTTCCAAGTGTTGTAGTTCTTTCCATTGAATTGCTAACTACCTTCCAATAGAAGATTGGTGAGAGATGCCATGACACGTTTTTTGATGCAAAAAAATGTGAACATCTGAAAAGGCACAAACTTCGAGGCAAATTGACAAAAGACCCAAAAAAATTAAAAGACACCCAAAAGAGAGCTTGAAAAGCCCAAAAGGAATCTGATGTCAAATTTTGATTCCGTTGGCTCAAAAATCAAGGCATGAAGAATGATGTAGCCAAAAAAAACAAAGGCAACCCAAATGAGGGTTTGAAAAACCTACCACAAATCTACAAACAGTTTTCCAATGCGACAAAGAATCTAAGAGTTTCGAAGGAAACCCTCACAGTCAGAAAAAAAACTTCAAAAAATGCAGACGAGCTTCAAAAATGGTTGTCGTTTTGGATAGAAACGACCTTTAGAGGAGGTCAAAAATGGTGGAGGCCATCAACGAAAAAAACGACCAAGAAACAGTCGTCTACACTCAAATTTGGATCCGTTCAGAATAGAAAAACAATGGAACGAGCCGCAAAGACAAAGGATTTTGAGCCACAGTTTGCAAAAAAAAGACCACGAAATGTCGTGCGACTGTGTGCAAGGATTGACGCGAAAAATATAGGCATCACTTGCAGAGAAAAATCGCACGTGATTTTTACAGGGAGAGTTGATGCTAAGAAAAGAAATGGCCACGATTTATTATAACAAAAAAAAGGGATATCGTGCCAAGAAAAAACGCGGGTTGCAAAAACAATGGCACCCAGCAACAGCAAAAAAACAAGAAGACCCAATCGTGGGTAGAAAAAATTCCCAAGAGCAGACCCACAAATTTTAAATTTTTTTTTAACACACCCAAGCAAAGGATTTTGAAAATCTTACGAGTAAAAATTTCATGAAGAAATTAAAGATTTTCAAAACCTATGGTGAAAAAAAACTTAGGAAATTTCAATAATGGAATTAATATTTTTCAAAAAAAAAAGCTCTAATACTAAATTATGGTTAAATAATGAATGTGCTATTAAACAAAGATCATAAATGATCTATACATACAAGTATACAAAACAATGTTTCTATAACGAACATTCTGAAGAGAGAAACAGAAAGAGAAAGTTTCCATATTGAACAGAGAGAGAATATGGAAACATAGAAGAGGAGTGACCATTAGAAATAGAAATAAATCTATGGAAGAGAGACAAACAAAAAAAAAAGAGAGATTTAACTCTAATAAAAATCAGTGTAACAAAATCACATCTCATCTTAGAAATCGCTAGCTTCAAGTAAATTACTCTCTTTCAATAAAAGTTCAGTTAAATAGTATTATATAATTTATTAGGTTCATTTCCCTTGCTTCAACAATTTAAGTACCTAAAATTTAGTGAGTTGCCCACTAGATTGCTCATTTAATCCACAACATTGTTATCAGAGTATTGTATTATGTGTTTGTATGTCCCAAAGAACACAGTCAAACTAAATGAAGCACCATCTTGAGACGTAATCCTGAATTAAACCGAAAAAAACATTATAAATAACTAACAACGAAAAGGAAAGCTCCTAACTGAATGACCATTATAGAAGCATTACATAATTACTTTTAAAACCCTCAATGGTCATTCTACTAACTATAACTACCCTACAGAAAACTTGACATAATCTGCAGGTCATTTGGTCATGATTCCTCTTCAAAATGTTCTGCGACATGAGCCTGCTTCTAAGAGCCTCCTTGGTTGCACTTCTAAACAACCAACCTCTTTCTACAAAACTTCTGGACCTGACCAAGTACAACAACAAACGGAGAGCCTCCCAACCTGATGTTGGGTAACCAAACCATCCCTCCCATCATCCAAAGACACAGAAACTTCAATTTTGGGAAAAAACTCAAACCACAATTTTGCCAAGAATTGTCAAAAGAAGCTACTATAAAATAGCACCATGATTTTGTGGAAAATCATCAAACCCTCGATGCTATGCTAAGATCACACTCAATATTATGAAAAAATCATAAAAATTGTCAAAAACGTGAATTCAACTGCTTTTGCAAGAATACCGTGTGCCCAGCAAAAATTAAAACCACAATTCTTAATAAAAAATTGTGCAAAAACAAAGAACAAACAGCTACAAAAACCTAAGGCTTGCAGGAGAAAAAACAGCCCCGTAAAATTGAGATGCTCAAGTTGTGTGAGATCCCAGTGGTGGTGTTCATGAAAAAACCTGTCATGCAATCGAAAAAGTTGCGATTCTATAGAGAAATCACATAAAGAAAAGACGCACAGGTAAAACCAACCAGCGATTTTGTGGAATCGTTGTAAAACACAAGCGATTTTTGCAAAGGAACTCCACCGTCGTGGAAAATCTTGTCTCAGGAAATAAAATGCAGCTCGAAATCCTCTGCCGCACATCCCAAATGCTTCTTTCATAGGCAGAAAATCGCAGCCAGAATAACAAAAAGTACCAGAAAATTGTGGTGCAGAAACCCGTGAATGTAGACAAAAATGAGGACAGACGCAAAAAGAATGCAAGGAAAAACTTACTATTTGCAAAAACAGCGCCAACAGCCTTCAAAACATTTAAACAAACCTTGACTTTTCAAAAAAATCGACAAAAAAACCTGTTAAAAGAACCCCTTGTTCTAAAAAACACGAACTCAAGAAAGAAAACTTTTATTTTATATTAAAAAATCAGTAAAATTTCTTCTAAAAACTTCAAAAAAATTCTACGATCCTTTACAATTTTTCATTAAAAAACGTTTAAAAACTTTTAGAAATAAATTCTAGGTATGAATATACGAATATTAAAAATCCGTCAAAAAACTAACCTATGGACTCTAATACCATGAAATGATAATTGATTGATTAAATTGCAAAGGAGACAAAAGCTCCTTAAATAGAGAGTACACGCAGAGTTTCTAAAACATAAATGAAAGATGAAAAGAAACATTCTAAAAAAGACCTAACTATGAAAAAGAAAGTTCCTAACTGAACGACCATTATAGAAACATTACATATTTACTTTAAGACAAGGAACATGAAATCCTTTTTAATCATTTCTCAGCAAAGACCACAACCAAAGGAAGATAATGGAACAATTCCCAGTATCCTTTCATGTAACATGCATGTAGCATCAGAAAGTAGGACAAACTCTGCACATTAAGAATTTGCAAATATCCAGCAATTCTTAATTAACATAATGGGATTTTATTCCAATATCATCTACTCTATTGCGTTCCACGCATCACAGTTTACACTCTATCACCCACCTCTCTCAATGGTGCTCACACTCTCATGGACACACACCATTCCAGCTTCTGTTTTGAGCTCTTCCAAACCCAAGATGGCTATTCACAAACTATTCTCTACATGAATTCTTGTAGGTCCAATTCTCTACCAACTTTTCAAGACCATAACAATTATCCCTTTCTCTGCCTGCGCACCACAAACTTGTGTCAAATGCTACCTTATAGACTTTTACATACCCTCAAGGAAACTATCCCGCTCAGAATGCCTTCCTTTACTACCAATGATCCATCCTCTATTGGAGCCACATATTTAATCAGCAATTGTCACTGATGTATTTGAGTTTTCCTCTGTTCATAGATACCGCATTAGCATTCATAATAGCCAAGCACAATGGTATTTCACAACACAATAGGTGATCTCTGCTTTGGGTTGTCACCAACCTCAAGACTGCCACTCTCAAAATGTCCTCTGCAAGACCTAATTCACATAGGAGATACAACACTACTCTCTAGCCAGACACAAACCTAACTCTACAAGAACTTGAGTAAAAGATCCAAGACCACGGTTTGGACCATTGCCTGTGATTCTAGCCAGCCACAAGGCTAATTTTGCAAGATCTCTTTGTGTGGGAGAACCAAAATTGTCTTCTTGGGTCAATGTAGATGACAATAGCTAGCCACACAGAACTAACTCTGCAAGACCTTAATTCTACAAGAGATCCAACACCACTGTGAGTGATCCAAACAGCTGAAAACATAGGCCAAGCATATAGGACTAACATTGTAAGACCTCATCTAATAACATTGCGGATGATCCAAACTCCCATTAAATCTTATTGGTAGAATTCAACCACAAAACTTTCCTACGAGGGCTGTCATTAACAATATCTCTCCAATGTACCCACAAAAACCACCATCCTTCTTAAGATTTACACCATTCCTTCTAGTGGTTCTCCTTTGTTCTACATTCACGGAATGGTATTATCCCATCACACCTAACCTTCCTCTTCCATAATTGGCCTATGGTTTAATCCCATTTGATATGCTTGACTACCACTTCCACTAAAGATAATAGTTTTCCACAATCCATAGTATTGTATGTTATTAATTCTGGAAACAATTTTGTGTTCTTTTTTGCATCAACGTTTTGGATCACACTCAGTGATCCATCATCAGTGTTCTTTTTATGCTTGACTACCACTTCCACTTCCATTTGTCACAAGCACTTCACTTCACACTTGCTCCACTTATATAGTCAACTCCCCTCCCTTCTATCATAGACATTACACAAGAACCATTTGTAATCACCTCTAGTGATTGAGATTGCCTTTACCATACACATTATAGTTTGAATACCAAAAAATTCCTTGCAAAGCCACATCAAGGACCCCTTCTTTATCATAATTGTTACTCTAGTGTTTGGAACTTTTGTCTACATCTTTAACTACCTAACTATAGTTTCCTACCATTTTCCCAAACCATCATCAACTTGTCTCCTTCAGCACCAAATCCCTTATATTAATCTATCCCATTTGTCAGAATTTTGATCCTGGTGCAGCACCTTGGGCATGTTCATTATGCCTACTTCCAAGTGATATCCTTCTTCTTATGTAGACCATTGTGTACATGCAAGTTCATCCTCAACACATAGCCCCCTTTGAAGAGAACTTAATTGAATAAGAATCCAAACAAGGATACGGAAGGCTAGTGTAAGGACCACAAGAGTAAGTGATACTCAAACAAAGAATATAGTACTAATCACGCATTATCGCTTGAGATACATACACTTGTGCTATCTGTAATGTTGACTCCTGAACATGTACTTGCAATGACACTAAAAACCAAACTCCAGGTTAGATAAGAGGAAGTAATGGTGATCGATTCCTACTCCATTGTCACCAAAATGCAAACTTTTCTCTTAATGTCCCCTTCTCGCACCTAGCCAGTTGTGCTTCTCATTAGCTTATTCCCAAGCTCCCATTCGCTATTCAAAATTGGTTAGGGAAGTCAAAACTATGTGGAGAGCTCAAGCTTTTAATTTCAATGGGTTTCAACAATTCTATTTTTGGCATGTGATAATATCCGTAAGTGTTGTTTAGGGCACTTTACCTCAGTTTTAGTTCCCTCTCTACTTTTGTGTGAAGTGTTCTCTTTCCAAAGCCCTGGCGAAGTTTCTAAGGAGATGGAAAATAACGTTTTATATGTAATTTCCCTTTCTCAAAAATAAAATTTAACAATAAATAATAATATTAAACCTAAAATATAAAAATAAATGAAAAGATAAAAAATAATAAAATATAATATATAACTTAATTACAACTTAGTTATGGTCAAGAGATCATTATTTTGATTAGAAACTAAATCACAATGGTTCGAGCCTCCAATATATCTCAACTCAAATATATCGATACTTAAAAGGAATGCTTTGCATAAAGTATCGAAGATCAGCCATATTTAAAGAGTATCAATACCAATCATCATTGATACTTAAAACTCATATCATTTGAGGATCAGTTGGTGAATAGAAACAAAAACTATCGAGTATCCATATACCTACAATTACTATTTGGAGCAGTCCATATGATTGGTCAAGTCAAACAAGAGGTCAATACCATTTCATAGCACTTGACCTGAAAGTTGCAATAAAGATAATATCAACGATCGGAGTATTAATAACATGGAGCGATAGTGAAGAACGATGATATATGAAGAAGAATACCAATTTTGAAGCAACATGTGGAAGTTCGCATCTACTATGTGGTATGATTAGTCATCGACAGTGATATGTTAAACATAACATAAGGTTAAGACAAGGACGGGTGGCATATACAAGGAGATGAGTTCATGCAACAAGTGCCTATGGCATCAACTACAGAGTTTGGTGGCTTCCTAAACTTCAAACTAGGACAAATTAAGACCAGCCAATTATATTGAGTCTTTTGGGGAAAAAGCAATCAGCGCCTAAAAATTTATTATCAGTGAAATTAATTTTGGATTAACTATCCCACAAAAGAGGAAGAGAATCATCTTTACACTAAATTCCCATATTTAGTAGAAATCAAAACTAGAAAAAAGGGGCACATTGCTTTCCGAGGAGGGCGAGTGATTTAGGTTGCAATTCAGAATAATATTTAGAAAAAAATGCATTTAAAACTCCTAGTTCACCTTGTCAAAGCCATAATATGTGACTATCTCAAAATGAGCTTGTTCAAGAATTATTAGCTATCTCATGACGTATACAATACGATAAACCAATTTGGAAGGCCCAAATTCATAAACCGAAATCTTATATTGAGTCATACGTCAAAACAAAATCTCCCTCCATATAGGGGAATGCCTATAACAATTCAAGGAAAATTGCTTCAATTTCTAGTTTAAATTGTATGTTTCCTACTAAAAATAGTTGAAAGAGCATAGACATGTTAAGGTAAAAAATAATATTGAAGTTTCACACCTTGTCTCAAAGATTGCTAACTTCTTGTAAGTTACTCCCAATTTCAATATGGCTTCATTTACATTGCAGTATCATATATAATTATTGTGTTCATTGCTTTTGATTTGGTTTACTGGTTTCAACACATATTGCAGTGAATGTTTACCAATGGACATGACCCTAAAGTGTTAGCCTACTCCCCGAAAAAGGGCATACCAAGAGCATATGATGGGTTCCCCTATCTGCCCTGTAGGGTGTGTGTTCAAAACATAACAGAATGCAAGTAAACTGTAACAGTAAACATATGCACAATGTATAGAGAACTCACAAATATATTCATTGATCACAAAATTATAACGTATCTCTAGAAAAGCCACAACAATATTACCATACCAACATTCTAACATCTCTTGAAGATAAGTACAATGCTATATATAAGAGTGTCGACCAACAATGAGTGCCAACTGTCGGCCAACTGCTGACCCCTCAACAACAGCAAACAACTACTAATTATCCCAACAACATCATACCCCTAAAAAAAGAAAGTCAACTTCGAACGACACACAACAAAATGGGGCATACAACTATACACAGAAAAAATCAAGGAGTTGGGGGCCTAGAGAATGTCCCTAATGAGGAGGGCACAAATGGTGTAGATGTCGCCAGTTGCTCCCTCAACTGCTAGACCTGCTCAGGTCGTCGTTGTAGATCCCTCCCAACTAATACATGTCTCTCCTGAGCGGTCTTCACCATTAACACTGCCTCCATAACCTTCTTGTGCTTCTTACCAGTCTCCTTCAATGTTGCAATAAGACAAGTCTCCACTACTTCTGACTGATCCTTCTCATGGTCCAACTACTCCTCCAAGGCTGGCATTCGAGCACTCTGTTGAACTAGCTCATCCTCTACCATCCAGAGCCGAACAACTAACTCCTCCCAAGCTGCAAAAGCTTCCACCCGCTTGGTCTTAGCCCCTGTTGCTAAATGTTGGACATGCCTTAGCTCATAATACCCATCCCGAAATGCTCGCTCAACCCTCCTGAGCGAGGAGTGGATCCTACTCTCCCCTAATGGCTCTTGGAACCTCCATTCCTCCAACATGGCAGGCATCTCTGTAGAAAGCCATCCCTGGGAGTCAAAACATCGCACTAACTCCTCAACACAACCCCCTATAGCAAACGCAAGCAAGCACTCCACTACTTGTTCTACCATCTCATGAGCCAATTCATGTACACAGGCCACTGTCCTCCACGCACCTGCCTCCATTTCCACCAAAAACTACTCGAGGGCGCCCAACTCACTCTGAGTCCTGATCACCACGTGTTGAATGCGTGTAGAAGCCTTGCCTTGGAGTCCTCTCCTAGTACAGCCATGTCATGGATGGTCTGACTCTAACTCCCTCAAGTGGGTACTCCCTTCGTCCAAATCAACAATATCAACAATGTCATGGTGTGGCAACTGCTCTTGTTGTTGTGGTGAAAGAGGAGCAAATCCAAAGGTTGTCATGTGAGTCACTTGATAACAATTCGGCCAAGCATCCACAACCACGTCCGGGGCCTTTGGGCATCTCCTAAGTGCATGCTGGTTGCTCTATAGCCTCAACTGATGGTTCCTCCACAGCCTCAACTGTTGGCTGCTATGCGGCCTCAATTACTAGCTTGACGGGCTCAACTGCTCTATTCGCCCTAGGCATCAGGCTGGGCGGCGTTTGCAACTATCCAAACACTGGCACAAGTATGGCTCCCACAACTGCACCTGAAGTTGTAGGTTGAACCGACTGCCGACATGGAGTAGGGATGGAGCAAAGATAACTTGCAAACCTACTAGTGCAAGTCCACCTAATGATGTGACACTACTTGATGGTGTAGGGGCACCTGGTGGCATAGCACAGGCTGACGGTGTGACTCCTATAGTACCCTTGACTCCCTCTTCATCTGATGCATCTTTCTCAAGACGGCCCATCGCCTCCCCTCGGCTCACCATACGGAAAGAATCACTTCCTCTACTAACCCTCGAAGAGGTATCCTCTAACTCCTCTCCACTGGTGTCGCCCTCCTCAATTGACTTCGTCTCAATCTCTGATGCAACTACTTGGCGCCTACACTTCCATCTAGGTTGAGCATCACTATTGATTGTAGATGTGTCCAAGTGCGTCTAGTAAAACATGGGCGGTCGGGAAGGGTACACACAGTTGTGGCTGCAACTAGCCATACTGGTTGGGAGGCACTTGTGTCTGCACAACATCCAAGAAAAGCCCAATAGTGTGATAAGGCATGTAGATTCTACCTTGGAAAGTCAAGGAGCGGCTTCATCCACACAATTGGTGCAACAAGGAACAAAGATATTGCCAACATCTCCTATTGTTCAATAGGTAGTTGATTTGGGAGATGATATGAGACAACCCAATCTCAACACGCAGGAGGTTGATGATGAGATCATTTCAGCATTGAAGGGATTTAATGGGGAAGAATAACTAGATGATGGTATGGATTGGTCCACAATTCTTGACTAACTGAGGGAGAGCATGAAGCAAAGAAGAGTAGAGGAAGTACTCCCAATGGTTTGCATTGATACATTCTTGAACAAGATTGGCAAGGTGAAGGAACCTAAGCAGGCAAAGAAAATTCATAAGATCACTAGAGAGGTATCAGGATCTTGCACTTTGCATATGGCTGTCCCAGTTGGTTACAAGAATAGAGATGAGATCACTCCAAATGACTACCACATCACCTCATTCGACATTGGGCAAACCACAAAGAAATAAGAATTTCAAGAATTAAAGGGTAATACAGATGCGATTGAAGAAAGGATGTATAAGCTGAAAAGGAAGAAAGATGAGCTAAAATTGGAGAATATAATGTTGAAGGAATACATAAACAAACACATGAATCCATCAGGACATGGTCGTGCCGCACTTGTTCCATATGTTCTTGCTTCTTAAGATACTTGTAATGTGATGAAGAACACCTATCAAGAGGTAAGGAAATGAGCAAGTGATATCAGCAAACAAGCACAAAACTTCCTTACTAGGATGGTTCAAGCGTATGAGAAGACCACAGTATTAATGAATAAAGTGCAATGATTGGAGGAGAAATGGAAGGAATTTCAGCCCATTGAAGACAAGATGATTCCTCATCTTAAGGCATTAAAGAGTGTCCCTACATCAGTCCTGAATCAAGGAGTAATTGATAGAGGAAGTGCATATGACCTTGGTCATTGGTATCTTTCATTGTCCATTAGGAGGTCCACATTGATGAACATATTGTCATTGATGTCAAATGTCATTGATGTCAAATCAGGAACCGATGACATTAATGAAGAAGTTAATGCAATGAATACTATAAGGTTGAGAGACATGATATTAGACAAGTCAGAAGATACATGTCATATGTATTAACAAAGACGGTGAGAGCATTGTATGAAACATTAAGCCTCATGTGAATCATTATGTAGTCATCAGAATGTGCGATACAGCATACATGTTTTAGCAGAACAACATTGAGCATTACTGATACCATCAGTGATACAGCAAATAGCATTTCATATTGAACAACATATATAAAAGATGTTTTTATTTATATATAACAGAGCTGCAGAGGATACGATTACATGAAGAGACTAAAGAATGAAAGGATACAATGAATAACAACAATTCATATGACTGGACGATTTCCATATTAGTAGCAGTGACTATGGAGAACAAATATGGAAGTAGACACCTTGGAAAAGCATTTGGACATATTATATAAATAAAGAAGAGAGTAATAAAGAAAGTTGTTATGTTTTAAACATAGTGAATTGTCTACTCTACAAAAGACAACAATTTCATTATGAGAAGAAATGTATGATATTAAACCATCAAAGGCAAAGGATGAACAGAACACGGTCATACTCAGAGATAAAATTATCGAAGACAGAAGTATATTTGAAGCCATCGTGGAGATGACTCAAGGGTGAGAGACGTATTGATGATTGAGATTGACAGCAAAGACAAGATATTAACGAAGGTTAATATATATGTGGCGTTAACAAATATATTATTTGCAGCGGTCAAAGACATCATCAAAGGTTCAACAGAGAACAGAGAACATACAGTTATTAGTGTACATATTCATGCGAACAGGTATCAGCATACAGCATGAAGAGGACGGCAAGATATATGCTACATATATCTATATTGAATAGTATATGTTTTATCAAAGGTCAATTGCGGCAAGAGCAGAGATGGGAACACATACAATGAACAGACGTATATGAAAGCAGAGAACATACGTATATGAATGCAGCACATAATAATTATATGCAGACACGTATATAATATAATGCAGTGTTAAACAAATATATACATCGATACATATGTATATATCAGAATAAATATCGAACCTATTTTCAATAATAGCAGAGACAACTATCAAGAAGATATGAAGATACATCTATCAAGACAGGAATTATTCATACATACGTATATACATGATACGATGTATAAAGAATATACAGCAATGGACAATATACATACAGCGATGGATACATAACGGCAAAGAAGTATATACGATGTATAAAGAACATACTGCAATGGAAAGTATGCAGTGTATGCAGTGATAAGACATATATATATACAGCGTATAATGAGTAAATATATATTGATGTATACGAACAGTTGATATTATTATCAAAGATTAAATATTAATCAGAAAACAGATATTACTAAACCGTCAACGACAAACATTAAAAAGAACGGCAGATATTATCGGAGGTTGAAGATATTAATGGAAGATAATATTATATGCAGCGATATAAAGAATATATATTATATTTTGAATACAGCGATAATGAATAAAGTTTTGGATGCCGTCGATATATGTAAGCAAAGATGCAAAGATTTTGATGTGCGACAAGAACCTTACATGCAGCGGTTAAAGTTAACGTGAAAGGTTGATTGTTTAGATTAAAGTTTGCTATCAAAGATTTAGCAGAGACGTATAATACACAGGATGAAGATTAAAACATATTATATCAGAGTTTAAAGAAAAGTTTTCCAGCGGATGCATATTTTATATATTTATATATATACTAAGTCACAAGATTCGAGTTCGAGTTCGAGTTCGACAACTATGAAGTTCGGATGAAGTTCGGCAAGGTCAAAAAATTCGAAAAAAAATTCGACATTAAATTCGTCTTATATAATTTTCAAAAAAATATAAGTATAATAATTTAAAAAATAATATAATAATAAATAAACATATAAAATATTATTGTTTTACAACTTACTAATTAAAATATATAAATAAATACATAATACAAAAATCAATAAAAAGAATATAATGTTTACAAATATAAATATAAATGTATACAGTTTTTTAAAAAGGGTATAATATTTTAATATAAATTAAAAGTATTAAGTTTTACAGTTTACAAAATATTAATGTTTTATAGTTTTATATATATATATATATATATATATATATATATATATATATATATATATATATATATATATATATCCTACTAAAATAAATTGTAATATTTAAATATTAATAAAAGAAATAAAAATAACATAAATTTAAATAAACTCTTCAAATCATAAACGAAAGTTTCAATTTATTGAAAGTTTTAAAGTTTTAAACTATAAACGAAAGTTTCAAACTAATAACATAAAACAAAATGAAAATGTTATAAACTATTGAAAATACAGACCGTAATGGCCGTCGGGAGTGCCAGGTTATGGAGTAATGGCCGTCGGGATTGCCAATGGAAGATGGCCGTCGAGAGTGCCAGGTTATGGACAGCGGCGACTGTAGCAGACGACGGATAAAGATGCCCTCAGTAAATGGAGGTGTTTATTTATTAAAAATATTGGCCGAAAACCCCCGAAAAAACGCAGTAATAAAAATATTTTCGCCAGAACGACAAGTAATTTTCTGTCGTACGAATTTATGGACGAACTTTAACGAATTTTTTTTATTTTTTATGGGTTCGCCGAATTTCGAACTTGAAGCCGAAAATTCGGCGAACCCTGTGACTAAGTATATATATATCATAAAGTTCATTATCGAATTTATAATATGAAGTTGGTATTAAAGTTTTAAAAAAGGTTTCATACGAAAAGTATTATCAAAGGAGATAATAAAATTAAAAAAGGGGATTAACTTAATTAAAAATAATGATATTTTATAAAGAGACACCTTTTCATATGTGAAAAGGCATAATGTTAAGAGACACATTGTTTCATTTGAAGAAATGAATATATAAATATTGAATCTATTAGTTTGAAAAAAATAAGTCAGCATGTGGATATAAGAAGGAGAGCAGCAGTAATAAAGAAGAGATAAAATTTTAAGATTATGTATTCAGATTCTGAATATAATATTGTGAGAATATACATACATATATAGAGCAGATTGTGTCCATCATCAGTTGAATTAGCAACAGCATTCAGGTGGAAGAAATTTTGCAAGCACTGAGTTGGTGCTCAGAATCTGGATAGGAGTTGGTGCTCAGAATCCAGTTAGGGGGAGTTGGTGCTTCCACTAGGTTGGTGCCTGCGAAGTGTGGGAGTTGGAGCTTCCAGTAGGTCGGTGCCTCCAAAGTGTGGGAGTTGGTGCTTCCAGTGAGTTGGTGCTCATAAATATAGGGGTTGGAGCCTCTAGTAGGTTGGAGCCTACAAAACATTGTAAAAGAACAATATTATATATAAAAGCAAATTATTTTGTGGTTTTCTCCCATATTGGGTTTCCACGTAAAATTTGTGTTCATGTGCATAATTGTTTATTTTGAAGTTATATTTGAATAAAAGCATTTAAATTTAAAAAAGGTTAATATACTGATTCACCCCCCCCCCCCTCTCAGTATATTCGTGTGCTCTTCACACATATGAGCACAGGTTGATTGTCTCGTTGTTGAGGGTCCTTTCCTTGAGATACATTTCAAAGTCCTTGTCGCAATCAAGGAATTACTTGGTCTTGACATTGATGCTTCCAATGAGTTAGATTTGGATGAGTTGAAAGAAAAAATGGAATTAGCCTACTTCAGAGATATGGACTCTCTTGATAAAAGTCAGTTGCATGGATTTCTCTCACTTATGATTTCCATACGTGATCTGCAGAGGCATACTTTAGATTGGGATAGCATATTGGTTACTTGCATGTAGAAGTTAGAGGTCATTGAATTACAGCATAGCAGCCTTTCCAATATTGCAATGGATGAACTTAGTGCAAATACGGTTAAGTTCATTGAATTTGCTAGAGGGAAGACAGAAAGAGGAGTACATCTCTTGGATGATGAGTTGTACAATGAGTAGGCAGCTTCCTTGTTTCTTATTGAGCTTCAAGCCATTGAATTTTCTCAATGGCTCATTATGTAGTGCTTCTTTCTCATTAGCTATTTGTGGTTGCCCTTATTAGGGTTTTCTATGGATTAATTTGGGTCATTGATTTTGTTTTAATCTCGTCCATTCATTGTAATTGGGGCTCCTATATAAACCCCACTCCTCTCATTTGTAAAGGAGAGATTGTTAGAGAATTGTTGCTAATATACTGCCAAATTTTCTCTACTATTCATTGTTGTATTTTGCATGGCAAATAGTTGTGATCTTGTTTGGAGTGTTGTGAAATCTGGATCGTCCTATAGAGAATATATGTGAGTGCTGTAGTGAAATAGATTACCATTGTGATTGATCTTTTCACCAGCCATTGATATGTATTTATATCTTTTGAATAGTCACATCTTGAAGAGTCATGACCATATAATAATATAATATGACAATTATGGTGATAACCATAATTGTCTACTATAACCATAATAAATATATAATTAACTATAATAATGACAATAATATAATATATATCATTGCATTATAATATTATCATTATTATATTAATAATATGATAATGATAATAGTATAATATAAATATCACAACTCTTCATTATAATAATGTATATATATAACAATACGAATGAAGCTATATCTTAACACTCCCTCTTAGCGAGTGAGTATTAAATATCAAAAGTCTATCATGACATCCCCCATTTCGGGACGCACAAGTTAATGTAGTCTCGTCATGAAAATAGACTTGAATATCATGATCTCCGCACAGTCAGGACACACAATTAAGTAGTCTATCATGATATGGTTTCGTTATTACACAACCAGTGATAACAAGAGTCAAGATCTCCACACAGTCGGGACACACACTTAAGTAGTCTATCTTGACACTTTGGTTAACTATTTACAAAATCGTCACCTTGAAATATTAACCCACACACAAATGATCATTTTTACACAATATTGCAATATACATTTTTATATTTATTCATGAATAAAAAACCCATAAAGTCACCTTGACTTTTCTCAAAGGGTGGATCCACTCTAACTCATCCAGAGAGTGGAAATCAAGACTTCCACCTTAGAATTGTCTATCAAAGACAGGAATTATTTAAAAATTCAAGTCAAACTCTCAGTCATGACAATTTAAAACCAACAACTCAATGTTGTCTAGCCATGAACATAATACAGTCTGAAACACATCACAACAGTTTGAAACCAACAACTTAATGTTGTCTAACCACGATATAGTTATTGCACAACAAGTAATAACATAGCGTTCAGGATACCTTCTTTTCACCTAATAAGGCTTTATTCCTCAACATACCAAGGTTATCTGAAGGTACACAATCTTCTTTCTAGCAAGACGCTTGGTAAGAGTATTGGTGGTTTGTTCTTTAGTTTGCACGATCTCATAGTCTTGGTGAATTCTGAGATTACAAAGTATACACCATCTTGACATGTTATACCCCCTCTGAATTTGTATGAGCAAGATCCTGGGGTGCCAACTTAATTTGATCTTCTAGCTTCTTTTTTTTCTGACATATAACCTTCTCACATGGTAATAACCATAATTTGTCTGCTATAATTTCTTGATTACTAGAGAACCAACAAAACATGGTCTACTCCCTCTGAATCAAGATCCTCGAATGTCCACTAATGCAGGTCTTTTAACTTCTCCATCTGTCACGAAGGCATACCCTGTTTATATACTCAATTCGGTGTCACTGCAGGATGTCATTTCATACTTTCCTTCCTGAGAGAACCAATACGAATAATCTGAATAGTCATAAGGTTACATCGGCTAGCATAAGATGCATTTTGATCTTTTTCAAGGCCATAACATTAACACTCCCTCTTGGACTTGAGGGAAGATAATAAGGACCTCTAGTATGATGTTCATCTTAATGAACTGTAGTCTCGAGATGTATGAATTACTTCAATCAGAGATTCTATCCATGTGCATCTCATCTGTGATTCTATCCACATGTTTCCACTTCTATAACCTCAGAATTGTTTCAGCAGTGATCTCCCTCTCAATCAATATGATCGAGTAAATTGACTGAATCATATGTTCCCTTAGAAGCTCAAGCTCATCAAATTCTTGACCTTCCTGAAGATGTCAGTCTCCCTTTGAATTTGGAATTCACATGTTTTCATCCTGAAGAATATGTCAGAGATAGACTACGAATAGTTCATAAGGCTAAACTATCTCAAGCATAAAAAATGATAGAAGCATGCAATATTTATTATTTAATGAATTATAAATTGAAAATTTATATGCATTAATAAAGCATGGGATACTTAACTTAAATTTCAAATATTTCCAAAAAACATCCCCATGGCTAGGGACATAATTAATGCACTTGATAATTCTCAATTCGTGCTAGGAATGCACTTTCTCCATATTCCATACCATTCCATATTTTACATTTCTTTCTCAGCCTCCCTGAATGAACATGTTTGGTCTCCCTCTTATCTCATTATTTTCTATAAGAGACCTTCCTTTGAGCAGTAATATATCCCTTACTGAGGTTGACCATATAATGGTTCTTTAATCCGTGATAGAGTTCAAATATAATATTTTGTAGCTATATTCTACTCATAGATGTTTGTTAGCAATATATATTCTTTGATTCTTTCTTATAATAATCTCCTATCGATCATTATAAATAATAATTCTTAATCAACCTTTATTTAGTCCAACTTATAATATAACTCACTAATTCTCATCCTTTGATGAATACTTATTGTCTTTAATAATCTCTCATCACTATTTTATTACCTTATTGAATATAATTATATTCTATTATATTTCTTCTTTCCCATATCATGTCGTATTCAATGATCTTCTCTAATCAAGTGCTATGTGTGGCACTTCAATTAAATCCAAGAGGTTAAGTTCTTGTCTCCCTATTAGTCATATCTATGTAGGAATCTTTGGCACTTCATGACTAGGATCCATCATATATTTCCATCAATCAGATAATTATCAGTTTGTGTACGCAACTCTTAGGTCCATGTTGAAATTACTTCCAAGAAATATAATTATCAATATAATCTTTGCCTTAGATCTCTACAGGAAATATAATTATCAATGCTTAATTGCTCTTACCTCTTATTCACTGGTTTGAATAATATTTTCTCACTTTAGGCAATAAGGAATGAATTCTTTGGGATTATTTATATATTGATTCTAATAAATTATGAGTTTGTATTATAGGTGGTGGCAATATTATTAATTGCTGACTGTAACATTCAAACACTGGCGTGTACTTGTTTAATTGCTGACTGTAACATTCAAACAGTGAATGTTTTGTCTGCTTATAGAGTACCGCCTTTACATTGATTTCTGCTTCCTTTTGGCTGGCGTCGAACCTATGCAAATGGCATCATTTAGCTCTTGGGATGACCAAAGTGTAGACAAGAGAGAAATGAACCTCCGCAATCACTACAGGCCTCATTGCTACAGAACCACATTAGCATGAAAAACATACTAGAAAATATAATTGACCAAATACTTGATACAAACAAAACATTAGTAACTCAAACAAATATTAGGCTATTTCTCTTACCTTATAATTTCGCATGAGTTAAAGCTTCTGAAGGCCAAGTCCTAAAAAATGAATATTTTAAAAAATCCGGAAACAGGGAGAACCTCACCAGGAAGTTAACAAGACTTAGCTACTAGTTCGCCTTATTACTTCAACGCTAAAGATGATCCACGGTTAATTCAAATGCCCAACAAGCTTGAATAACTGTTTTATCACACAAAAGTGTTGTAGAACGATCTTTAACTAGCTTCAACAACGCACTTTCCAAGCTCTCACCATAAAAATCAGATGCTGTAGGAGAAAACATCCTGTCATCGGATTGTATTGAATTTGAATTTGAATATGGTCTTATATTACTTATTCCTTCATCGTTCCATTCACTTTAGTAATATATTTTCAATTCTGCTCCATACATGCACATAAAGTTCCATATACCCACGTATGCACATAGGCCTCGAAGATTGATCTGAGTGTGGTAACATCAAAATCCGCATCCAAATTGAAGATCACAAGCGTGCCCTGGTTGTGCCTGTCTGGACTAGGAGGAAGCCCAACGGGAAGCGAATACTGAGCCCAAATTTCCTTCCCTCCGATAAGCCCTCTAGTCAAACCTACAGGCGGAGGTGGCGGCGGCGGGATTCGATCCTCTTCCTTCTCTTCCTCCCCCTGCAATTGCGAAAACACTTGGCTCGTATGGTGCTGCCGCAGTCTTATATGTTCCATCAAATGCTGCTCCTGGATTTCGGACAAGGCCGTTTTGGCATGTCATAATAATGCACAGTGACGAACCCTTGCTGCCTCGTCTGTTTGCATAGCTCTGACAGGACCCCATCTTTTCAATTGCTGTCTCAAATCCGCATCGCTCAATTCACTCGGCAGCGGCACAGAACGGAGAAGAAGTGTTCTCGAAGGATGCTCCCTGGCCGTGGAAGTTCCAGGCTGCTTTGTTGCTTATTTCTTTTCTTCTTTAAATTTTCAATGTTCATTCCTTTCTTTGATCCATTATTTATATCAAAATTTATTTTCAATTCACAACACCATCCAATTTTTTATTAAAACAAACTTGCGGATTCACGAATACTTATTCTCTCGCAATCAATAGATGTTGTGAAGAAGGGTGCATAAATATCAACAATATGGTTGCCAATTTATTACCGATGTATTTTATTCTCTTATAGGTTAGGCTTTGATACCATGTTGTGAAATCTAGATCGTCCTATAGAGAATATATGTTGGTGCTGTAGTGAAATAGATTACCATTGTGATTGATCTTTTCACCAGCCATTGATATATATTTATATCTTTTGAATAGTCACATCTTGAAGAGTCATGACCATATAATAATATAATATGACAATTATGGTGATGACCATAATTGTCTACTATAACCATAATAAATATATAATTAACTATAATAATGACAATAATATAATATATATCATTGCATTATAATATTATCATTACTATATTAATAATATGATAATGATAATAGTATAATATAAATATCACAACTCTTCATTATAATAATGTGTGTGTGTGTGTGTATATATATATATATATATAACAATACGAATGAAGCTATATCTTAACATGGAGTATTGCATGGTGGTCTACATTCCTCACTTAGAATAGATTTGATCTCAAGTATCTAGTTAAAAATTTCTTTGAGTAGTTTAGTTGGATAAGAGTAATTGTAAATGCATCCTTGCCTGACTCGATCATAGACCAAACCACTAGTTGCTTACTGATTGTAAGTCTTGCCTTGCGTGCTCAAATGGCATCATTATGAACTTATTTTCAATCGTTCCTTGCACATTGGTATGCATTCATGGATGGTATTAATGTAATGGTAGTGATTTGAACATCTTTCGAATACACCTTAGAAGATTGCACTAGGCAAGTGGAGTTGATGACAAGACTGCATCTAGTAGAGCCCAAGGATATTCACTCTTCCTTGCATCCTTAAGTAGAAGTAGCTTAGATTCCTAGATTCAATTGCATTTCATGAGTTAGAAGTTGGAATATTTTCATTGCACATTGTGAAGCCAAATCCCAAAGTTAAGTTGACAAAGTCCTAGTGAACTAGTGTAAGTCCCCTCATGATATCGCCATATCACATTAATATCACTGAGTGAATATCCACCATTAAGAAGGAACTTTGAAGTCACCTTCATGATCTTTCATTGCAATCCTTAGCATAAGTGGTGTCTTTATTCAAGAGAGGATTCAGTATTCGATGTTTCATCCTAAGACATTGAGCGTTCTATCATGTATATTGTAAGGATATAAAACTCACATCAACAAATCTATTTTGCTATTTTTAGCTAGTTTTGTAGAATCTTTTATTAATGGTCATTTTAGTGTTCTATTTAGAAAAAAAAATTGGGTGCTTTTTCAAACTCAGCTAGGGTTTATTCGACGGGATTTCTATGTGCCTCTTGTTTTTGTTTCGACCTAGGGTTTGTAGCCACGTGCAGGGATTTTTGTTTCCTGAGCAATGCCTGAAAGTTTGTGCCAGCTATCATCAAACCATCAAGAAAAAATCCAATACTACCCAACCATCATTCTGAACAACTCCCACAAAAATGTGTAACCAAGCTATCATGAAATAACAATAAACCATCATGCTACAAGTCCCATAACCAACTATACAAGCACTATACATCATTCATCCTCTCATCTCGATAGATACATACGAATGCACAAATGATCACAAGCAAGGCCAACTAACTAAATTTACACCAACATTGAACCAATCTCATGGTATTTATAGACAATCCACATCTATGTCATCCCACTACAATAAATGAGTTGTGCATACCCAAATTGCATAGCTCATAGATACAAATCCAATAAAACATTAAAATTCAACATTACATCACTAGCCTACAAATTGAGATACCTAGAAGATAACCTATAGATATCAAGACTCAAACACCAAATCAACAAAAGATCCAATTTGCCAAAGGAATCCATAAATAAGTGTTTAAGTTTTTTTATCAGATTTAGAGGTTTATAATATTTTTATATTTTTCTATATATATGTTGATCACAATATCTCTATAATTCTTTCTTGAATGTATATATATTAATATTAATGAAATATGAATACATATATATAATCCTTAGAATTCTCAATATCAATATTAATGATAATATATATTTACTATAAAGTAATTGTAATACAGATCAGATCTGTATATATATAGATATATATATATATATATATATATATATATATATATATATTGTTGTCAATATATGCTTGAATTGATAATTACACATATCGATGAGTATTGCTGGGACTTGTTAGGCACTTATTGATTTCGGTACTTCCCAAGTCATATGGACCGAAGTTATATACTAATTGGAGGAGACATGCCTACGTGGGGACATGTCCCTACATGGACATAATAATGTAGAGACATGTCTCTACGGAGGCATGTCCTCATCAATCCCAAACTCAAGTTAATACACGTTAGTTTGCATGTTAATAACTTTGATACTAATATCGATTCATTTGGTAATATAAAGCATGTTCGATGCTCATTATCGAACCGGCTGATATTAATGCAATATTAAGATAATGTATCGGTATCATAATGTGATATCTTTGATAGCACAGTATGGAATCGTTACCAGCATCGATTATATCGATACTCATTATCGATGAATGTATAAATCAATATCAACAATGTAATTTGTATTAACAGCATAATTAATATTAATGGTCTTACCAGCATGATTAATATCATGAACATGATTAACAATAGTTACATCAATCTCAATTACAATTATGTGTGTGTGTGTGTATATATATATATATATATATATATATATTAACAACATACAACATTAAATGTATATATATATACATGATTGTAGTCATACTATTTATTAATCATGTATTATGATAATCAATAATCATAGTACAATACATAAGAAGGATAGAGATCAAATGCTCAAGATCGATAGGCCACTTATGCATTTTATTTCATTGATAGGAATAATCCAATTAAGGCTACAATTCATTAACAATAAGTACCATAGCCTAGGCACTAAAAAAAGCATCCAAGAGATAAGAACAACCTCCTAAAATTGAATCATACCACCACCAAACAACCACAAATATAATTATGTAGATATCAATAGCTATAACTAGTGACTTGTCACCACAACTTTTGATTACAACACTATGGGGCATGAATTCAACTATCTTGCCTCTATTTGAATGGGAGCCAATAGATGGATGACAAGTTGGCAAATGTGGAACATGGAGAACATTGTTAAACATGTTGTTTTCCATATTAATGGACCCTTTCCACCCTTTATGGGACTTTCTCACAAATATCTCATCTATAAAGTTGTCACTACGAGTATAAACCAAGAACTCATTGTTTGCCAAATGGTAAATGGTCCCTAAATCAAAGTCAATTGTGAGCCTTGTGAAACTTATCATGTAGTACATAGTGCAATGCAACCTAGATTGGAAGAAGACTTAGAGGTCTCTAGTTCAGATTTTTTCTTCTCTACCTTCTTTTTCTTACCTTTGCGTGTATCTTGCTAAGACTTGCTAAGACTTAAGACAAGATGTATATGTTTGATTCTCTTAGCAACTTTAGTTTCATTAGGCCCTTCACCAATTGAAATGATAATTGATTGTTATTCAATGAAGTAATTACAAAGGAGATGAAGGCTCCTTAAATAAGGAAATACAAAGACGATGTTTCTAAAAGAAACAATCGTTAACTAAGAACTAAAATAGAAATATACTAAACTATCAAACTAACTAGATACATTAAGTGACTAGATACATCTAAGCGAACTAAATGACCATTATGAGTTAAATAATACAATATTATTCTAATACTCCCTTAATGGTCAATTTATTAACTAACTACCCTTCAGAAGACTGAATCTACAGGTCCTTTGGCCATGACTTCATAGAAGGTTGCCCTAATCTTTTCAAAACTGTTGTGTTGTAAACACACACGCCCCATTGCAAATGGGGACCCCATCATTTTGCTTAGTGGTCTAGTGTTTTGCCCAGGTTAGTTTGGATTTGGTAACATTTTTGAAGTCAAAAAGTCCTAATGAAGGTCGATTTTTCGCCTGCACTTCAAATGTCAAAATTCCTATGGAAATCAAGTTCCCACTGAGCATTCAAGTCAAAATCAAAAAATCCTGATGAAGACCGATTTTCCACCTTCACTTCAAATGTCAAAATACCTACCAAAAGTAAGGACAAAATGTAGGAACTAATTTCTCCCTATAGAGGTTAAATTTTCACTTTTCCCTATGGAGATCGAGTTTCCACTTTGTCCCTAAGGAGGCCGAATTCCCACTTGATGATCAAATATGCAAAGGTTGAATTTGTCCCTATAGGGGACAATTTTCCACCCTACGCAACAAAAGATAAATTTTACAAGGACAAATTGACTCCAAATAGGGACAAAATTGTCCTTACCCCTATCAAATCTCCACCAAGCAAGAAATATGCAAGGATTGATCAAACTTCACGAGATTCATTTTGTCCTTATACCAATCAATTTTTCACTTGCAAGACTAAGAATTTTTAAGGGCTAATGTAAGGACAAATTTGAGGACTCAAGCTGTCCCTATAAGCATTCAATTTATTGCATTTGGTGAAAGGAATGAAAGGAAGATGAATTTAATTGAGTCCCCAACTGACCTTTAAAACATTAAAACATTTGTACAATCTCTCCTCATTAAAATGTTGTAGGAAGGGTTTCCACATACCTTGCTCCTTTCAACAACATAATCCATCGAATTCTAACAATGCTCTAGAGTCTAAAATGCCTCGGCTATGTTAGAACATAATAATTCTCTTACATCCTCTAAACAATCTATAGAAGCTTCAAGTACATTAAAAATTGATATTCTATTACATGTTTTCACGTTATAAAGGTCAGTTGTAAAGGTGTGATGTAAAGGCCATCCTCAAGGGCCACTTCTTTCCATTCTTGTTCAAATTACTAATTAATAATTGTAGGTTGCAAGCTGCTAAATTAGCCATCACATTAGATCTTTGCAAGTCCTCATTAAAATTAAATAGCTAAACATATAGATTGTAAAGGATGCTGCATAGTTCTCCCTATTAGATCTCCAAAAAACACTAAATAGATTAGGAATTTTATAATTGGCCTCCCTCAAAAATTAAATTAAATTAAATTAACTTATGGTGATTAAACTAGAAGATGCCCTTGATCTGAATTTTTAGAGTGCAGTGGCAAGAAGCATGATTTATCTACAAATCATTGATATTATGGTTTGACTTTTGCTTTGGAAGCCCCATAAGCAAAATGTAGAATTAATTACTTCAAAAAATGGTCCTCGTTGTCAAATTATAGCACTACCAACTGCAATATAAAGAGAACATACCAAGTAATTCTAGATGAAAATCATTAATCGCATTATTCCCGGTATGCTTGTATAATCCAAATGTAGACTAGGGAGGATTGTGCACACACTCAGATTGCCTTCCTTGACTACAAGAAGCACCGTTGACAATTATACAAACAGCAACAACCAATTCCTGGCAAATACATACAACCTAACAAGTGATTTATACATAGTCGAGTAAAACCATATGAACAAAACAAAACAAGTTAATTTATATGACCATCATCTACCCCAAAGAGAAAAGTAGGATTCCTCACAAACAAGCAAATAACAAAACAAAACAAATGATGCAATATCAAATGAAATAAATAATTATCCATAGTTTTGGTCGCACTAGAGAAGAGAAAGTTCCTCCTATTTGAGATTTCACTTTGCAGCCATAACAGCATGATCCAAACCTGAACTTACTACAATAAAGAGCTAATGAAAATCCTTGGAATGTTGAGCTTCTGACATAGCCAAAGTTAAATCTACAATGGTTTCTTCAGCTAAAGTAAAATGGTTAACTCATTAATGACATGATGTTCATTGCATCAAGAACATCATACACCATAACAGGAATGTACTCAGAAATGGCCATACAGTTTTTACGAGTTGTGTCAGACAATAAAAATAAGCTGCCAAATCTAAATATATATTTAACTTCAAAAAACTTCTGCAAAGCAGGTCATCAGCCAAAAAACTGTACAATAGCAATTTGGAAGAGTGCTTTGTCTAGAAAAGGGCATACAACTAACCAAAAGCATATGACAAACTATAAATGTACTTGGGCAACACTAAGATGTCCAAACCATTTGGCTAAAGAGTGTAGAATGGTAGCATAATAATCACACCATACAATCAAATCATACAAAGTAAGCTGTCATATGATGAGGCCTTGTGATAAAGATTGTACAACAGAATAGGGATTAACAAGGAGGCTTATGGTGGAAGAAGCAACAAGAATGCCAACCAATTTAGTTGAGGGCAAACACTTTTAAGGAGTTGCATACAACAACAAAGTAGTGTTGAGCAATATGGGAGGAGTATACAAAAAGAGTTAAAACAAAGCACCCACAAGCCACTTCAATTTCAAACTATACAATATAATTTTAGCTTAGGTGTATGATAGGAACTTCCTCAACAAGCTATGCAATTTAAACTCTTTTAGTATATAGCACACTAAAGAGTGTACAACAAAAGATTCTTTAGTATCCCTGACTATCGATAATGCAAGTGATACAAAAGTGAAGCAACAAGAAGCAAGGGTCGTACAGCAACCTTAGAGAATCCATTATCCTTTTATGACCATGCTTAAAATGAATCTTGCTAGCTTATCATACAATGGAGAATTTGTCAAGGCAGCCAATAGATTTGCCTTCTTTGATTTGTCAAACTTGTTGACATACACAATATGGGTAAGGCCCCTTAGAACATTTGTTAGCACACGAATTGATTGGCTCAAGATCAAATAATTTTATAACTTCAATGTTTTTGCTCATCTCATTGACCATCATGCTTATTTCTAACAATTTCAATTGGCCTGTGTAGCTAATCATATTAAAAGCTACCCTCATAGTTGTGGGTCCAAAATTTCCAAATCGCACTCCCAAGTTCCCTAAACTTTAACTAGTTCCTCATTTGCTCCTTTTTGTCTCCTACTACTTGTCCATCTTCATTAGCTCCATGCCTTCAACAAAATTGCAATTAGTAAAAAATTCTTTAGTCCTCCATCCACCAATGGAACAAAATATTGAGGGAACTTATCTCATCCCTAGAGCATAGATACAATTCCAAGATTCGTCAACGTTTGACTCTAGGGTGCCTTGATCAATCTTCTTCGTCCATTCTTCACTAAAGATAAAATCTCCTACTATTTGTCCATCTTCATTAGCTCCATGGCTTCAACAAAATTGTAATTAGTCAAAAATTCTTAGTCCTCCATCCACCAATGGAACAAAATATTGAGGGAACTTATCTCATCCCTAGAGCATGGATACAAATCCAAGATTCATCAACGTCTGACTCCAGGGGGGCTTGATCAATCTTCCTTGTCCACTCTTCACTAAAGATAAAATCAAATGAACCCAAGTAAGCTACTTCCTCGTTCACTATCTAATTCCTCAAATAAATTGTATATTTCTAACCTTTATTTTCTATGGAAAGAAGGATGTTTTTCCAATAATGGACAACTTTGGCTAAGACCAACCAACCCGAAGCCAACAATGCATCGCACAACTTCTTACATAATGAGATTCCAATGAAGTTTTGTAGAAATGCTTGAGTTCCAATGTTTACCCTTTTGTCCCATGAAGACTTCGAGCACTTCTATTGTTTGTTGATCAACTCCTACCGACTAGAAAGTTGGCAGCCAAATAATCAATTGGGCCAAGCTCCACCAAGTATCTTCTTAAAGTACATTGCAACCAAATTCACTACCAACAATTGTATTGGTTAGTTTCTTTCCCACAGTTTCCATGACAAATTTTCCATGAGGAAAATCAGATCAATTATTTGATATCCCAACGACAATAATTCAATTATTGGGTCCTCAATATTCCCAATTTCAGATTCTAAATAGGTGGTAGCGTGCATCTACTCACGCCTCTCAAGTATAATATTCGATATAAAATTCTTGAGTTAAAGAATATCATCCAATAAATCCATTACTTTAACCGGTACAACCATTTGAAATACTTTCCATGGAATAAATTTATAAAATTCCATACAACATGTTATCATACTTGCATGTGCATTCAAGAGTTGACATTCATTATCTATAGCATGCTTCACCTCAGCTCTTGCTTCGCGGTCTCTTTTCTCTATACATGGGTCAGCAGACACGGCCTTCTTTGCTTGCACACGTGTTAAAACCAATACTTCATTATTTCTCTCTACATCAACCATATCAATGCTCAGCTCCTACTTCGGACATCCAGCATCTTCTAATCTCCAAATCAACACAATCTATAAAATATGGCAGGCTAATATCTAGAGTCGCATCGTATTTGACTACTACCTCCCCCACTATTGTTATTAAATCTATTAATTACATATGTTCCACAAAGACACATCCCCTAGGTATTTCAACCTATCCCCGCATCGAGAATTTTTCAAGGACAGATAGGAAACATCCACAAAGTTGTTCCTTACAAAAAAAAATTAGGACATGTTTCTGCTTCACCTCAAAAATGCCAAGGGCGACGTGGAGTCAGCAGGATTCAATAAGCTATCCCCTAAGGCACAGCCTGCAAAAAGTACAATTTAGAAAAACACTAAAATAAGAAAAAGGGGTATAACTGTTATGTCATTTATATTGAATTGAGAAACCATATTATATAACTACTTTTTAATACTCAGACTATTCCACATTAATATGAAAAGTTGCATTACATGTCCTATAATTTACTGTCATTTGCTTCAGTGATAATGATCCAATATTTTCTCCCCTTGCATTTTGAAGGAATTTCAATACAGGATATGCATTAAATTTTGAACATAACATTGGTAACAAAGCCCCAAATGAATGCAGAATTAACTTGAGTTGTTGGGCAACAATCATCAGTTGTTCTATGACAAGTTTTGGTTGCTATATAACAAGTCAGTCACAAACACAGGTGAAATCCATTTCAGTTTGCCTAGTTTGAGGCTTTGAAAACCAGTAAGTCTTGTGTATTTTAGTTTGCCTAGTTTTTATTTCATAAATAAAAAACCAATGGAAGCAATGAATTTTTTTTTTAATTTGTGTTGACTGTCATGTGAATTCTCAATTCAGCTCTAATATTATGTAATGTAGTGTATATGATGAATGACTTACATATGAATAATTGAATTTTCCTACATTTTTCTAAATTTTCCCTATTTTTTTTAATGTTGGCCCGCCGTCCCCTATCACAGTTGTCCCAAAAACTCCATGGAACATAATCACTCCTTTAATTCCAATAGCCACAAAGAAATGCACTCTTGCTGCTTTGCAAAGAGTACTTGTGTGCTCTCACTTTTCAAATTATAATGTCACTCACTAGTTGAAACACCCATTAGTTAATAGATATCATAGAACATCTTTTTAGTTCATTTTATATTGGTGTGGCACTTTGTTCTACAATTTGTACACCATAAATTTTAGGCTCTTTGTTATCTCTTTAAATTTTGAAATGCTCACACTAAACCAAATTTGCTATTACTACTAACATCTAGGTTGTCATTCTTCGTCAATTTTTCTTTTTGAATGTGGACATATTATCCTCACATTCTATATCCATCTCCTAATTGTACACATCTTCATATGATGAGGGAGATAATATATTAACACGTCCAAATCCTCAATCCTTCTAGAGAATTCAATGTTTTGAACACTAATATTACCACCCTTAAGTTCTCTTCTTTCTACTCTAACCTTTTGTCATTGTATCTTAGGCTCAAGTTCCTCGATTAGAAAATTTTGATGCCTCATAAAGCCCATTCTTTGTCTTCCAAAAAAGCCCTTACATTTTGTTTTACATGAAAACTACCCTCATCCAAAGGGGGTTGGTAGACTCTGATGATTCAATTGTTTCTTCCTACAACCGAACTTGATAAGCAAGATATAGACGCCCTTCTTCAAGTAAGGGAATTGCCTAGCAACCTTGACCAACTCTTTCTCTACATGCTCCATTCATAATCAATTAAATACTCTCATGTCTTTGTTCTCCAGTACAGCTCCAACTCATGCTTTCACTCCAAGTTCTGATTAAATTTTGAAAATGTAATTGTACTAATGGGTTTCTAGAATCTACAACTTCTCACAGCCTTATTGTATTGTTGTTGAGGATTAATGGCATTAAGTTTGTCCATCTCTAATACAGACATCAATAGGTTGTTTCTTTATGAATTAAACCTGATTTTCTATAAGCAATAGTACCAAATGTTCACTGGCAAACAATAACACTACCAATTGCAATATATAGAGAGCTTGACAGAAAATACCAAGAAATTGTAGATGACGATCATTGATTGTGTTATTCCAAGTAGTGCTTCTACAATCCACGACCTGAAAGAATCATGTATACAATTAGATTGCCTTCTCGAACTACAAGAAGCATATTTAAAGAACATGACAATTAGACAACCACTGGCAACCAATTTCTAGAAAGCACCCACAAGCCAACAAATGTTTAATACATAGTTGAGTACACCCATATTAACAAAACATAACAAGTTAATTTATATACAAGTTACACATGGTATGACAATGAATTGCTATTTGCATGCATGTTTCAAGAATTCCAAAATAAAATTATTTACTTTCCATTTTAACTTCATGATTTTTCCACAAAAACTATTTCAAGACTTGGAGAAATGGATAGAAAGTCTCTTATAAGATAAAGATGATTAAAAAAATTAGAAAAGGAAGCCATTGGCAAATATTGTAATTTTGGAAATATTGTTTGTAAATTCTCTTGTAACATTGGTTAGTTTTCTCAATTATAGATCTAATGATGGACAATAAAATTACGACGCCACCAAAAAGTCCACTAAAATCAACATCATGAGCTTGGAATTTAGACATTTACCCTACAGCATCCTAAACACAGAAACTAATGGAATACTTCACCCAGCAATACTTCATTATGAATTAATAAAGGTCCGTAGCATATAGAACCCTTCTATATCAGAAACTGCGTAAAAGAAGTGTGCAAAGGATGTATTAAAAACTTCCACCAAATTGCACATCAATCACCACATTACACATTAGATACCAATGACTGATTTACCTTATCTAATATTTCAATTTTCAATGCTTTGAATTGCACTATCGAAAACAAATCACCTCAATCAATAATTGACTACAAGGGAGTGGCTCATACCTCCCTCTTAAAATGCAGTATTTAGAATTTCAATGCCTTCGAATAAACAACGGACAAGAATTAGCTTTAAAGAATAGTAAGTATAAAGGAGTTGCTTATACCTCCATTGTCACATTCAGATTTTCCCAAAATATGGTCTCTGTTCTAGTTGATAGACAAATAAACAATAGGTACAGTTTGAATTACCTGTTATCATGTGGCATCTGATTTTTCTCATGTGTCCTTGTCTGAGGAGACAACCAAACATGAGTTCACGAGCAATCAGTAAAGAGTTACTGTGAAGCAATTACCAGTACAATTCAAGGTTTCAGAGCCAATTGTGTATTTCTTATTACATGGCCCTTTATTGCACTTCAGAATAAATTATTTTCTTATGAAAATAGCCACGATCCATAAGCACTTTGGGGCATATTTACTAAGACGCTTCCATCCCCAAGGCTCAAGAAAGTTCTCATGGAGTTTTCTGACCTTGATGTCCCCAGATGACTTTCTTTTGAAGGGCTGTGTCCAATCCTCCAAAAGCTGTCTCCTAGAAGTGAACTTTGAAAAGACTTGCCATCTCCCCAATTCACAAGTGACTCAAGTGTTAAGGTATGCATCTCAAGCTAAATGAAGAGAAATGGTTCTAACGGAAGAAATTTAAGTGCTTAGAATGGTTTCTTAACACGAGTAAATCAAAAGGCCCAAATCAGCACTGTAGTGGATGAAATATAAACATCTTCCCTTAGTGCAGATCTTAATAGAAAAATGAAGGAGAAACAAATTAATGAATTTTGATGGGCATTCATAAGTATCCTTTCCATGGGGTGGCTTTGCACATAAGTTGACCTAATAGGCCGCTCTCCAATATTGTCTCCAATACAAATACCATAAATACCATCTACAAAGATACCTTCATAAATTATTCATAAATAAAAAATATGTGGTATCATAAATTGTTCAAAAATAAAAAATATGAAATATCCATCATCTAAAATGATTTTATTAAGGTATTTATAAAGATTATCAATTTCTAAATATTCTTCATCATAATTAGTAAGGTAGCTTATTAGATTAAGTATTTGGTTAATATTTGTAAATACTGTAAAGAAAAAATGATGACCAACATTTCCATATGGAGAAGAAATGGCATATCACATAAAGCGAGAAAGAAAAGGATGACATTCAGACACCACCATATGCTTCTTCTGTTCACCTTGTCAGTGTGCCCACCCATCTTCCTATGCCAACAATGAGGCACCAAATCCACCAGATAACATTTTCTTCCCAACGAAAAAAATTCAAAGATTAAATAAGCATTATGTTGATGTCAGTTTTGTACCACTACATAACATATAGCAATTGAATACTTGATAAAGCATACCAAACACTCAACCCTCTCTTGAAAAGTATATACTCATAAAGAATATGAGAATACTCCAAGGTTCCTTACACCTGTGGATACTAACTCAATTATATTAATGTGATTTGCTGGTTAATCACATAGGCGGGCTTACGTTGTTCATTTGAAAGATGTCAAATTCTCGCTATGATGATGATTTAGCTTTGCAATGTATATTCTATGACTTTCTCCAATTTACCACTTCCAACTTTGCTCTTTGAAAACTTCAACTACTAGACTACTTCTTGCTTTACTACTACTCCTATGGAATGGAAAGATTGGCAAATGGACGGGGATCAACCTAATGAAAGCTTGCCAGCGGCGTTACCTCCATTGGTGCAATGATTCAAAGGGAATAAGACTAGATTACCACGCAAGGCTTCTTAACAAGTCGCTAAGATGCTAGTGACCTAGTATGTAGATCCCTATCAAACATTTACCAATATCACCATACAACTAGCCATTTACTTCTACTCTTACTTTAACAACTTTGAAATGAAATCCTACTTTAATTTGAGAGATGAGAAGAAACATGCAATACACCAAAATGATCATGTATATCCACCATGCAAACCACAACAATGAATAAAGAACAATTTTGAATAGTATTTTGGCAACAATTCTCCAACATAACTCTCTTTACAAATGAGAACAAATGGCCTTATATAGAGGCTCAAAATTACAACGAGTGGCCAAGATTAAGAGGCAAAATCAAGGGCCAAGATTAAATCCTACAAACCTTAATTAGGTTACCTTAATTAGGGTTACCATCTTCCAACCAATTACATGAGGGCACCAACTTTGTGGGCCAATGAGAAAATTACAATAATATGTCAACCAATGATAACATAGGACACTTGGCATGATTTGATTGCATGCACATGAAATTGCCACCTCATCAACCTTGTCTTATAAATTTATTTAATCCTTGAGATGAGGTGAAACCTTGGATGCTTGGGCTCGTCCTTAGAAATTTTCTCATCACCACTTGAACTTGCTTGTACCTGATGTCCTGACCTTGAAAGGGTGAGGTCTCCATGCACTTGGGGTAATCTTGCCTTGGCCTCGGTGGCTTGCCTGGATGTGAACCTCTTTGCAATTTGAGAGCCTTGCTCTTGGCCACCACCTTAAAATCAAACTTGACCTCTTCAACCTTTTGTCTCGCTTTCCTCCTTCATTATCCTTGCCTTAACCTTTCTGGTCTTCATGTTCTTCTCTAACTTTCTTACTCGAATTTGACTTGCATGCACCCCCCTCTGCTTCAATACTCTTAGGTTCTGGGAGCACCTGCCCTGGCCATGTCTCCTTGATTGTTCCACAATCCACCCATTAATTGATTTGAAATAATTGTTAAGTTCATCAATTGCCTCCTAGCTAATGCTTCCCTCCTTTGCTAACCCCTGAATGCCTTTAACTGTCTAGACTGCCACAACCTCGCCCCTTGGCATAAGCATTTGCCTCAACCATAGTGGTGCAGTGCATCTCCCCAAAAATTGGATTTGGTTCGACTAGCAAAACATCACCAACAATCTTGCAACCGAATAGAAGAGGTAGGACCCCATGTAGAATTGCCTCCGATTTTGCACTATCCTAAGTTGCAACTCTAAATTCATGCTAATGATCCTAGCCCAATCAAGCTTTCTTTACCATTCTCAATTCCTTCAATAAAATAATACAACCAAAGATCAAACTGTGTACTTGGAGCAAAGCCCGTGACTCGGTTGAGAAGCACAATGAGGTTGCCATACTCTGATTTGAAATCTGACCTGGTGAACCTTGACGTCTTGGTGACTCCCTTCCTGCCTTCGTATAACCAATTCCACTGTACCATATCCACTGCTAGGGTATACTGAAAGTCTTCCTTATACAATTCCACACTTACTGATCTTCCCTGCCATGGAGGACTGGCCTTCTTTCAACCTATCTCTTAATTGTATCATGTCAATGATATCGATGTTAGTGTCTCGGACTCGCTTCAATTTTGAGAAGAGGTGGTCTTGGGCATCATATCTTCCTTGTCTCCTATTTTGGCATTAATTCCCTTTGGTTTCTTGCTTGCACTAGCATCCGCCATCCTAAACACTTATTTCTGCCTAGCCTTTCTACAGTGATGGTGGGACAACACTTATCTCTCCAAATCCCTTCCTAGGGGTGATCAAACATATTTCTGCCTCGCCAATTCCTATCACACTACACTTATCTCTGCCTCTTCGCCTAGTGAGATGGACTACCACTTATTTCTGCCTCTTCGTTACCTATGAGATGGACTACACTTATATCTCCCTTCTCCTTCTTAGGGGTGATCAAACATATTTCTGCCTCTCCAATTCTTAGACAGAAACTACACTTATATCTCCCAACTTCCAGCCCTAATGAGATGATGAGGTGATGGAATGGATGATGCAAGCAAGAACTTTGGGGGAAAGAAGCCAATCAAGACAATCGAGAAATCTGCTTACGAGCCAACCTTCCCTCAATCCTGAAACTTATCTCCAACACCCAAACAAACAAATACCAAGGAAAGATAACAATTAAAGAGAATAAGCTAAAATAAACCACATACCACTTTGCAAAATGCTTCGTTCTTATGGCATGGCTGGGGCAAAATCTGAATCTTCCTTTCTTTGTCAAATCTGAGATCTTCCTTGTCAAACTGTGGCTTCTTACTAAAATTTGTGGCTCTATCAAAATCAGATCTCCTCCAAAATTCTGCCCTTACTATATAAATCGCTGCACCCTCATAAATTGGAAGCTCCACAAAATTCTGGCCTTCATACAAATCTGCCCCCAAAATTCTAAAAAAAAAAATTTTTGAATCTTGCTCCAAATAACAATGCTCACAAATCTGAGAATTTCGGATCTTAAGAAAAATCGCTGGCCCTTGATATTGCAAACCCTCCTCAAAATTCGTTGGTCTAAGATAAATTTCGGATGCCCTTTCTCTAGCAATTTGAAACTGCTGGCCTTCATACAGATCGTTGCCTCTTCGATGCCAATTTCGTTGCTCCCTTGCCAAGGAAAATCGCTCCCCTCTCGCCCAAATCTGCTCCTCAAATTCGCTGCCAAGAGAAAGGGAAATGGTGAGTGAAGAAATGAGGAGGAAGGCTCCCCCTTTATACCAAATTCTTCCCTCCAAAAAGCAGGGCCGACTTTATAGGAGGAGGGAAAAAAAAAATTAAAATTGCCAAATTAAACATGAATTAAATGAAATAAATTGCCCAGCCCTAGGGGATTTAATTTTAATTTAAAATTGGGTCAGCCTAGTGCAAAATAATGGATTTAAATTAGCCAAATCCGAAATTATCATAGGCCCTAAAATTGAAATTTTGAAAAAATGTCATTTAGGCCTCCAATATAGCTTTAAACCTTCCCCATTGTGGACCCAATAACTTGCCTTGAATTTCACACCTCTTAGGCCTTAAAATACATTGAATTTAACACACAAAGGGGCCCAATTTAAATTTCTAAATTACAAACAATTAGCCCAAAAAATATGATTTTAATGCATTTAATCATGACAACCAAAATTAATTTTTATTATTTTGCAACCCAAAAATCATTTTGCAATTTAATTTCCATTTGGCAATTTAATCTTTTTTATTTTTGCAATTTATTATCTCTAATTGGCAACTTTAAATTTATTTTTTATTTAATTTCCATTTTCACCACTAGAAATTTACAAGATTTTCCCAAAAATATCCAATTTCACAATTAAATTTCGAAAACGTTGAAGTTTTTCAATTTCATCAATTTTCAAAATTCATCCAAGCTCCAAAAGTTGCAATTTGTCCTGCCAGATATTAAAATAAAATTTTCTCATCGAATTTCATTTGGCCTAAAGACAAAATCGACCACTTAGGAAAACCAAGCTTCCGTGCAAGGTGAAAACAAGCAATACCCCCAGGCGCCTCAAAAACATCGAAGGTGTAAAAATTTTCATTCCAAAACCTCAAAATCTACCAAAACCTGCTAAGGCATCCAAAGCTTGGATCTAGGAAAATTTCCAAGGCCTACTCAAAAAAAAGGGGGGTCCCCAAATTCTTTGGGGCGATGGTGTGAAAACCTCACAACACATTATTTGCAGCCTTAAAATAATCTTAAAATGCTGTTTTATTGCACTGCATTTGTGCTGGTTCCTTGATGTTCACCTAAGGTTGTTTCAAGTTCCAGATTCCTCTGAGACAAACCCACAGGTTGTTTGTTGTTCCATGATGGAATCTCCTCCTGCACCAAACCAGAACGCAAACTGGGTTTGAACCAGACCCAGATCTGGAGCCTCTACCAAATGAACCAGTAACACAGGTTTTGGAAAGTAAAAAGTATATTAGCTATAGAAAACACATTTTCCAGTTGATGTGGCTTCTTTCTCTGTCTAAGCAATCATCAGGGAATTTGATTATAGTATCAAACATATATAAATCCCATTGCCACCTACAAAACCTGATGATAGATCACAGATCATGGAGTGTAATATGATAAGTTGATGTTAAATTCTGCTATGTAATATACACCAAAAGCTTTATTTATATATTTCTTAATCATGGATGGTGAAAATCTGTCGCTTCTATGTATGATAATTAATTGAGATATTTGCTCAATAACTTGAATTGTAAACTGTTATGGTAAATCGATGTGTTGTACTAAACAGAGGAGATGAAAGCTCCTTATATAGATTTGCAAAAACGATGTTTCTAAAAGAAACAATCGTGAAGTAAAGACAAAAATAGAAACTACCTAATAAACTAAAGACTAACTAAGATGACCATTAAAGAAACATTATAATATTCTAATACCCTCCCTTAATGGTCATCGTCTAACTGTTGTCTTTTGTTCACAAATTCTTCAAAACATTCTGCTACTTCTAAGACCCTCCCTGGATCTACAAAATGTTAATGACCAAGAAGCCAAAATACACCCAGAAAAGAATAGAGAAGGGTGCCCCCTTCTTCAGAAAGCTTTGCAAAAAGAGAAAGGAGCCTGCCACCGACTCTGCCATTGAGATGAGTTTGCCACTAACCCTCCCAAAATCAGCAAAATATCTAACCAAAAATCATCACAAAACATCCAACTTGATGTTGGATAACGGAGCAGCTCTTCCCTAGAGACAGAGACAAACACGGAGAACAGCCAACACGAATTTGAGGAAAAATCAACAAACCCTCCAAATTTTGCACAAGATTTCGAATGGTAAAACAGCACATGCAACTCACAAACATGCAACCCTCAAAAATCAGAGACTTTTGCTCAAACCAGGAAATCATGCAATCAAAACCCTCAACCAGGCTCACGATTTTCAGCAAAAGTTTTAAAGGACGAACCACAAAATTTCCATAAAATAGCTCCAAAACAAATTTCTAGAAAAAAAATTCCAAAGCAAAAGTGGCTCAAATTTTTCTTAAAAAATTCGCCAAATTTTATGAAATCCCATCAACCTGCTCTGATATCATGTTATGGTAAATCGATGTGTTGTATTAAACATAGGAGATAAAAGCCCCTTATATAGATTTACAAAGATGATGTTTCTAAAAGAAACAATCGTGAAGTAAAGACAGAAATAGAAACTACCTAATAAACTAAAGACTAACTAAGATGACCATTAAAGAAACATTATAATATTCTAATATAAACTACTTCCCAAGTACATGTTACTTTTAGAGGGTAGAGAACTGGGTTCAGTTAGCCTATAAAGCATCATTAGTGTTTTACCATTCAAAGTTCAGACTAACTAAACACTTCTGTCCCCAGATTCTCCTAAAACTTTCTAAACATCCCAGAGGTGCATCCCTGCATTCCCAAGTTGTAGCAACTTCAAGTAACATTAGTCTAAAGCCAGCTTGGGGAAGCACTTTGAACAAGGTGTTTGCAGAAGGACAATGAAGATAACAGTGGTCTCCATACAAAAGTATCCATATTGTCTCTTATAACTCATGCTTCTTCAATAATTTAATTTGGCAGAGGGTCCTGGAATAAGTATTCTTCACTTTCTTTTCTCTATGGTATCTTAGAATCTGTTAAAGAATTTACATGTTGTAACTGCCACATTGTGGTCCTTCTGATATTCTGATATACAAAAAAATATGCGAGTGCTGCAGTTCAAATGCTGTATGGAACCTGATTAAAATGAATAATTTGAGTAAACTGGTAATAAATCAAACCTTTGCTTGAAATTTTGCCACAGGTCATGGTCTAGCACAAAAGATGAGGCAAATACCATGATAATGACTTACATTCAAGTCCCACTAGATTAATCGCTCATGCTGAATAGACTACATTACTGCAGTCCCACATCACAATGAGACAAGAGATTCTCTAAGTTTGATGGAATGTTCAGGTATATTATACTGAGGGTTGTTGTGTTTCAATATATCTATTATGAATAAAAATAGTTCTCTCTTGCCTGTTAACATGCCTCACTGGGTAATCCGGCCTCTCAGGAGAATAGAGTGGTTGAAATGGGCGAACCCGGGAAGAGAGATGGATTAAAGTGAACTTCGATGGAGCCTCAAAAGGCAATCCGGAGGCCATCTGGAGCGGGGATTTGTGGGAAGGAGCAGCTCTGGGAGTTATAGTGGCAACGGGGCCCAAAAAACTTTGGGAAGGAACAAACAACAAAGCTGAGGCACAGGCGGCATTGCAGGCTGTCTACACAGCAAGGAAATTATCAGTAGAAAAGTTGCATTTAGAAGGTGATTCATTGATTATTGTCAATGCACTAATTCAAGGAGAAGCCCTTGCCTGGAACATTAACAAATACATCAAACTAATTTGCAAATTTTAAAAAAACTTCAAAGAATTCAAAATTACACGTGTTGAGAGGAGGCAATCAGCTGGTGGACAGATTATCTAAGGTGGCGGGTAGCATTTAATGCGGGGCCTAATGAAAGATATTTGGGAGGATATTAGAGATTTAAAACTAGAGGAGTGTGATCTGCCATACGCCACCAGTAGTCAGGGCGACATAATGACACAGCATGCACCGATGTTGATGGGATAGCTGCAGGCTGCATTGTTTTTTATGGGAAAAGCAATTCACTTTTCCTATGTAAGCCATGAATTGACTAGAAAGGTCTCTGTGCGTCATGAGGTGGTGCTTTCAGTAGATGTTGGTGGAGGTCAGGTAGTGCGAAGGAAGGACAATGTAGGCGGGTTTTACCATCCTCACACAGAAGCAACAATTGTCTTTCAAGGGGAGGATCTCTGAGAAACACTTGCAGACTATTTTCAAAAATTGAGGAGCCAATTTTCTTGCAGATTATAGATATTCTGTTCGGTGAAGAGTTTATGCAAATGGAGCACAGATATAGGGTTAATGTGGGCATTGCGTCCATGTTCCTTGCTTGGAGATTGGAATTGAGAACAAAGGAGGAGGCGAAGATGGGTAATGAATGAGTGTGTAAGAAAGGAGTGGCTGTCCAGCATGAAATCCATGTTTGCATCGGCACTTCCTCATAAGGGTTTTCTAGCACGCCATGGCGATTAGCAGTGAATTGGTGGCATCAAGGTGTCAACTCACCCAATTATCATCTGGGGCACACAGAGCAACAAAGAAAAGCAGAGAACTGAGGCCCAAATAGGTTGGGAAGCACTCAAGGATTTCCTCAGGGAGAGGGAAATTACCCGCAGAGCTGAAGTAGTGGCTGGGAAGAAGGATTCTAAGGCACCAAAGTTTGAAGCTGGAGATTTCTGGATCAATGGCCCAGTCAAGCCAGCAAAGAGGAAAAAATAGGGATCACTCTGTGTTGTGTGTGGTTCCTTTTCCTCATAGTCAAATGTAGTTTTTAATGGTATACTATCAATGGTTTCAGCTCGGTTCTGTTACTGTAAAAGTCGCCCATTTTGAATGGCAGTTTTTGTGTATCCCTCTTTGATAGTCTATGGTTATGTAGTGGGGGGTAAAACAAAAAAAGTTATATTCTTTCTCGATATGGGGGTGGTTTGCCGAAGAAATGTCTGAGTTTTTGTTTATAAACACTTGGCATTTTGTGTTGAGGTTTTTTCATTTTGCTGTCTGTTGACATAGTGAAAATGGCACATGCGGGGTGGGGTTGCAGGTGGTAGGGCTTGATGAAAATCACAATCTGATATTGTAATGATTTTTTTTAAATTAAAACAAATATAAAAGATATTAATGATCAAAAAAAAATAGTTCTCTTAGAATTAAACAATTATACAGAAACTGCTAGTACTTCTTGCAAAAATAAATCTTCATTTCAATGATGGTGTATTTCTAGTTACTGGAAACTCCAGTACATGAAATCCTCATCCCCACACTCACAATTTTTGGTGACTACAATTAAACATGACATACTTCATACTTTTATTCATTTATCACATATCCTTAATTTCAATGACATCCCCTCCCAATACCTGTACCCATAACCCCACATACATAATCATAGTCTCTTCCCACATATTCGCAAATTAAGGAATATTTTATATTGGGAGGACCTCTGCTCTACCCATTATTCATTTCAGTAATTAAAACTCAGCTAATATCAAAAAAAGTACTTTTTTTCCCTCCCATTAAATGGCATTGATCAAATAACTTTTGTAGCATCATGCTGCCTCTTGGTAACCACCTCATGAAGGTTTCTTCAATTGAACTTCAATGGTGCTGCAAGACGCAACCCAAGAAGCAACCCATGCTCAGCTGTAGCTGAAGTGGTGGTGCACTCCCCTTCAGGCCTATTTCTTTGAAGTGAAACCTTCTTACAGGGTTCCAAATTGAACAATCATGCAGAATTGTTATTGATGATGGTCTCAAGATGGTTGTAGCTATCAGCTATAAGAAACTAGAAGTTGAAGGAGGTTTCCTTAACTATCATTAAGGGGTTAGCTAATAATTCTCAATTTTGTTAAGGAAGCATAACTAATTGGTCAAAGCATAGGTGGCTGACTGCTTGGCAAAAGTGGATATTGATCAATATCCTTTTCTCTATTAAAACTAAGCAATCTCCCTGAAGATTAGGGAAAATGTTTTGTTTCTACATTGGGCAGGACTCTCTTTTTTTCTGAAAAAGTGATCATTCCGAATGTTTGTTCTCTCCCACTCCTTTAAAAGATGGAAAATACTTATTTTGATTGGCTTGTTGATTTGCATGATGCTCTAAAAAATTTCTGCATGCTATCTCATTGCATTGCAAGGTTGGCAACCCTAAGTGTGAGAGGTGCTGTTAAAAGGGGCATACCTGCTCCTTGCCTCTTTGGGTATATCTTTTATCAGGCAGGTTTCTGTGTTTATCTCCTGTGCTCTGCAAGATGCATCATGACTATTCCTCTAGGGTCTCACCCTACATTGGTGGTGTTTCCAATCATCATCTGCACAGCGCAGTGCATCCCTCATGTTTATACATCAAAGAGAGTTTGGGGGAGGATGGATTGAGCAAAACTCGGATTTGTGTGAGGGTCCCCACCTTGGAGGATTTCATCAGCAAGCTAGATGCCAGGGCTCCAGACTCTGAGACTCGGTCTCTTCATAAAGCATGCATAATTGAATATCTACTGCTAGGATTTGGCCTATGTATGGAAAATCTGCATGATCAACTTCTGGAGATACCAAATGTGCTTACCCTGCCAGCTACTTCAAAGCACAGCCCTTCTAGTTGATGTTACCCTTATCTTCTTTTTGTCACTGTTGTTGTTAGAGATTTTGTCAGTTTTGTGTTTTGTTGTCAGGTTTTTGCCTTAGGCCATGCTTGCTGGCTTGGAGGCTTTGTTTATCATAACTCGTTTTTTTTGCCTTGAACTGGACAAGTTTCTCTACAAATACTTTTCACTCGTGAAATCTTACTAGTTTTGAATCAACAGTAGCCACGGTGCACACCTTCCCTTCCACGCTTCCCAACATCTCTCAAACTAAGATAAATTTCATGTTAAGAGCCTTCTGCTCTGCACATTTACTCATTTCAGCAATTATATTCAGATAGTATCAATTACAAGAAAGAATAAACCAAACCTTATTACTAATTTATTTTTTCCGGATTTGATTTTGTTGTTTCTTTATACAACAATATATTGAGATGAATGTGTGTAATTTCTGCCAATATGAAGAAATGACTTGACCTGGATAATTTTAGATATTCAAATTATTAAACATATGCACCTGCGAAAATCTGCAAAAAGAAATAAAAAGAATCACACAATAAAAACACTTACATTGGGTACATTACCATAAAAAGAATAAAAAATTCAATGATGAAATCTTACTTGGTTTTAAAAATCGATAGCCCCTCATACGACAAAAATGACCAACATTCGAACTGCTAATAAGCCTCTGCAATTTCAATTCAACGCACAAACCAATCTCATCAATTCAAATTGGAGAAAAAATGTCCACCAAACCCAACGTATTTGTTGTCGGAGGATAAATAGCACCGGGATTTTTTACGTCAATTGAAAGAATATTCAACTCAAAAACCCCTAACGGACAAAATCCTAGGAGACAAAATCTAAGTCGTTACTATTTATTTTATTTTTAAAATTAGATATACATCCGTGCTGCAAATTTTTCGCCCGAAACCAATCTAAGCTTACCTTTCGATTATTTATGAGGCCCAAAATCTGTAGAATTCTTTAGGGCGAGTTCTGAACATACTTACAGAGAAACCATAAATTTTCACATTTGAAAGCTTCGGAGGAAAAAACAATTTAAAGAGAAAAATTGGGTCAACAAAATTAGGGCCAATTATACCTGGTCGTGTGAGATTAGATGAACATCAATCTGAGTCAACGCCCTTCCTGGCCAGATGAAAACAGTGCTTCTTTTTAAGTCCTTAAAATGTTCCTCGCCTACCATGAGTAGATTTTAACCTCACGGTTTTTAAATTTGATTGGATATCCAAAACAAGGGTTTAGGGTTCAGCCTAAGGTTTGGCAAACTAGCAACTACACTCGTGGAAAGAGGGCATGATCATTTGGTTTTGAGTATTTTTAACTAACATTTGTATTTCAACAAGGTGTAGTTATATCGATTGACAAGGTATGCTTTACATAATATGTTGGAGGGTTAATAATAAATAAGTTAAAAAAATAATAATAACAAAAGGACTTGTCTTAAAAGTAGAACTTCATAAATTTGGATGTCATATCTTTTGGGTAATTCTTATGGTTCATCACTATCTACATATCCCAATGGATGGTTCTAGCATGAGAAATATGCATATATAAATACATTTATATATTATATGAAAAATTATGAAAATCATAAATGTGTATATATGTAGTTTGCAACTACTTGTGTGTCTACAGACAATTAACTATCTCTTTATAGTCATGGCAAAGATCTATAGCAAAGACCTCAGTTGTGGTCAACATGGATTGTCTAGCGAAGAGAAATAACATTGCATTGTTTCTACATGATGCATCACGAGGGCTCCATAGTGCTACGTACATGTTGAAAAATGTGCTTGCTCTTTCAACTTCAGCATTAATCTCCTAATCAAGTTTATCCATATTTAGTGCATCATAAGACAAAGGAACCCATGTGCATGAGTAGTGTCTCTGTGTTGCCACTCGTATCTATACTAGTAGTCCTTTTGCACCAATTATGGGTCATATTTGACTTTGTATTCCAATGCACCTCTAATGTGATTTCTAATGTGATTTTTACTTACATAACAGTTGTAGTAAATGTCCTTGTGCATGCAATCTATGAACTATGAGGACATCTAATTCTTCTATTCTATGAGGCAAATACATTTGCAATACTTTTTATAGCTTATGCAAAGCTAATTGTGGTGATTGTTGTATTTGTAATTGGCATCGAAGAGAATGGGTTAATTACAATATTAGGTTTGTTCTAGCAATGATCATTTCTTATAGCTAGGTTGGCATTCTCAATACAACAACTTAAATTTAGTTTTTAGATCTAATATAAAATTGAAGCAAGGGACATTACAATGGTATAAGTAATTCTTGCCAACCTAAGGGTTTAACATAATCTAGTGATCTCACAGTGTTATAGAAAGAAGATCTTGCTAGTTTGCAAGTTCTGAGCTGTTAATCATGGAAGGTTTCTACAAATCTATTTTCAAGGGTTTGGAAAAATATATTTTAGTTTCCAAATTTTCTACATGGGTTGATGAACATTAAATGTGACCTAGAGTCTATAAGGAAGCCCATGTATTTTACAAATTCACAAAGCTTATAGGAAAGGCTATGCCTCAGGAAGGAGAGAGGCCACATTATTGAGTGATGAGAATTAATGGATGCCTTTCTCATTGAAGCATCTTTTGCAAGTTTAATGAGTATTTGACAAATGAACAAGCATGTCGAGGTAACATTCCTCACAAACAATGCATTTTTTGTAGGCTATAAAGGTTGTGTATTCTTTGTCTAAATCTTTTTGATGCTCTCATGAAGGTAGAATTATTGTTGAATGTCATTAGTTTGTCCTATTTTTTGTTCTATTGAGGTATATTGGTATTCAAAGATCTAGCTTTCTAAGTTTGTCCTTTTGCTAATTTGCTAGTGCGTCTACAAGTATCTATTTCCTCCTTATTTCGAGCATAATATGCTTGACTTCTTTTCTAGCTTTGCAATTTCTCAAGTGTAATTAGTCGAGGATTAGCTTGATTCTTCTAGTTGAAACAATCCATGGTCTACATTGTGGAAATGTTAGGCCATATTACTAATTACAATAAGAGAAAACCAAAAGAACAAATGTGTATGAAAACAAATTCACAATAACTGGTAAGCACGATGTTGAGAGAAGTGAAATGTGCATATGCATAAATGAAAAGAAGCCTATACTTATCATTACAATCATGCTTCTTGAATGCATTTCACTAATATTAGCCCTGAGGAATTTTTCATACATCTTTTTTATAAACAAATGTTTACATATTATAACATCATAGGAAGAAGCATGATGGACATAATGTAAATGCAACATGTAGTATTGAACAAGTTACATGTATGTATGTATGTATGCAACATGTGTCTAAATATTTATGTATAGGTAACATGTGTATATTTTCAAAAAACCGTTGTACATATTGTTCACCATAGGAAAACATCTATTGTTTAATTGTGTTCCTTAAGATGTTGCATACATGCTAGAGGTAGGCATTCTTGACATTACACATTTCTTTAATCTTTTCAAGCAATGCATTGTTATCTTCAATGAAATATATTTCTTCAGCTTTAGTGATAGTTGTTTTCAATCGCTCTTCATTACTATACATTTCATTTTTATAGCTTAACACAAACAAGAATTGCATATTTAGTGTGCCTCCTCATTATCTCCTCTATACTTTTCTTTGTGTCCTCGAATTTAAAATTGTATAGTTTTTTTGTGGATATTGTAGTGCCCACCCCTTTACTGTCATTTATGTTTACTGATGTCAACCATTTAGACCACTTAAATTATGAATATTAGATCTTTAATTACATTTAATGATTCAATTCTATGATACTTTAAATCATTTGATTTATATCATGTTAGTTAGATGATGATGGTTATTTACATATGATGATGATATTTATGTTATGATTTTTTCCAAACCCCATACTTACATGTGTATGGTTGGCATGTATATTTTATATTTCTATTTAATGTGGTTGAGGGGGCATAATTGTAGTTACTTGCTTGCGCTATCTACACAATTGGTCGATC